>JAVXUL010000016.1:10987579-11000277 GCA_035590515.1 Trichilia minutiflora | reverse complement strand
TTAGTAAACATCTTTTATTACATTAATCATAAATTCAAAATCGATGCATCTTAATTTTGAACACATAATTAATGTAATAAATTCATTATTTATTTTTTCTTTTTTTACAGTTATTGATATAAAGTGTTATCAATTCAAATAAATTAATGTATCTAAGTAAGAAAATATGTAGTAAAACAAACAATAAACTAATTACTTAATGTTATCTTAGTATTAATTACATAAGGTGTGGACAGTCTTATATAAAATCATTGTCAAAATACTCAATTATTACTAATAAGGTATAACCAATAATCAATTATTAATATTTATAAAATAATATTATTATAAATTTCAACCTGTATTTTAATATTTACATCTCAAATAATATGAAAATTAATATATCACTATTACTATCATTTTATTTCATACATTAATTTTATAAATTATAATATTTATATATTTATAACTTTATTATAAATGTAAACATAGATTTTTCCCTTTGTTGTGTAATTTAATGGACGTCAAAAGAGAAGTAGTAATAATACTAATACTAATAGTAGAAATGAATGAATACCCGATTGGGTGGTTGGTGTGGTAAGAATATGGATTTGTGAGAGACAGGTTCAGGGTTTGAATCACATCAATTGTACAATTGATTCGTCAAGGTGGAAATATCGGATTTTATCCGACCGTTTGGTACCTATCAACCTAGGTGAACCAGATCTAGGTGAATCGTTGGCGTCTTCAGGTTCAGGGTCTGGGTCCCGTCCTCGTGACGCTGTTCAAGGGCAGTAGAGGGCCTGGATCCCCAACGATGAAATTCCGCGATAAAATCCCGCGGTGATTGACTAACGATCGGAGTTCTCCCATATACAAAAAAGCAAGAAAAAAAAAATAGTAGAAATGAATAACTAACCCTAATGCGCATGCATTTCATGGGGCATACAAACAAGAAGCAATCGCTATTATACCATTTTGGCTGCACCATTCCGACATTATAACAATGGGTTTTACACGTTTCTGTCGTGTAAATAATCTTTCTCGACGCTCGGGTTGTTTTCAATTTGAAAAGAAGACACTCTTTATCTCTTCTCATAGTGGGAATATGATTGGATTTGTTCCAACACTTTTCAACAAATAAAACAATTCACATGTACATTATATATATAGATAAATACAAACAAAATTTTAATTAGGTAGAACAGAAGAAGTGTGTGTGTGTTTATTGATTTAATAATTTTTTATTATTTATATATTTATTTATTTTAAAATTTATGAACTTTATAATTAATAATAATTATAATAAGAAAAATATTTAATTTATATAATATAGTCTTATTAAAACTATCTTACCTACCTTTCAAAATATTTTGTCCTAATTACAAACCAATGAATTTTTTTACACACTCTTTATCTCTTTCATAGTCGCTTTTCACACGCATGGTTTCTTTTTGAAAAAAAAAAACAATTTTGAATTATTGATTCTATTTATTTCATTTTTTTAATAAATATTTTCTAGCATTTTTTTCTATTTGTTATAATATATTATTTAAAAAAAATTTAAGTGTTAACATTTGAATCTTTTAAATTATAAATTTAAGTAAATCGACACTAAATTGTATAAAATAATGTTCTTTCTACCTCAAATTAATGACGATTAGCTCAAATTTATTTTTAAAATTTATGGATAATCACATAATAGAAATATTTTAATATAGAATATATCCAAGTGCATTTAAAAAAAAAGAGTACATTTAAGTTCGGATACAAGTATATGGTTTTCTTACAAGAAAAAGGAAGTTATATATATTTATTTTTTGTTGTCATTATTAAATAAATAAATATAATTAACAATTTTTAATTATGAGTTATCAAGCATTAGTAAGACCATTAAAATTTACTGATTATTAATTATTAATTATTATCTGTCCAGGGCTTTGGATTCTTTATTTTTTTATTTTTTTTAAAGTCAAGAGGACTTCGAATGCGGTCAAATTGGGATGATATTTATTTAATCTCAATTATATGTGATTTTTAAAATAAAAGGTAAAAAGGAAAAAAAAAGTACACTAAATATAAAATAATATTCATGATATTTTATTAAATTTTTATTAATTTAATAATGAATTATGATTTGTGCTTATTGTTATGTCAATCTTCTAACGTCATTACGAAACCATTTTTTCAAATGTTAACAACTTTAATTTAATGAAAAATTATATTAAAAAACAATAAAATATATAATTAAACCACGGGCCGCCATTGGTTAAGCTTGCGAGTCAGGCTTCAAGATGTGTATAATACGCATCATCAAATTTTTAGTTTCATCATTAAGTTACTAACTTTGTTTGCACGTAACAAGTTAAAATATTTAGTTTCATCATTAAGTTACTAACTTTGTTTGCACGTAACAAGTTAAAATTGATCACATTCGACTGAATGATTGGTGTGGTAGGAATATGAATTTATGACAGTTAGATTTAGGATTCGAATCACATTAATTATATAATTGACGCATCAAGATGGAGACATCGAATTTTATTCGATCGTTATCTAAGTGAGCTGCTGACGTCTTTAAACTTAAAATCTGAGTCCCGTTCTTGTGATACTGTCCAAAAACAATAAAAAACCTAGATTTTCGATAATAAAATCTAACGATAATTAATTGACGGTCAAAATTTTTCAATATACAAAAAAAAAAGTTAAAATTGATCACCATAGGTTTACTATAATAAAGAGAAATTAAGTATATAAAATATGTGATTTAAAAAAATATTTTAAATTCAATTTTAATCAATTACTCATAATTTAAATAAAATACTTAATTGATAATATATATATTTAATTAGTATCTTCAAAATTAGACGAAGTCTATCAATCAAAATCAAAACGAAACTCAAATGTTTTGAATTATCTAAAAAAAAACAATAATTTAAAATTGTAATTCAAAAATTATTATGTACAAAGAATTGTATCGCAAGAATTAAAAAATATAACAAAAAATTTATTTCATACAGTCAAATACTTGTTACATGTGTACCATCCACCATCATTGTTGCACTACCCTGACCTTGATATCTATAATTTTCCATTTTTCATTGATTTGTGATTATTTCTGTAATGCCCACTGGCTTCATGGATTTAGAAAAGTTATTCTATGTTATCAGTTAAAGGCACTTCCACAGAGAATTCTTCGGTTAAAATCAGCTATTCAGCATTAAAAATGCTTTTGAACAAACCCGGATCCTATGGCTACCAGAACCCCCTTGCCCAAACAAAAAACATAACAAGAAAAAGCACAAGATAAAAGATAAACTTCATGATCAATTATATTTATGATGTAGCTTTCCAATGATATGACTTTAGAAGCTTGGAGCTAAAAGGGAAAAATATAAAACAAAAACGTCTGTGCTGAACGAGAGAAGAACAGACTGGCAAATACATAAAACTCAAGGAAGTTCCCAAACAAAATACTACATAAATTAATCCGTTCATGTAAAGTTCAGCTCAAAAGATTTGGCTCACATGAGAAAAGCTACTTCTCCTTGTATCTCTTTTCTACTTCCTCCAAACTTTGGATATCCTTGTAATACTGACAGATGCGGTAAATAGACCTGTACTCAAATTAAAAGGCATATTATTATGGATAATAAATCATGCGCACTTGGAAGGCAGTTTCCAAAGATTAAAACAGTGGATGATTCCCACGTACCAGTAGAGAAGGCATGCTGCAGAACACAGAATCACATTCCTTTGAGCCTTGTAGATCTGTGGAAGAATCGGCAATTGTAAGTATATCCAAATAATCATATTCGGAAAATATAGATATAAAGTAAATAAATGATTTACTGAAAGTGAAAAAATAAACTGAGTCAAGATAGACTGGTTATCAAGAAATGACTAGTTTAAGACTTGAGCATTTCAACAAGAAATAAATGATATATTAGCGTTCTCGGACAGAAAAAATAATCATGCAATTAGTAAAAGAATAGAGGTGAGAGAGAGAAAGTTGTGAAAATTTGTACAACCTCAAGGCCCTCAGAATTTATGGAGTAATATTCAGATGATATTAAAGGAGTTCTAAGGGCAGACAGATCTGTAATTTTGGAGAATTCAAGAAACTAAATTTATTATCAAGCATTAGTTTCACAATAAAGTAACAAAATATTGTACTAGCAACAAGCTTCACTTCTATTAACTAAAAAACCATAAGGCAGCCGATTTCTTGTGTTTTTTTGGCAATTTGCTTCTCATTCGATCACCAAGGAGATACACATATAGAGACAGAGTAAATTCTTGAATACTAGTTATTACAAATTACAATGGACCTCTCATTTCTCCACAAATCATCAACACTAGTTATTCACGAACAGGAAGAAGAATTACTGGATTCTCTTTCAGATAGGTCTTGAAAGGAGAAGGAAGGCTAGAATGTCAACGTGTCTATTATTGAATTCACCCAACCCAATGAAACGTTAATAATATAACCCAAGATGGGATGAATTGGGTTAAAGAAAAACTTAGAGAAATAATCGATATTTTAATTTCCACAACTAATTTAAAAACTCAACCAACACAATGAATATAAGAGAAGATAAGGTAAGTGGAATTTGCACCAAGAATTTTATATAGTGGTTTGGATAAACCAAGTTTACATCCACTTCCTTCAAGCTCCCTTTAAAGGTTCCACTAAATCAACCGTTTTCACCAAGGCTCCACTATTTACAAATGGAGATTTTGCGGATCCAAACCTTTACAAGCAACTCTCAAGAATACTCAAACAATTCAACTCAAGTGAAAGAACCCCTTTCTTTCACTCTATTACAAGTACAATAGACAAATTAAAGCAATAAATCAAACCTCTTTTTGAATCTATTACAAAGAGAGTATCACAAATAAAGAACTAGGGTTTGGTTTGTGAGTTTTGCAAGTAATAAGCTCAAGGAATTATTTTGGACTCTTAAGGATGATGAACCAGTGACAAGATTTGTGCAAAAGTTAGTCAGAATGATAAAAGAATCATGATTATATAGATTGACGTAAAAAACTAGCTGTCGGATAGAAAATATGTCCGTTAGATTCAAACACCCTAAACGTTCATTCGTTCGAACAAATAGTTTGATCTGTTTGACCAAATATACCATGCCTCTTTAACTTAAAAATTGCACCAATTCGCGAATCGGTCTATTCATCCGACCAAAAGAAATGGTTTATGCAATAAAAAAAACTTTTGTCCTAATTCGTTTGAACGAATCAATTGATTCGTTCGACCGAATTAAAAAAGGTTATTTGGTTCAAAATGATCATCAAATCATTCGGCCGAATAGATTAATTCATGCGACCAAAAGACTTGTTTTGTGCATTTGAATGCTTTTAACCTATTTCATTAGAAAGAATAAAAACAAGTTTTTAAAATTTGCATTTAGGTCTAGGGAATAATCAGGTTTTAAAAACTTGCAAGTTAGTATAAACTTAAAACATTTTGATGAAACTTGCACTTTTAATTCAAGATTCGATAGTTTTGAAAAAAGTTGATATTTATGATTAAATAATTTGCGGGATAAAACTTGCATCAATCATGATCATTTGTTATGCAGTTTGAAAATCCGACATTTAGGATCACAATGTTTTAAGGGTGCAAAAATATTTTGACTAGGTAAAGAAATATCCAGTCTTAGGTTCCTAGCTCTACTTTGCTATTGACTCTCCTCTTCTCCACCGTCTATGATTGATGGATGGATCATGCAATAGCGTGCTTTTGTGAAAACATAGAAGAGGGAATTTGAGGACTAGAGAGTGGTATGATTTTCTAGTTTCCGTTCAAAGCAAGTGAAATAAGTCTTTCAGAATAAGAAACATGGGCAACCAAATAGTTTGTGCGGACTTATGATTCTTTTCTTGAAGCTGCCGATATTACCAATGTTTTCCATCTTCAATGCAAGATCTCATGCACGAATTTTCTGATCCATTACCTGAAGGTGTCTTACAAACCTGACCACAGAAAGCCTTTCCACTCATACTTAGATTTGAGAAAAACGAAAACCGAACCCCAAAAATTGTAATGAATGACAGCATAAATAAGTACTAATCCAACTCAAACATGTAATATCTCATCAAACACTTCATAATAGATAAGAAAATTTGGACAGTGTCTAGGTATCAATTTCCCCCCAATTTCTCACAACAAGCAGACTCTTCACAACTATTGCTAAACAGTTTAAGCTTACAATTATAAATAAATAAAAAGAGAGAGAAATTTGTCCAACTCAAAAGCTTTTACAAGCTACCTTAATTATGTAATAACATCTTATCACTCACAATAAAGCTAAATTTCACCAAATTTTAACATATATCACAAAAGCACAATCACAATAATAATACCCAGTTTCCAATTAGACATAGTTTCCAATTATATAATTGAAAAAAAATATTAATTAATTAAATTAAAAAACTAATAATAACTAAAATTTATGAACACTTACAGACTTCTCGTATCGATCTCTCTCAGCAGCGGTACATATCTCAGAGGTACACATCAAACGATGCTCGTTCTTCCAGTAAATATCTGCACTCAAACAGACAACAAAAAACCAATTCTCAAAACTTCCCCCAATTTGGAAAAAACGGGAAGAGCAAAAAAAATTACCCAGAAGGTGGAAGCCTGCATAGGATACGATAAAGAGTGAGGGTTGGAGAATAAGAGAGATAAGAGAAACCAAACGGTTCTTCAATAGCTTAGGCCACGGAAGCGTCAATAGGAGAGCTATAGCGGCTTCTGCTGCCACTATGTAAGTAAGTACCACCCACTGCAACGCCATTGTTGAATGATGATGATGATAATGCGATGAATGCAAAGGAAATCTGCTGTTTTTTTATTCTTTAAAAAAGCAAGTTCCAGCTTTTGTTGACGGACGTTTTGATGATTGATGATACCCGGCTTACTGACGAAGAGAACTTAGATTCGGTGCCACTACTTCCAGATCTTTTAGACCTCGATATTCCTTAGGGTAGAATAGTTGGTAAGGAATTTCTTATATTAATATTTTAATACTATCTTATTAATTTACAGTGATAAAATTATAAGAATTTGTATTTTAATATATAATAATATTATAAATTGTTGTTTTAAATTTTTTTTGTAAATAATAGGGGAATTCCAAATTCCCCTCACCTTTCACTCAAATTCAATCACCCCCTTGTAATAGTTTTTTTATAAATCTCAGCCATTGATTATATAAATTGGATGGATGAGATTCAAAAAAAATTGACACAGGATGATTGAATTTACATCAAAAGTGAGGGGAATTTAGATTTGCCCCGTAAATAATATATTATTTATTAATTAAATAATATAATAACGTATTACTTAATTCATTAATATCATATTGTCAAGATAATTACTTGTTAAATTGTGGTTAAGTGATAACTCTTAAAATATTATTTTAATATTATCTAAAAATGGTAATATTATTTTTTAATTTTTTATTAATATTTAATATTTTTATTTTAGGATCACTCTAATTTTAAAATTATAATACTTTAATATTAAATAAAATAATTTAATATTTAATATCTAATATTTTTATTAGTTTTGATTAATAGAACTCACGTGACAACCAAAATTGAAGATCTTTTATGCTTTCATTGACCCTTTTTTTTTATTTTATATATAGAAAATTTTAATTTATTGAACTAAACACAAGTATCAGTCGAATTTAAATAAAATCTACGATCTAATTTTTGAGTGTTTTAATAAGATAATATTCTTGAAGTTCAAATTTAAAACTTCTTAAGAGTTCAAGTCCTTATCACCGGACTAAAGTCCTCGTTTACTTGAAAAATTAGAGTAGAAAAAAAATTATTTTATTACATAATTTTCATTTTAAGATGAAGGAAAAAAAATTTACTTTTATTTAAAACATTATAACCTCTTTTATTTTTGCTCTTAATCATGTAATTATTTTTTTTTTATTTAGATAAATAAACAGAAAATATTACTTCATCTAAGCTATGGCTTCGATTACAAGCTACATAACTAATAACATTAAGATTATAGTTCCCATCTTTCAAGTTTCCAATTTACAGAACATATCTAATTTCCTCAGGCTATGATTCAGTAACCAGAAATAGCTTCTGATTATCATTAATCATGTTAATGTCAAGAATTCTACCCCCATTTTCTGATAATATACAAGAACCGGTTGGACATTTCAACTGTTTCTTTGCTTCATTGATAAGCTCTTGCATGGTTTGAGGAACCCAAAGAACAATCCCGTGTCTTCTCTCTTCCTCTGGATCCCATGGATGAAAAGGGAAGACTGTACATTTTCTTCGTACCGCGTCTACCATCGATGAAAAAAATGGAATGATAGATTAGGTAACAGAGTATAGGTTTACAAATGGCTTCAGGAAAAAGGATTTAACTATTTTCTGTCTAAAGGTTATATAATGTACCTTGATTTCCTTGAGGGCAACCAGCAAACAAGGATAGCTGAGAAGTTCTTGCTTCTTCAAGCAGCTTGACCAGATTCTTGTTTCCTCCTATATGTGCTTCATCTAGTGGAGTATTTCCCCATCTGTAAGAAGGAAAGAAGCTTAATAAAGTTGTAACTGTGGTTGATAAACAATGCAAAGGTTTGGGAATTGTACCTGTCCCGGGATAGTACACTGGCTCCTGCTTCTAAGAGTGTCTTCGCTGAGAAATACTGTCCTTCAGAAGCAGCTACATGAAGTGCTGTTCGATTATCGTAATTTTTGGCATTCGGATTGATTCCGTTGGCAATAACTCTTTTCAGGAGATTCAAATCTCTCCTTGCAACAGTGATACAAAGGAAATCACCAATATCGTCAATTGTCAGCAATGCCCCGGCATTGACAAGTAATGAAGCTACATGATCATGACCATTTTTTATGGCTTCCAACAAGGGAGTGTTTCCAAACTTATCTGAAACATATGAATTAAAAAAAAAAATTGGAAGTGTTTTCTGAAATTTCTTTGGAAGTGTTACAAGTACATAGCATACCTGAAACATTGATGTCTACATTTTTCTCAATAAGGAAAGCAGTTATGTCTTCATACCCTCTGGAAGCAGCAACATGCTGCATAAGGCAGAAGAATACATTACCTATGCAGCATAAATGAGCAAGATGTCCAAAATCAAACTTTAAGACTATATTTTTTGAAGAATTAAAGAGTAACAAGTGATACCAAAGGTGATCTTCCATCATAATCTGTCTTATTAGGATCTGCGCCGACTCCAATCAAGCGTTTCAGATGGTAAAAATCCCCTTCACTCGTAGCGCAATTCAACCTTGCAGCCAATTCTGATTCATGCTTATTGATATGATGAGTAAAATCTGACTCTAATACCTTGTTCTGTAGATTAGACTCCTTTCCCTGTCGGAAAGTTTCTGGAAATGATGGCAACTCATTGGAATTTTGCAAGGCAAAACAGGGAAGCAATGTTGTCAAGGGAAATTTACCTGAAGGAGGTTGTTCAAGATAATTTGACCATCTGAAAAGTATATCCGAAGAATGTCCATGAATGATATTTTATCAAGACGCAAGATTCTGCTTAGTTCTCGAACTTGAACACTATGAGGCTGAGGAATGTTGCAAAGGAATGACTCTTCTCCAAATGAGTTACGAGTTCCTAGAGATGTAACCAACTCTTCTTCATCGTCTTCTCCTTTTCGTATTTCTAGCTGTAAATAATCTCAACACTGTCGAGTATTACAGACACAAACACAAATAAAGGGAGGGAGGGAGGAGAAATATAAACGGAAAATGTTGAAATTACCAGGTCCCCATCACAGACAATATAAAGTTGATCTGCAATATTTCCTTGTTCTATAATCTCTTCACCAGGAAGGAAAATTTCCTCGTGGACACTAATTGCCTGATACACAAAACAATGAACAAACCATTTTGACCAAAATCAAATTGTATAAAACCAGAACATAAGCACATAAGTAGATGTATATAAGTCAGAAGAATGATCAAATGCTTCAGGATCACCAGACAAGAATCTGATTTTGTGTTTTAAAGCCAGAGACTCTGGACAAATTGCATTTTCCATTTTCAGATTATGAATTTGATCTACTTAAGTCATCAATGTATATTCGATCTGAGAAATTTCACAAATTTACAAAATGAAATGTAACAGAGGAGCTTACAATCTGCTTCATGAAACCCGAAGAGCAGCCATTGAAAAGAACCACTTCTTTAATGATTGGCTCGTACAACTTCTGTGCAATCTGCAAAGAATAATGCAAGTATTAATTATATATTAAACAAACCTCAAACCAAGTAATAATGAAACAAAATTAGTGTAGGAACTAAGAATATTTATAAGAACAAATGAATGATCATTGTAGAAGAGATGAATGAAATTCTTAAATCCAGCATTTAAAATGTTACAACTTGAATCATCAGCAATTGAAATACCCAAATCCTGTAAATACCTTGGCACGAATTGAGACAGGAATATCCTGAAGAGCAGAAGATTCATTGCAGTGATGATAATAGAGCATACGGAGACGATTTTTAATCTCTTTACAAATGCGGTTTCCAAGCTTGTTTCTGTTCATGTAGTTGATGAGATCAGTCATTTTGTCCCGAAATTTTTCAGTGTTTGATCCTTTAACTATCAAAGCAGTCATGTTACCAAGGAGATATGCACCAAGAATCATGTCAAATGACACATACACCATTATAAATATCATCTCCCTCACATTCACTGCATGGATTTCTCCATAACCTGAAACCATCCATGCATTTAAAGAAGGTTTATCATAACTATACAATTAATAAACACATGCAAACGAATGCATGTATATATTTTACTATAAGAATTTGTAACGATAAACTCCTGACTTGTAACGTAAAAGATAAAACCAGATGAACATACGGAAGAAACGTACCTAAAGTTGCCATGGTAACAATGGCGAAGTAGAGTGAAGTGATATAACGTTTTCCAAGATCAATTTCTCTGAAGTTTGAATAACTGTAATCACCCATCTTCAAGCTTCCAATCCAAGTGTAACCTTCATTGGAGGGAGGCACAGTGGTAGCAAGATAGTAAAATATGCAAGCTGCTGTATGTGTGCAGTAGAGTTCAACAAGAAATAGTTTGACAATTCTGGTGAATAGGTAATTAACCCGAATGTCTTTCTCTAGCTTCTCACAAAATTCTGTCACTCTGCATGCCCTACTCAATCGAATCCATAAGAGGTATCTCACTGCCTCTTTTCTTCCACAGGCCTGGTTCATTAGAGAACATATATAATTATGAATTAATTCAGGCAGAGGAAAGAACTTAATTATAATTATGGAAAGAAATATATAATTTTAAAATATTTTTTATAATTTTTTAAGCATATGCATAATAATTTATCTATTCGTATTTAATAGCTTCCTAATCCTATCCCAATTAAAATAATTAAAAATATTTTTTATATCAATTACACATTCTCATATTGTAATGATCAAAATTTACTATTATAAGAATAATCTGACGGTTAAAAATTTATTAATGTCTTAGTTTTTGAAAAATATAGTAGAATAAAATGAACCCAAAATGCCATACTAAAATTAAAAATAATGCAGAAATCTACAATGATTATCTCAAAAATATTAACCAGAATATATTTGAAAAAATATGAGAATTTAAATTTTAAAAAAAATATACCTTATAGATAGCATCCCATGGTGGACAACCCAAGAAATCCACCAAAAATCGAGACTTCAAATACCTAAATTTAACATTTTAAGAAAAACATTATGAAGCAATTAATGAATGTAAAAAAATTAAATTAAATTAAATTAAAGGATAGGGGTATGTGATTAATTATGACCTTAGGGCAATGAGATTTGGATTATAGACCATTCGATAAGATTGATTATCTTGATAAGCAACAAAGAAATGAACAAATATGTCTATTAGGAAAGCAATTTGATTGGCGATGTCAAGAAGGAAGAGTTTCTTTGGTAAGCCTCTGAAGAATCCGAATTCCAGTGGTGTAAAGAAGGAGGAGTAGGCTGCACAAATCAAGATGAAATGAGTCCATAACACATACCACCTGCAAATATCAATATACTGAATGTCAATTAGTATTAATATAATATAAACTGTGAAACAAATATTTATAAAAAAATAATTTAATTATATTTATGATTTAATTATCAATCACTAATTTGTATTTATTAGGAATAATAAAATTTTGGACTGACTTCGGGTTAAGGAATATTTATGTCCCAACTCATTAATTAATAACTCTGATTAATCCAAAATTTAAAATAAAAATAACTCTAATTAATATTAATCCAAATTTAAAACAGTAACTCAAGAGAGATGGAGAGATTGATGAATTATTTAATTGTTTTACCGATTATCCGGATGAATAACATAGCGTTGAAAAATGGAAGAAACCTCTTCTCTTCTGCTTCTATTTCTACCCAAGTCTCTAGCAGCGCTACCGAAAACAGAATCATTTTTCATCAACACCAAGCAACATTTTCTCCATTGATGTTTTGTTGAGTCTCCAAATTCTTCATTTTCAGAATCGTCTTCTGAAATTTCAGTAATTCTTCCTTCATCTCTTTGCATGATCTTCATAATGAAGAGATAATGGTTTGGATGGTGGAGGAAAAAAAGAAGAAAGTTCGATCTTTTTATGAGAAAGAGATGAACTATACCTTGAACAATAATATTCAG
>JAVXUL010000016.1:10954338-10981526 GCA_035590515.1 Trichilia minutiflora | reverse complement strand
TGTATACGTAGATTAGGGTTTACCATGTGTAAAAAAAAAATATTTATAACCTAGTATAGGATGTGAATGTAATATTTTTTTTCTGTCTAGTATAAAGTATGAATTAACTTGGCTTATCAGTTAATTAAATGAATAACAGTAAATAATAATTTTATTATTTTTCTACCTAATATTCCTAAACCCAACGTAGGGGTTGGGGTCAATAAATAATAGTCATAGAATGGACTAATTAGAAAAAAAAAAAGTCATTGAATGATCTTTGCTTAGATAATGAATGGTTGTAGAATAATTATTTAATTATATTTCAGTAACATTAAACATAAAGTAAATTTTTGATTTTAATAAATTATATAAAGTATGGCAATGTAGAGAAAGGCTATAGAAGGCCTCGACTCACTCCAAAATTATGATTACACGTACTGTAATTTATATAATAAGACATTAAGAAAGAAATAATTTACATAAAGACCTCTAATCACGTTTCAAATCATTTTCACTATTTTGTACCAATGATTCTACTGTGTTTTTAATAATTTTTTAAAAAATTTTTGGTTTTGTAAATTGCCTTCAGAATTTTCAACCAAATAAATCAAGCAACATTTCATATAATCTGTGAATTACATAAACCAGCAACTTTGCCACATATTATAGAGTCATGCCGGTCACTTGTACAGATAATTAATGGGATTTATTTTGAATATTTGATATTTACGATGACCCGGACACATGACCGAGAGAGTCTAGCCTATTTTGCCACTTAATCTATAAACTTATATTTAAAAGTTATATCTATTAAGTCACTTAACATTTCTTCTAGAGTGAGCTCCATCCAATAAACATTAGAGCCATGCTAGTCTCTTACACAAAACGTAAAAGTAAAAAATTTCAAATGCCATTGAAAAAAGGATAATAAAGTGGTTAAGATTATATCCCAATTTTACATATTAATTATCTACTAACTGTAATGACTAAAACCTCAAGGACTAAACAAACAATAAAGAAGATAATCTCGTACCCAAGATTCAAAAAATGATACAAATAAAAATGCAGAGAATCCAAAAATAAGCAAATCTAACAACAAAGGATTTTATGTGGTTCAATTATGCAAGAACCTATATCCACGAACGAACTCTTAGAGTCCAAGTCATTCACTAATGATCAAAGTGTTTTTACAAAGAAGAAAATTGCAATGCTCTGCATCAATTACAAGAGTAATACAACATTATCTATGCCTATGTGATTAGCTTCTCAACGATTCTGAAAAATCCAAAATCTGTTATAAAACCAACTGGCAAAATGACACATTTGCCATTATAAATAACTATCACTTGATAAAAGTTCAAGGGTATTTGTGTCAAAACACATACAATAA
The DNA here is from genome assembly GCA_035590515.1 of Trichilia minutiflora. NCBI lineage: Eukaryota > Viridiplantae > Streptophyta > Magnoliopsida > Sapindales > Meliaceae > Trichilia > Trichilia minutiflora. The sequence continues at coordinate 10,980,154 of JAVXUL010000016.1, read as the reverse complement.
CAGAAAATAACAGAAATCTGGACTACTATTCTTCTTCTTCCTTCAGCTTCAAATTTGGTGGCCATTACTTCTTTGGCTAGATTATTGAATCATCCATAAAAAATCTCTACCTTGATTCAATAATCTCCATAGCTTTTAGACTCTGTCCGTCAACTCGAATAGACTTATTCCACTTTCCTAACATCCAACAAGTTTAAACACAAATTATGCTTACTGGATAGGAGAACCTTAGTTAACATATTTGCAAGGTTAACTTCTGACCTTATCTTAATCATCTCAACAGCACCTGAATCTATCACATTTCTTATGAAATGGAATAGTACATCTATGTGCTTTGTTTTTTCATGATAGACTTGGTTCTTTATTAAGAGTAAAGCACTTTGACTATCACAATGTACTTTAACCTCCTTCTGTTTCAAACCAAGTTCATTTAGCAAACTCTTTAACCACAATGCTTCTTTCACAACTTCAATTGCTGTAATGTATTCTGCTTCTGTTGCTGACAAAGCCACCACATGCTGCAAACTAGATTTTCAGCTGATTGAGCAACCTTTCAAAGTGAATATATATTCTGATAATGATCTCTTTTTGTCCAAGTCAGAAGTATAATAAGAATCTGTGTAGCCTACAATCCAATCCTCTTTCGAATAGTTCATGCCATACACTAGCGTAAGATCTTGAGTACCTTTTAGATACCTAAAGATCCATTTGACTGCTCTCCAATGATCTTTGCCAGGGTTACTCATGTATTTACTCACCAAACTTACTGCATGAGCTAAATCTGGTCTTGTGCAGACCATTGCATACATTAAGCATCCCACTACATTGGAGTACGGTATGACTTTCATATTTGCTATTTCATCACTGCTCTATGGCTCATTCAACTTTGACAGCTTGAAATGTAAAGCATAAGGTGTCAACACAAGTTTTGCATCCTGCATATTAAATTTCTTTAGCAACTTGGATATATAATCTATCTGGGATACCATCAGAAGTCCAGCATCTCTTCTTCTGATTATATTTATTCCCAAAATCTTCTTTAATGAACCCAAGTCTTTTATTTTGAATTTAGAACTCAGAAGCAATCAAGATATCATCTAGATATCATTTCGAATTTAGCAACTTGATTACTTCGAATTTAGAACTCAGAAGCAATCAACTTCATAATTTCTTCTTTATCTGAACAAGCAATCAAGATATCATCTACATACAGCAATAAAAAGATCATACCCTTGTCTTGTGTATTTCTTATATATACACGACTATCATGAATGCATTAAACCTCTTATACCATTGCCTCAGTGATTGTTTTAGGCTATACAAAGGTTTCTTTAACAAGCATACTTTATTTTTTGCACCATCCGTAATAAAGCCTTCTGGTTGCTCCATGAATACTTCTTCTTCTAAGTCTCCTATAGAAATGCTGTCCTCACATCCATTTGGTCTAGCTCCAAAGTCAACACAACAACTAAAGCTAACATGAGTCTTATAGAAGTGTTTTTCACAACAGGTGAGAAGATCTCATTATAATCTATTCTCTCCTTTTGTGTGAAGCCTCTAGCAACCAATCTTACTTTATATCTGGGTGGATCAGTTTCAAAGATACCTTCCTTGATTTTGTAAATCCATTTACAACCTACAATCTTCCTTTTCTGTGGTCTATTGACAAGAATCCAGGTTTCATTCCTCCTCAAAGATGATATTTCTTCTTTCATAGCCTGCTGCCATTTAACTCTGTGCTTACTGTCAACTGCTGCTTTATAGTATTTTGGTTCTTGATCATTCAAACCTTCAGCTGTAACTAAAGCATATGACATCAAGTCAGCATAAGCAAACCTTGCTGGAGGCCTAATCTGCCTTTTCTGCCTATCTCTAGCAAACTGATAGTCTTGCAGATTACTTAATGCCCCCTGTTCTGTAACTGCTTTATCAAACTTATCTTTGTAAGATTGCTCCACCTTAAACTCAACTCTTTCTCCTTTTAAAGTGTCATCTGGGACCTTCACTAATGTCTTCTAGTCTTCCTTTAATAAAGATTGTTCGTTGAAAACAACATCTCTACTAACTATACATTTTAAGTTGTAGCTGTCATTACACCACAACTTATAACTCTTAAATAAATTTATTCGGTCAACAAACTGAGCCATCAATCAATCTAAAGAGAGCATAGATTCTTAAAAATGCCATGAAAGTCATCAGCGAAATTCAAAAATATACTCTGGAATGGCAGAAATCTAACTTCTAAGATTTCAAAGTACAAAATTCCAGATTGTAATTTCCAACTATATAGTCTATCTACAATGTGAAATGGGTAAATCAACCTTTTCCCACTGTTTTTCGGACAATTACCCTGAAAGTCCCCTGCTTTTTAAAAAGTCCGCAATAATCCCTGACTTTACCATTAACATAGAAGAACACTTTTTGATTGCTTTTACTATTTTGCCTTTGAGTATATCAGTATATCACCAAAAGAATCTTCATTCGAAGTTGTTCATGTATCATTGCTGTAGCCCAATACGTAAAATGAATTAATTTACCAGGAGGTTAACTAGTACAACGTGCAGAGCCCTACAAATTTATCAAACACTTAACTGACTTTTTCCACAGCTAATTTTTTCAACCTGATAGCGAAAGCAGAAGTTTTTAAAAGTATCTCTAAGATTAGAGAATGATAAGAACTCAGGCAGTACACCAAAATAAGAAAGTTTCATAAAATTAACTTCTTATTTAATTAGGAATATTATTTTCTTATTTAGTTAAGATTTCTTATTTAATTAGGTTTCTAGTTTTATTGTTTAACTAGGATTATATTAGTTGGCTATATAAAGGAATGTTTTGTTAGGAGAATAGTGATGTGAATAGTAACTTCAATAACAAATTGAGAGTTTTCTCTTTGTTCTTTTGAGAACTTATTTCGAACTTATCAAGAATTTGTTCTTGTGGTGTTCACAATTCGACTTATTATTCAAGAATCTCTTTCTTGAGTGTGGCGTCTTCTTTCCCATCAATTATACTTGTGGTTGGTTACTTGATTATTATTCTTTGGGTCTTTGATTTAATATACCCTTGGTTCAAGAATTAATCTAAATATCAGGTCAAAGGTTTTTTTAAATCTGATCATATTGCCTTTTCGGGTAAGGATCTACTTGTTTGTGAGTTTTTAGGTTATTTAGCCTACGGGTTCACATCATAATTTTTGGTCATTCAATATCTAAATATCATATTTTTTAAGATTAAAAATATTAAAGATAATATTTAGCTTAAGTACCTGTTTGATAGAGCTTTTTTTGAACTCATCTTCTCTTTATAAGGAGAAACTCAAAAATAAATAATTTTTTTTAATATGTATATATAAACAAATAAGCTCTACAAAAAAAGTTATAAAAATGAGTTTTTACTTCTCTTTTTTTTAGACTCCAATTTTTTAGAATATTATAAATTTTTTAACTCATTTTTATCTTTAACTAAAAGTAAACTTTATTTGAATTGTTTTACCAAATAACTTATTAAAATAATAAAAAAAAAATTATTTTTTATTTTTAAGTTAAAAAAATATCTAACAAAACAGATTCTCTGTATCTATATTCGTATCTGTTTGTCAAGTATCGTAGTCTAACAATTATAATTTTTTTGAGCCCGGCCCATAAGGCCCCAACAAGAGTATATAAACCGTTCCCCACCTGATATTGGGATTCTCCAGTCGTTTGAGTATTTTAGTTACTTGGGCCAGGCCAGAATTTTTTTTTAATAATTTAATATGCAGTGAAATATTATTTATGAAACTTATTTCTAATAATTTATACACGCAGCTGAGGCACGAGAAATTAAAATATTGAGGAAGATTTGATTTTCAGATATATATATATTTATCGTTAGAAAAATGGCACGTCATTGCTTCTTAGTTGTCAAAGAATATTTTTTAATTTCAACTTATTTTTAAAATTTAAATTAAATTAAAATTAAACTCGAGATAAAAAGTTCAACAATTATTTTTCACCAATTTTAAATTCTATTTTTTTCTCGTTTATTGCTCAATAAAGCGGCTTATATTATATATGAATAATATTAAAAATATAAAATTTTCATATAAATTCTTATAAATAAATATGTCGAACTAAGATTAGTTACTTCATGATCCATTTATATTTAGTAATAGTAATTATATTAATTTTATATTTTTATTAATTAATAAAATATAAATATATATATATATATATTAGAAACCCGAAAACTCCGACCGTCAATCAACGTCTCTGGAGATTTCGCTAAGGGGACCCAGATCCTCGACTGTCCTTGAGTAGCATCATCAGGACGGAGTTCAGGCCTTTAACCAAACAGGAGCCTAACTCGGTCCCTTGACAAGTGGTACCAAATGGCAAGATAATCGGGGTTGCACCAGACTTTTACACTTAGGTGCACTTCTAGAGATTCGAACCTAGGACCAACACAAATATTCTCAGAATGAAACCACCAGACTACACCCAACGAGTACTATAAATATATTTTATTAATATAAAAAATTTATATCTCTAATATTACTTATATAATTACATATAATACTTAATAAAAAAACTACAAGAATAATTATTATTATTTATGTTGATTAGCATTGTAAGTGTCATGTTACAATATAGTCAATTATATTATATATTTTTAATATTTGATATATATAATTTTAATATAAACTCTTGTATAAATTAATGTTTTATGATAATATTAATTATCATATAATTTATATAATTTATCTTTATTAATTAATATTATTATTTTACATAATTTATACACAAAAATTTATTAAAAAATTATATTTTTATATATTTTTTCGATTCTTCATATTATAATACTAATATAAGGAGTTAAAAGTTACAATAAAAATTACAGTGGACTGCACCATTTACCTGCCCTACGAATTCAAAAATAAAAATACAACGGTTATCTAATAGAGTTGCATGCACCTTAGCCCCACTAATCTTTTCTTGAGTGACGCAAAGCATTCCGAGGAATAATATATTATCAGCTGTTATGGAAGGAATGTAAATTTATAATATATTTTATAATAATTTAAATTTAATTAATTTATTAATTATGTGAAAAATAATGAATCTAAATATAGTTTATTTATTAAACAAATAAAATAATACGATATAATAAATTATTAATTTAAATTCAATCTATAAAATTTAATTAATTAATTAATTATAAAATAAATATTGAAATAAAAATATTATATTATATTAAATAATTAATTATTTAAATATAATTATTAATTAATTTAATTATATTTTAAATAAATAAAAAAAATTAAAATTTAAATTAAATATTATTCTTAATTATATAATATAAAAATAATCCAATTATTATTAACTTAAAAATTTTTAAATCACAATTCCTTAAATCATATCGAATTCGTTTCCAGCAATCCCTAATCCATTCTTACACACGTAATCAATCTACGTGTCTCCGTTTGGACAAATGTAGTCAAATTAATCGATCCACGTGATATATCTTGAGAGTATATTATTGTATTATTATAATCCAAATCCAAAATAAATAAAAGATAATTATTTTCCGATCCCATAAGAATCTTTCAACTCAGATTCAATCAATAATCATCATTTTGATCCAAAAACCAAATCATGGCGTCATTGAATTTTACGCAGATCCGAGGGAAGACTTCTTCCTTCACTGAATTTCCAGTAACTCGTCGAGTTAGGCCGGGTTTGAGGTTGCTCGGTCGAGTTGGGTTCAGGGTGAAGGCCGCCACGGCTGAGCCCGATTTGCGTGTCACGGTAAATGGGTTACAGATGCCCAATCCGTTTGTTATCGGGTCGGGTCCACCTGGGACGAACTATACTGTTATGAAGAGAGCATTCGATGAAGGATGGGGTGCTGTGATTGCCAAAACTGTAAGTTTTATTTATTTCTTTAATGATTATTTTGTTGACGATTTGTTTGGGTTCTTGATCTTGAAAGTTTTCCAGGATAATTTTTAGATCAAGTCATGTATTGTGTCCGTCTTTGATGCATAGATTATGTTTGGTCCGAGGGAAAGTGAAAGTGGAAGGAAAAGAAAATAGGGACACATTGCTTTTCGTTTCCACTTTTTCATGATATTTATGGACATTTGACGATTATAGCCCTATAAATTTTGAAACTAGTAATACTACATTTACACACTCCTGAATATCCAGTCCTCTATGAATTATGATCCTGTGAATTTTTTTTTTTGAAAGTTATATTCTTGTTTATTAACACATGTAGTGTGGGGCTTAACAGCTAGTGCATAAGTTGTCTCAGATTGTTGTGACCAATTTAAATTCTTGTGATTTTTAACAAGAATTTAAATTTTAATGAATCTGAAAATTTGCTGTTCTAAGTGTTTAATGTTGAAATTATGGTCATAAATTATTCTGCTAGGTCTCATTAGAGGCAGACAAAGTTATAAATGTAACTCCTCGATATGCCCGCCTACGAGCAGGAGCAAATGGATCAGCCAAAGGGCAAATTATTGGTTGGGAAAACATAGAACTCATAAGCGATCGGCCGCTTGAAACTATGTTGAAAGAATTTAAACAATTAAAAGTTGAGTATCCTGACAGGATTCTCATTGCTTCAATTATGGAAGAGTATAACAAAGCTGCCTGGGAGGAACTTATTGATCGGGTTGAGCAAACGGGAATTGTAAGATATAGTCTTTACAAAAGTTTTATATTTTTATATTCATATTAAATAAGAATTATTTTTCCTAATTTATTTTTTAGGATGCCATCGAAGTCAATTTCTCGTGTCCACATGGTATGCCTGAACGTAAAATGGGTGCTGCTGTTGGCCAAGATTGTGGACTGTTGGAAGAGGTTTGTGGATGGGTAAATGCAAAAGCTACCGTTCCTGTGTGGGCGAAGATGACTCCAAACATAACTGACATTACAGAGGTGAGATTTCTATATTGTTTCTTCACGGTTCTACATATTATGAAACTTACTTTTAACTTCTAATGTAATGGTATGAGCAAGATAAATGTGAAGTTCCTGTACGCCCTGCATCTCTTAGCAATCTGAGTTGCAGATGGCTTTAGTGGTAACTTTTTCTTTGTTTATTTTAAACTCTTATCATTTCTGATAAATGTGCATAGTGACTGATGCCTCATTTGTGTACACGACTATCAATGAGATATGGGATCATTTAATTGTTTTAGCAATCTGATTTTGCTGGTGATCGTACTAGGAGAATTTAGCATTTGGGATTATTTCCTACTGGAATGCTTTTAAAAGTCAATCTAGCCTCATGAACTATTCAAACATAAGACATCAGTCAGGATTCCTATGAGTTTACTGTCTTGCTTACCATTTTACCGCCTTTTTAACACTTGTAGATGTGATAGTGATAATAGAATGGGTATTAAGATGAAACAGGTTTTTAAATCATTTTGTCTCTAATGCTTTCTTTTATGAAAGTAGTTTATTTGTTTGTTAATTTGTTCTTAATCTTATTATTAGTTTTGCCTTTTTATCATGCGAGTCCCTTATTTTTTCCGATATTTTATTTTGCTAGATGTGAATTTCTTTGCTTTACTGATAATGGATGTTATCATCCATTTGTATGTAGCCAGCTAGGGTGGCTCTGAGATCAGGATGCGAGGGAGTATCTGCGATTAATACAATCATGAGCGTCATGGGAATCAATCTGAATACTTTGCATCCCGAACCTTGTGTCGAGGGGTTTGCATTCTCAAATTCAGTAATATGATTGCCTTCCGTTGGCTTATCATTGGATCTAAAGAAATTCATGTTTTGAAAATTTTCCTTCAGATACTCAACACCTGGGGGCTATTCTTGCAAGGCAGTCCATCCTATTGCACTGGGAAAAGTAATGAGCATTGCAAAAATGATGAAGTCAGAATTTAGGGATAAGGACTACTCACTTTCTGGTATTGGAGGTGTTGAGACTGGTGGTGATGCTGCAGAGTTTATTCTTCTTGGAGCAGATACTGTTCAGGTAGTACTTGAGCATATTTATCCAGTTGTTTTCTTTCATAACTACAATTTATGTCTCCTAATTCTTATCTGCCTGATAAACTTTAATTCCTTTTTAGTCCTACGTTAATATAGTTCTTATTCCTCTGAAATATGATCATTTACTCATTATATCCTTGCTTTTTGTCATGTGCTCCATTGCCTAACATGTAAATATCAGGCATATCCTTGAAGTTATATGTTGTATTTAGACTGCTGAATTGATTGATCCAGCAATTATTCGAGTATAAAAAATATATAACCTGCAACGTTTCTATTCCATTGTTCCTTTGTATATAGGTCTGTACTGGTGTTATGATGCACGGTTATGGCTTAGTGAAGAAACTTTGTGACGAGTTGAAGGACTTCATGAAAAAGCACAATTTCTCAACCATCGACGATTTCAGAGGGTATGCAATATATATACAATACACTGTATTATAGGTTATAATCGATAAAACAACTACCCGGTATACTGAACTGAATCCTTATTCTCTTTTTTCTCCTTGTTTGATTTTCTAGTGTCTCTCTTCAGTATTTCACAACTCACACAGACTTGGTAAGAAGACAAAAGGAAGCAATTCGACAGAGGAAAGCTGTGAGAAAAGGTTTACAGTCTGATAAAGATTGGACTGGGGATGGCTTTGTTAATGAGACTGAAAGCATGGTTTCCAACTAAATATTACAACTCCAAAATGCAAATTCTCTCAGTTTCTCCTTGCATCACTGTAATAAAACCATGGGTTTCATAAAATTCATTCCTGGTTGTAAGTGGAACCTTTGAACAATAGTGTTGCTGATATAATTTTATGTTGTCAAACTTGTAACCCTTGCCTATTGTAAATTCTTAAATTTGTTGTAATAAAGTTTGTAACATTTTAGTAAATAAATTCATAATTTAGTGCTGAATTACTCAGAAATTCTTATTAATTAAGATGGTTAATTGATCATATATTAAGAGGGTACGACCCGACCCGTTTAATTAAAAAAATAACATTAGAGTACAAACGATAAATAAATGTATATATAAACTACCACGAATTTCATCAGTGTCGTTTTGGTAAATGCACAAGCCTACACGCTATTAATTACAGCTCACAAAGTCTTGAAGGAAAATGAATAACAATACTTAGAAAACTGACCTGCATAGTTAATATATAATTGCATGCCACATTATTCATTAATTAATCTCTTTCCCCTGCAAAATAAAAGAGTATTAATTCAGTCACACAAAATAAAATATTTAACTATTTAATCCCAAGAAAATAAAATAAAAAAATAAAAAAATTGATGGCAAATAACTTAATTACTTTTAAGAATTTAAAGTTATTTTAAAAATAATTAACTAATATTCAATAATAAAATTAATAATAATTAGTATTAATTAATTTTTATGTTAGGAGATAATATGATATGAGATATGTTCATCTCATATATCTATGTTTTATTTTTTATTTTTTTATTGTCCAATTAACTGAAGATGTATTCGGTGGAGGAGGATTTTTGACTGTGAGCTCCCTAAGTTGTGAATACATGGTGTCGATGAATTCTAGAGTTTCCTGTTGAGGTTCTTTTATGGCTTCCTTAAGCTCTATTAATGCCCAGCAATAAGCTTCCTGCAGCATCAACATCAAGCCATATAGATTCTTCAGCTTCAATTCATTGGTGATCATTCAATAATAGATTTTAAGTAATGAGATATTCTTAATAATTGAAAATTAACGTATTATAAAACTCTATTTATATAAATTAATATGATAACGTTATATTAATATTACGTATTATATTTTTACGATGATAAAAGAAAATTAATAAAATAAAAAAATAAATTATATAATAATCACAAAATTATATCATATTAATTTATAGGAAAATTTATATTTTGAATATTATTTTAAGTTTCTAACTATTATTCAAACAAAGCCCTAAAGGTCTAGAAGATTATAATATCAACATGAAAATAATGCATGAACTAACTTATCTTAGCTTTCCAGTTATATATATATATTTTTTTATAAATTATCAATAAAATTAAAATTAAAAATTATAACAAAACAATTAAATAAAATAAGAGCGTGTACGACACATATGAAAGTCTCTCTTTCCCAGTTGTGTTTTAAGTCTCTATCCATCATCTGACTTTTAACCTAATAATCAGCTTGAATTTGCAATGAGGGCATATTACAGCAGATTATAGTCCTCTAGATATTAACCTAAGCTAGCTTATTTTTAATTACCATTGGTTAAAAATGTGCGTCTTTAGTGTAAGAGGGAGTAAATATTTCTGTAAAAGACCTAGGGGCCGGAACCAAGCTGGTTGGAAAGCCTTAACCTGTAAGGGGAGGTGCTGATTTTGAGTCCTGACAATTCTAACTTACTTTAGAACTTCTATCGATGTAATTTATTTGATGGTGTACTCAACTCAAAACGACTTTAATATTACCTGATGCAGACTTTTATCATTTCATTAAAGTCTTCATTTCAATAGGGCAGAAAATTTTATTACTGGAAATTAGGGTGCTTTTCAAAATCTAAATTCACCATTAATATGTATAGTGTATATACACACACAAATGAAAGAATCCTATGCTATTCAAAAATGGCGTAATGGGCTGCAACCTTTGAAAGAAAAAATGATTTAACTCTTTCAAAGAAATTGGCTGTTATATTTTTAAAATTTCAAGTTCTAATTTTGCCCTAAAATTTTCTTTTATATTAGACTTCTCAAGTTTACTCCCTTTTCCATCATAAGATGGGGATTACGAAATAAGATACACAACTCTTTGTGAGTTTCAATTCAAATTTAATGGAGAGATGATTAATTAGAATTTTACCATGAAGTTGTCTAGATCTCGTTCTGATGAACTATGCATGCTGCAACTGGGCTTGGTATTATTATCATGATTCATTCCTTGGTCTCTCTCTGCATTGAGAATGGTACCAACCTGAAGAAAATAGACTAAAACTGTAAATTAAGCAAGATCCCAGAATAATGTTTGTGTTAGGTATATGAACACATCATAATATTATTATAGCTAATTAATATGTTAACACTGGCAATACTACACAAAGCAATTAAAAAGATCTTAATTATCTAATTACTATTTCAAAAGTTTTGAACAACAAAATATGAGCTGCTCATTTTCTCAAAAATCCCTCATAAGCTAGGGCTACACAGAGCTACAAATTATATACAAGAAGAGCTTCTTAATATGATAATTAAGAACACAACGATGCTATATACATATTTATATATGTTGACTTAAGCTAATTATTTAATGATACAAATCTCAGAATAATATTCCTAGAGAATAATATGTATAAATAATCAAGCAAAATTTGCATGCAATTAATATCTAAAGATATGCATTCTAATCAAGTCTTCTTTTTTTTTTTTTAATTTCTCCAAAATAATACACACACACACACATATTTCGATGAAAAATCCTAATGTTACACTTATAAGTTTCAGTAATATCCCAAAATTATTAATTGAAACTTACAACAAAAATACAATATCATGGTGTAATGCTCATATTTTCTTGGAATTTTCACTTAGATTTCTTGAAAGAGGGAAAAAGTAATAAAATTAACAAGACGATATATTTTCAGACTTTAAGCATATGCTGAGTAAGAAGATAGAACCCTAAAACAATGTGCGTAATTTCTTAAAGCAAATTCGAATCTATATGATCTCATCCTTGCTATATATCTCATTTACTCACAAAGAAAGAAGATAGAGAGTGAGAGAGAAAGAGAGAGAGAGAGAGAGAGAAGAGAAGAAACCTTTAAACAATCCAAGTGATTTTCAAGCAAAACCCCGTACAAAGGATGGGTAGAAATTCTCCTCTTAAGAGTCTCAATTTCTTCTTCCTTTTGATTCCTACTGTTGCTGCTGCTGCTACTACTGTTACTCTTATCTCCCATAACTTTCTTCTGCTCCTCCTGCTGCTACTTGTACATATAATTATTCATCAGTTTTTGCTATATTTTCCCTGAATACAATAAGATCTTGGTTGCTTTCTCTGGTAAAAATTATCAGCTATCAGAAAATTTTCTCTTCGATTGACACATGCATGCAAAAAATTATATACTTGATTTGATTGGTATCATTTCTGCATACATACAACAACTCTGATTGAATTGAAGATACCCTTTATTAATTTTTGTATCATCTCTTCTTGTCTTTATACATAAACGAAAGGAACATTTCATTCATTTCTCGAATAATGGGAAGTCTGATTGTACCTTTCCTTTCATAATTAGCCAGTCTTCTCTGTCTTTTCTCTCTTTTACTGCTCATTCCTGTCACTTCATTAAGCTTCAAGCGCAGATATCTTCCAAATTCGATTCTGTTTCATCTCCTATTTATAACTATTTATCACGAGCTAGTTTGTTGGCTCTCTCTATCTCTTTCCATTTCTCTGAACCAAATGTTTCAACAAGTAATTGTACTAGTCAACGAAATATAAGCTATATTTTATAGATATTTCGTTTTCGAAGGACAATGTTTATTATTTAACTCTATTATTTTTTGAAAATAAATTCAAAAAAAATACTGTTTGTTTCAGTAGATATATGCTTTTAATAATAATAATAATAATAATTGTATAAAAATATTCTTTATTAATGTATTTGTTACAATTTTTTTTATATATATAAAAAATTTTAATTTATCGAATTAAGTATAGACATCAATTAAACTGATTTATCATCGTACCTACAAAAATAATTCATATAAAATTTATAATACGGTCTCCTTTTAATATTTCAATAGCATAATACTTCTAAGATTTAAATCTAAAACACTTTAGAGTTTAAGTTCTTATACCATCATATTAAGTTTGGGATTCAAATTCAAAACTCTTGAAAATTTAGATCCTTACTATCAAATTAAGCATGAGATTATTTATTTTCTCTTAGTTTCAATAATTATTTATTTATGTAAATTATCTATAAATCAAAAATCATTATTTATATAACTTATAACACTAATCAAACGTGATGAGAATGAAAGAATTAAATTTTAAAAAATGTTACTGTTGTTTATACATGCATGAGATTTTTTTTATATTATATATTGCATGCATGAGATTTTTTACTACCAAGTCATTATCGTATTCAATTTATGGAAAATAAATAAAAATAAATTCAGTAATTGCATTTACGTTTCTTTTGATGAACAAATTTGAATATAAATGTTAGGGCATGTTTGAGGGTGTTAATTTAATATTTGATAAATGCTAATTAGAACCTACAAAATATTAACAGATTTGTTTGACATTTTTTAAAAAAAATTGTTTATCAAAATTAAATTGATATTTTTTAATAATTTTTCATTTAACACTTAATAAGATGATTTCTTATAAATTAATACTCCAAGTATATAAGCCGATAATACCCTCTAAAACTATTTTTTTAAAATTATTAAAATAAAAAATATTAAAACATATAAGTATTAAGTAAATTAGTCTTTTTTTTAACTCTTATAGGAGGTGGTTAATTTGGTGATAGGGCTCAGGTTAGTGCTTGCATTGGTCCTGAATTCGACTGTCAGATTTTTTTACTGTGAAGGTCTAATGGAGTTAAGCTAAGAATTTTATCTTGTCTTTGATACCTGTTACAATGCCAACGGTCCCTTATATGACTGAACGTCTTGATAAATTTTATCCTGTCTTTGATGCCCATCGTAGCGCCAACGGTTTGTACGTATATGATTGAATGCCTCGATAAAGATTGAATATAAGAGTTTCTCAATTTTCAAAAAAAAAATTAGCATTTTTTTTAATAATCTTAAACGGGTCTAAGATCTTATTCTTTTTTTTAGAAAAAATAGAGATAAAGTATCAATTAGGCTCATAATCAACTTAACATGAATTGGTTAATAGAAATTTAGGGAGAACATGCATTTTAATCTTTCTGGCCACTAATTCTCAGGATCTCATCTTATCAATTTTTTTTAATATTTTGCAAATAAGAATATATGTTGTGAATTTATAACAAATGGGTCCTTAATCCCTGTTAAAGACTAAAAGTTATTTAATAATTTCAATAGATGTGTAAAATAGACTAGGTTGGCACAGATGGTGAGAGCTCGACACATACAAGAATTCAAATAAACTTATGCCAGACACGAAAGATCAAAAACATTGGCACATGTAAGAACACAAAAGCATGAATAATTAATGATAATTTATTACAATTTTAGATTCTAGTACAAGCACGCGATAGGGCATGATATAAATTTAATGATATCATGGACCACACTGACTCGATCATTTGAAAATCTAAGACGGTGCCAAACCAATATGAATGTGCGTAAAATTTTTTCTTCAATAGGGACGGCGAGACACAATGCAATTTATACATCTAATCTCAATATGAGCTCAAACTTATTTATTATAAATAAACAATTTATATCCTTATTTATGAAAACATTAAAAAAAAAACACTAATGCTTTTTAATCATCTATTACAATAATATTCTAAATAAGAATATTGCATCACATGCGCGCACACACTCGTGCGTGTGCGCATGTGATGCAATATTTATTATGTCTATTAATTGATTCAACTAATAAAATCTCTTAATTTGATATAAAAGTTGTATATTCAAATTATGTTATATTAAAAATAAATTATTTAATTTTATTTGTAGATGTAAATTAATTAAATTGATAAAAATTTTAAAAAAATATAAAAAATTTAGAATTCAAACTTCATTGTCATTAAATTGAGGAGTTTGGATTTTTTTTTAAAAATATTTTTATCCCAAAGAGGTTAGCACTTGGCATTCTATTTCAATATAGTGTTCATAGGGTATTAATTATAAGTGTTGGGAGTTCTATTATTTGTTGATACTAAGGGAGTGTGTGGACCATGTAATGGGTGCATAATTGGATTGTTATTTATTGAACTTTTGTATTATATTTTGATTGCCTATAAAAAGGGGACGTACTTGATAGATTACTTTCTCAATTGGATCAATAATTGACTTCTAGACCCACTTAGCCTTTTGAATTTGGGCATTTATTCATCCACATTTATAGGTAGCACAAAATTCCAATAATCTTCTAACCTTTTGAACTTGGTTACCACAAACAAGAAGCCAATGAGTAAAGGCCAACTCTGTTATTTAATCTCACAAGCAGTGGAAAGAATTGGTCTCTATTTATTAGTTCCTTCGTTTTTAATCAAACAGACCCATGTGAGTTTTGGGCATCAACAGATGCTACATGGCTTCCTTCCATTTAGAAAAACCATCACCAACACTTAATGAAACAGATCCGTGTGAATTGAATCTCCGCTTTAAGACAGAGATAAGAAAGTAATTAGTATTTACTACCGAACTAAAGGATGGCTCTTTGAATGCTATGAAAATAATTAAATAAAAAAATTACATGGGTAAAAAAGATGTAAACAACCTGACACATGAAAAGCGTAAAAATTTATCTGTAGAACATTACAATCACTGTGGCACTAAGTAGAGTGAGTGATAACTGATTCATTTGTCTATCTTTGTATTCTCATTATTTACATTCATGGAACAAAGTTCGGCTCGTTGCTTTTATAATTCATATAGTATAGACCATACAAACTTCAACAAGAGCAGCACGAGGAATGTTTAATGCTACAGGAGGCTCCCGGCAATTATTGTCCAAGAAAACATACATCAGGATCAGGAATTGCTTCAGAAAATTTGAGCGTTCGCGCATGGCTAAATGTGACTGCCCCAAGAAATAGGTAGTACCTCTCTCCCTGGCATTAATCAGCTCTTGTAGTTCTTCCCTTACTGATACCCGCATTTTAGGACTACTTGCTGGCAAAGTAAATCGAACCTTTTTCCTTTGGACCGGGGCAGAACATCTCTCAAATGCATCAGTCAATGGACTTTGTTGGTTTTCGTTCTTTGTCAAGATAGTATGCTGGTCACCATTGTAGTAGGTGTCTTGTAAAGGGACTAGAGCATTTCCATCTGGGGATGGTTTTCCAACAACGATCATTCTTCCTTCAGGTGATGTTAGGGATTCAGAATCATTTTCTTCCAAAGAAATGAATTCTCCAATAGAGCAGATAATCTGATCCTCAAAGTCATCTGTATCCTTGACACGATCACAATAGCCATATCTAACAATGCAGCGATAAATCTTGTAATCTTTATGCCCAACCCTCCCTATAAGATAACGCCGACTTGCAGACACACAAGGCACAGGTATAGGTTTGAAGGATACAAAGATCAGCACTTGATGAAATGCAGGAAGATTAGTTACAAAATGTGAGAAGAAAGCTGGAATTCCTGTCACTATATCGGTGTAGATAAAGCCAATTCCAGGTACTCTAGAAACTCCAAGCCCGGGGCTAAGATCTGTGAGCCATTCTGTAGTTACCTTGTTTTCTAAATCAAATTCATACTTTTTCATAGTTCCGTAATGCCATGCAAGCATGACTGTCAAGGATAGCACCGAAAGGACAACAAGATACCAAGCTCCCTTATGAAAATTCAACATACACACTGACAGATATGAGACCTCAATGAAGCCGAAAAATATCAAAAAGCATGCAGATACAAACAAGCTTCTGTCCCAGTACAGTGCAATTACAACTGACATCAAGCAAGTTGTCACTAGCATTCCTGAAACTATCGCCAAACCTATAGAGATTCAACCAAAACTTGTCACATAATACACTTTGTGATGATCTCCGTGTAATAATTATTAAAACAAATCAACACTTCCTCTTTGTCCAGTGATTTACAAGCATTCTACATTTCTAGTATAATCTGTACTACGTTATGGTTTTCGCGAATTTTAACCAACAAATAAAAAGAGATTATTATAGTATAGGATACCTGCTGCGTTTCCTATTCGCTCAATTTTGTGCAAGGCAATTGTGACAGTGAGGCTGAGGATCATCAACAACCAGTTGACATCTGGAATGTATACCTGTCCATGTTTCTTATCCGAGGTATGTATAACCTTTACTCTCGGGAAACAACCGAGAGCAAGGCACTGGTTTATGATGGAAAATGCGGCTGTTATGGTTGCTTGGCTTCCTACAGCTGAAGCAAGTAGAGATAATACTATGAAGATATGGCGAATAGGTCCTGGAATTGAAAATCACTGAGTTAGCAATACAAATCATTGGATGAAGCATTCAGAGAAAGAAGAAAGTAATTGACTTACCACTAGGCATAGATCTACTGAGATGATTAAAGTCATCTGAGGCATTTAAGTGTTTGGAGATAAATGCAGCTTGGCCAGCATAGCATAAAACAAGAAGTGGATAAATTAAGCTGACAAACGTAAGCTACAATGAAGACATCGGATAAAAGCACTTAAAAACCGTGCAAAATACACCAACCAAAGAGTTCAAATGCAAAGTATGTTTGAGTACCTTAATTGATCTCTTTGAGAAATGACCTAAATCAGCAAACATCGCCTCCGTTCCTGTAAAAGAAAGAAAGAAAGAATTTCCCATGTAACCAGTTAAATAATCGACAACTTTGGAAGTGACTTTCGTTACAATCAAAGAGTGAGAAAATGAAAATGTAACTCAAGTTGAAACGCAAGAAATTTAGTCGAGCCCAACCTGCTACACAAAGAAGGATACTGCCCAATGACCTCCAACTATCTTTGCCAATATTTCTAACAAATCTATACATGTATACAGGGGAGATTGCATACAAGATGTGGGGATCCCAGCAGTAAATATTATAGAAACCAACTACTCCAATAAATAAGATCCACAAAATGACAATTGGAGCAAAAATGAATCCAAGTTTACGGGTACCATAATGCTGCAGTGTGAAAAGGCAAACCAATATAACACATGCAGATGGAACTGGTACATCTGAAACAAATGAAATGTGGAGGCAATTAACAGATCAGTATTGTAAAAAAATTACCACAGCAAATTTTAGAAAGTAAAAGTGTGAAAATTTGAAAATGATATTGCATTCAAATATTTTAAACTTCTAAAGCATCAGTAACCGGATATTCATCTTCAAAAGTCCATGAAGCAAGATATTGCATATTGAGATATACTTTCAAGAAATGATCTTTGTTATAATATACAATTTTTTTATTTCCTACTTCACTATATACTTTCAAAAAAGTCACCGTATGAAAGAGCTAATGAATTCTAATGTTAAAATGGTATGCCTATGCTAAAGCCAATATGTATATTCTGTCACATATATGCACACAATAGCAATCAAAGTACATTAAAGACGAGGTACAAGTGTTATAGAACTTGATTCTAGAAAAAATGTAACGAAAAAGGGAAAAACAGAACAAGTGTGAGAGATACACAAATGAAACACTCTCACATGGTAGACATACATTTTTTAAAACCTTCTGATATGGCATGCTGCCTTTCTGATGAAGAACTAACTGTAAAGAGCAAAAGATAACCCGATTTAAATATGAAAAAATGACTAATGACTTGGCCTATATTACAAGATGTGAGACAATTCAATCTTGCTCCTAGCTCTTACATATATTTGACATATCTGACAATGATCTTTGAAGACCTGATGAAGCTGATAAAACTGGTAAAAGGAAACAAAAAAAGAAAGTTTTCATTTGAGCAAATTGATATTAATCATAGAAGAAAAATAAAACTATATTAAGTTATTTATGCAAAGCAATTCCAGCAAGTGTCACTAACCAGAAATAGCCGGTGTAAGTACGCCATCACCAATCATCATGCACGAACCAAAGAGTGCCAGAAATAACATCAGATAGTGGCTACTCTTATGCTTTTCAATCGCCCTTCTAGCTCTTGATTTAACCTTCATCATGAAAGGGCTGCCGGCATCATAACTTGCAACCTCATTAGCACTTCTGTCATTTGGAAGCAGACCAACTTTGGCATGCCTGCACAATAACGAGTACAAAGCAAAAGTACCACCTGCAAAGAATATGTTAAATAAGCACACTGAAATCTAAAGAGATCCTTTCAACTAAATGGAAACAAAAGGTCAATACCCTCTCCATTGTCATCAGCTCTCAGTACAATGAGCGTGTACTTCAGTAAAGAAACAATGGTTAGAGTCCAAAAAATAAAGGAGAAGAGTTCGTATATGGTGTCCTCTGATTTCAAAACGTCCAAAGAAACTGTCCCGAAGACGTATAAAGGAGCTATACTCAGGCGACCGTAAATGACTCCCAGGCTTTGGAAGGAGAAAAGTAGTGTTTGTTTCCATGTCTCCCTCTGCAAAATGAGAAAAACTGAATACTTCAGTTACATCACAGTAGCAGTCTCAGTATGAGTCAATTGAAATTGATTCATTACATATAGAAGAGTGAACATACTAACAACTGTAAGGTAACTTGGAACTGATTTATAAGCAAAATCAAAGGTCTAGTGGGAGTAAAAGGCTAACGTTAATTATGGTAAAATCTATGCTGTGACTATATATGACAAAGAAATCATACATTTTCAGATTAGCAGAGGTGCAACTATAAACATATGACCCTCAAATAAAGCTCAAAGTTTCTGTCAACTCATTATCATTTGTTTCTCTGATTAAATTGACAGATTACAAAGACTTTAACATAGGCTACTCGTTCTCAACTGGTACAAAATTTTTAATGAACAAGAAAGAAGATTTATACTTCGATCAGGTCAAGACCAAACAAAAAATTACAAATAAAAAGATCAATCAGACAACTAAGCCTAAAATTAGATGTACAAGCTCTGCTATACTCATAGTAACAAATCTTAAAATTGAAGATTCACCATGGATTCATTAAACTTACTGAAAAACTCATATACAATTAAACCGTCAACACTCTGACTCTGAAATTGCAACAAATTACACTCTTAATTGACCAAAATTGTTTGTGTAAGATTCCATGTAAATCCTGCATTCTTTAATTTCATCACCTGTCAAGTTAAATCAGACTACTTAATTAATTCTCATGGAAAATCATGCCTAATTATTGATTGCATGAGGATCCTTTTACTACCATTATTGATATTCAGATTGTATTAGCACATTACTTTCAGATTTTCTCTAAAAAAGCGAGATAAATTATAATAATCTTGCAGACCATGGAGAATACAACAAACACCTTTCCAGTTAAGTTGCATCGAATTATGCTTCAAAATCAAGATTATTTAAAGAATTTTTTTTGGCAGAAAAATGAAGATGCAAAAGACAAAAGAAACTCTCCAACTTTATCTTCTGACTTTCCAACGTTATATCGACAAAGACAAGAATACAAAGCACATCAAGCTGACGTTCTTCAGCTTTCCCAATCCCCCAACTCAGAAATCCAACATACAATGATCGACTTTTAGCACCTTCCCTCAACAACAAGATTTCTATCAAGGTCAAGCAAGCCAGCACCAGAACACAATTAATTTCAAATCCCGCTTCAAGCTTTCCAAAACCAGTCTGGAAAACACGTAGATTACTTAAACAAGCAGCAACAACAAGCGACCATTCAATATTTACAAATTTCCCATCTCAACTTTGCTCTCCATCACATATAGATAAAAAAAGTTAAGCTAAAATATGAATCAAAGGCATAACATAAAGCTGATACATAAATCTTGAAACAAAACCAGCATTTCAGAGACAAGGATTATCCTGAGAGTGCAAAGGAAGCATTTTTCTCCCTCAAAATGAAAATTACGAGTAAAAATCTCCCATTCTGAGAGAAGATTTCTTCGCTCTAATATCTATGCACATATCTAGACTCCCGGCAGACTCCTGATCAGTACTAAACAAATCAAAGACAAAGGAAAGGACATGTCTACACGCACCTCGAACCTCGTAGAGAATGAATCAGGACTGAGTGCAGGATCCATGGGAGAGACAGTAAGGAAGAATCAGCAAATGGGTTTGTTATACTCTGTCAAAAAAATAAAAGGACAGAAATGGGAATAAATAGCGATTGAGTCTATGTAATTGCACAGCAGATACATGCGACAGTGTAAGTAGATGCATTGTCCAGAGGAAAGATTGTTTTTAACTGGTTTGGTTTGGTTTTTTCAGTTGCATTAGTACGCATTCAACCAAAGGTGGTGGAGAGGGAAAAGCCGGTTTGACAGGGACGGCTGAGATTCTGCTTTTAAAATTTTGTCATAAATTATGATGTTGACTTCTAAAATGAAAAATACGAAAAAGATAAATCTGATCTTGCTCACCCACGTGCCTTTCCGTTGGGCATTGGGAACGAACATGAATATGTCGCCTGTGATGACGACCGATTTTTTTTTTTGCTTACTAATTAATTGTTTTTTAAAAATAATATTTATATGTTTAAAATTTATTTTAGATATTGATAGTGAAGGATGAAATCGCGTTATAAATAATTTTAAAAATAATAAAAATTATCATCAACTTATTGGATATTAAAATTTAAAATGAAATTAAAGAGGTATAAACTATATATATTTTTTTAACTTCATCAAGATTATTTTTTTTTTTAGTTTATTCACTTAATTGGTAGATTTTTTAAATAAGGGTGTAACAATTTAGGGTTCAAATTTTATTGGAGTAGAAATTGTTTCACGTTAAGTATACCATTCAATACTTATTACAAGACAAATCTAATGCCAAACATTTTTATGGCCGAAGACTTCCACTGCCATACAATATGTAAATGTTGACTGGTTTTAGTAACATTCCTATCTTTTTCTAGTTTTAAAATTTACGATATAGTATATTAGGATCAAGGGAAAAAATGTTTAGGTGCATCCCCCGTACCTACAATCAATGGCTAAATTGTGCGCCTTGTTATCAAATTTGATAATGTGGCAGAGTTTCCAGCCATTGATTTCTGTACATAGAATGCACCTAAGTTTCCTTTATAATCTAAGGGTTTACCAAAGGGGTTAGATGCATACAATTCTGGCACTAACTACAGAGTCCTTTGCTCAAAATCTCAAGCCATACAATTTTTTACCAGATTTTACGACTTAACTTGAAAATGTCAACTGCAACAAAGCATCAAATTGAAAATCTTCTAAACTAGACCTTTGTACAATTCCACCTACAAGTACAAAACACTAACATCCACTGTTGAACAAAGAGCTCATCATCAACACACTGCACCAAAAACAAGATACCCATATAATGTTTTCAGAAAATGAGGAAAAAAGCTTCGTTAGAAACCTTCAAGTTTCTTAACAAGATGATATTTACCTCCATCCCTGTATCAGTTGTCGATGGTATTTCTTATGTTCTTCTAATCATTGCTTTACTGATGCATGGATTGTCATCAAAGGCTAAAAGTAGATACTTAATGAAGTGATCTTAATGGAAGTTACTTTACTTCATTTAGGAAAATACTCTCCCAACTTGCTAGTTTCTTCTCACAAAGCAGAGGTATAGAATCTCGATCTAAAACAGCATTTGATATAGAAACTGACAAAAGGTCAAAGCTCATTGGAATTTGGAAAAGTATCTAATATTACAACCCAAACTGTCACGAACTAGGCCCATCAATCTTAAGTTTACCTAAATGAACATTTAAGCCTTAAGCCACCTAAAAGAAAGGAAAAAACTTAATTGCTAAACCTCTGTGTAACAAAATGCAATATTACCCACCTTGACTTTCCTTCTCCCACGAATTCCACATTAAACCCTGAAAGAATACCTTCCCACGTTTGCTAATTAAAGGATTGAATACCATCATAACAATATCAATCGAAAGGAATATAATGAATTACCTTACGGATGAAACTCTCAAGCAAACCAAGAAACCAACAATAGTCAACAAATAAGTTCTAATTGTATTTCTACATATTGCAGTTCACACATCATTTTTTGCTAAAAGCAAAGTACCTTCAACAAATAAAGCAAAATGATACAATTAACTAGCATACAGCTTTTCTATATCCATTTCCCAAAATAACCTTGCCTTGGCTTTCGGGGTTCTTGAATGTGGACATTCAAGAATAATAGAGAATATGTCAAGAACTTCCCCCTATAAAGCATGCTCACACAACAACAATTCTCAAACCATACCCCCACAATCTTGCTACAAGCTTTAGAATCACCCTACCAAAATTCATAATGATAATCAGCCTTTTTGCAGCACAAAAGCAATATATTAAGTATCCAGGTTTTTTCTTTCCAAAAAAAAAAATCCAGGTTTTCCACTGCAAGAGATAAGTCATTACAGCACTGCAAATATGCTTTTTAATAACATATCAAAAAGACTGAAAAAAATCCAAGATACAATCCAGCCAGTCCAGGCAAACTTATTACCGCAATATGCTTTTTGAATTTTTTTCTAACTAATTATAATATTCCTCAACGGAAGAATAAAACACCAAAAGATCAACTCCTGATCTCCGGCCCATTTAATCTGCATATTTCCAATATGTCTTTTGGTATCTGGGGCTTTATTGTTGAAGGAAAGCAAGAGCAATACTAAACCTTCGAATAGAGCACCTAACTTTTAGAAGTTTAGTAATGCTTTTGCTACGCATGTTATGGGATTTGGACCGATTCCAGAGTTCTATTAATCAGAAAACTAGTTGAGCCACATAACGTCCAAAAACAGGAAAGAAGCAAATATGAAGTAGATAAATAAACCTGACATTCCCAGGAATTGATCACTAAATAAGAAAAAAGGCATGCATCAAACATCCAGGAGTACAGCAACTCATCACACATAAAGCAACAGAAGCTCACAACAAACTACTCCCATCCTTCTGAAACAGCTCTGTGCAAAGTCTTATGGGGAATAAGCCGAAAGTTAAAGCATTAATAAGCTAAACGACAGATTCAAGGAGCTGATAAAATTCCTGTGAACGGTAAAGCAGAAAGTAGAAGCAAAGAGATTTCAAACTGCATACCACCATATAGCAGAGATTTCAGTCAAATAGCTTGAAGCATGAATACATCGAGGAGCAGTGGCAATTCAAGCTCAGATTTTTCTTCATAGATTAATTTCAGTCAAATAGCTTTAAGTATGAATACATCAAGGAGTAATGGCAATTCAAGCAGAGATTTTTGTTCGTAAATTATTTATTGGCCGCAACATATCAGAAGCTTTCCTAGTTTAAACCGATTTACAAGAATTTGGTCTTCGAAAGAGTGTTTGATGGACCCTAGCTCCCAGGCTAAATATATTTCAAAGGACCAAAGTTGGTAAACCCTAGACAACAACCTTCATCATTCAGAACTGCAACAAAATTAGAAATTGAATATCAATAATATGACTACTGCAAATAAAATTATTGATTTCTGGCAAACCCTAAAACAGCAATATTCATCAAACACAGCAGACAACAATCACCATATCAGAAAATTAATCTAATAAATCAAACTACATGCACAACTCATTTACAGTAACGATCAGCCTTCTTCTTGACGCGATCATCGAGAGCTTGTTCGACATTTGTGAAGGTAGTTTTTGGATCGTAACCAAACTTCTTCGCCTCCACAGGAAAAAGCTCGTCGTACTCCATGTTTTTGGCGGCGTCGATGGAGTAAATCTTGCCTGCTTCCTTATCAGCGTTATCAGCATCACTGACAATGGAGGACGGCTGAGATTCATCGTCTCCGTTGTCATGTTTCTTATGCTTCTTCTTCTTCTTCTTCTTGTCTATGGATTTGCGAGTGGCGAGACTTCCTCCTTTGAATGTCAGCCTACCGGTTTTCGCTCTCTCGTAGGGATCCGACATCGTTTTCCTACGTAATCGATCCACTATGCTTTCTTGCGTACCGGAAAAATAGCTTTCCCTTAGTGGCACCACGTCTGAACTAATCGATAACTCGATACTGTTTTTAAATAATAATATTCGTATAATATTTATATTAATCAAATTAATCCTGATTTAATTTACATCTCTTTTCTCAATTTTTTCAACTTTTCATCCCCTCCTATTCGTCCATTCTTCCAGCGATTTGAAATCTCTAATTGATCATCAACGTCAAAAGTTTTCGATTAACGATCATACAAGGTTAAAATTTTCATTTTACTTCTTATATTATTTATTTTGTTAATAAATATTAATTAAAAGTAGGTATAAATTGTTAAATTTTTATTTAATTTAATAGATAAAAAATGGAAATGACTCTAAATAATATGGATATTGTATATTAAAGTGGGGAAGGAATTTTGTTTAAGGAAAAAAAGAAAGTATGAAATGTTCGGAAGTGTTCGTGGAACACTCTGGTGTTTGGCGCACCAGGAAGTGTGCGCACACTTCTTGATGCACAATAAAATGTTCAAAAGTGATCCTAAAACACTCTAATGTTGGGCGCACCAAGAAATGTGTCAACGCACACTTCCTGGTGTGCCCAACACCATGAGTTGAAAAAGATTTTTAATATTTATTTTTTTAAAATAATAATAATATTTATTTATAATAGCAATATGTAATTGTATAATTAATAAATTTTAAGATATTTAAATAATAAATATATGGACAATGTTTTAGAAAATATTAATAGAATAAAATTTATAATAATTAATTAATAAATGAAATTTGATTAATTAATAAATAATTTTTAATATTATGTTATTAACATTATTAATAATGATGATAGCAAATAATTAATGTAAATATATGATTTAGGTAATGAATTAATATGATAAATATATTATTTAGGTAATGAAACAATAAAAATTTAATTAACATTAAATAAATTTATTGATGCAAGAAAATGTTATGGTGATTTTTTTTACATCAGTAGATTTTTTTCTTCTTCTCGTTCTTGAATTTGAGATTGCGAGACACACACACAGAAAGTGTTCCAGGCGACGTTAGTGCGGTGGTTGATCGGTTTTGGGTGTGTTTGTGACTGGACTTGGGAAAAGACCCAAACTGCCTAC
>JAVXUL010000016.1:10924280-10934923 GCA_035590515.1 Trichilia minutiflora | reverse complement strand
TTATCGGATTGACTTGGATTGCATAAAATTCAAATCGCAATGTTTGGATCGGTTTGAAATTTCATCTCAAACCGATCTAAACCGCAAATATCCACCCCTAAAATTTAGTTTTAAGATCCTAACTTTAAGTTTAAAGAATATAATTTTTGGTAAGAGTTTAAGATAGTTTATAGATTTTATAATATCATTGATTGGACTATAATTAAATTACAACATCGCTTATTTGACTATAATTTGAGCACCGTTGAGATCAAACTTTCTCTTAATACACACACACAAAAAAAGAAAATGTTAATATGAATGATAAAGCAATTGGTCAATGATTCTAAAATAAAAATTATAAAATGTTATATATTCTATAATTTGCATGAAATAAGTCACTCGTATAAATTGTTGAGTAAGTGATAAAAAAATTAATTTTTAAAATTTTACTTAAAAATTTATTTATTTTCTATCATTTTCAAAATAATGTTTTAAAATTAATCATATTTTAAAAAAAAATATTTACTTTACTCATTTAAAAAACAAACAAACAAGGTTCATTTTTAAAAAATATTCTTTTAACAAATATTATTACCAAACATTTTTCAAAATTTTTAATTCTAATAAAAATATTATCGAACTTACTCTAATAATTTGCACTAATATTGTGCCAATTTTTATTTAAGTTAAAATATAAAAATTATATTCCTATTTTGTAGATATTTTTAATTTGAATTAAAAATTTTATTTTTAACTTTTAACAAATTTCAAAATAAAGTTATAAAAATATTTTAGTAATCCCAATTTTTAGAAAAAATTATTAATTTTTTAAATCAATATTTAATATTTTTAATTTTTATCTTATAATAAAATTATATAATATAAATTTCAAATATCAATATTAAGAAAAAAAAATCTCAAACACCAAAGAAGTATACCTTCTTTTTCTATGTAACACGAGGGAGCGAGTATTTTCCTGTGATTTCCATTTTTATTTTTATTTTTATTTTTCTTCTATCTTGGAATTTTATATTTTAACTTTTTACAAATAAAAAGTAAAAAGTAATTAAAAAAAAATAGAAATGAGGAGGGTTGGGGTGAGGTGGTAAAATTATGGCTAGGGTACTAAAGTGGCTCCCACATCTTTTGCAACCCGGCAGCAGCCACCAAACAGGAGGCCACATTTCTGGTGTCGGAGTTTTACCCTTTTCCTTAGATTCTTTCATATCTTTCGGAGATTTTCCTCTGCTTCGCACGTTCATCGATACACTGAACAGGAAAAAATTGAAAGAATCTATTTATATTTCATTTCTAATATAATGATAAATATTTATATATCAAGCTAAGAAAAAATTTATATTTTATCAAAAAAATAAGAGGTTAAAGATCAAATAATTTTAAAATATTTTTAAAATTTGTATTTATGCTTGAATTGTGTAAAAATAAAAAATAATAATAAACTTTTTTCTAAATTATGGACTTGGTGATTGATTTCACATCAATTTTTCTAATCTGTACAAACTTTTATAAATATAAAAAATTTTATATATTATTATTATTATTATTATTATTTCATAAAATTTTATCAAATAATATAATTTTTTATATTTTATTATTATTATTATTGACAAAAGTAAAAAAATACTATATAGGATGGATCGAAGATAATTAATATATCATACTATCCTTAATTTGTTCATAAAAACCAACGGCTGTGATGAAATGGGTGTAATATAAGTTTACGCAGTTTTAGCAGCGGATGTGAGGAATGTTGGAATTCTCTCAGGTCATCTGCTCTCGAACTCCGATGATCTAGTAAACTCCGCTTTAGGCTACGTATTATAATCCACGTGTATACATATGCCACGTATGTATATATGTAAACGTATGTATGTCCACAATTTGCCGTAGGAAACAGAAACACCCAGAAATATCTAACTCACATCTAATATTATATTAAGTATTCTTAATTAATTATAGAGTACAAGTATATTATTATGTTTTAAATATAAAAAAAATAATAAATATAAATAAATAATATAAATCAGTGATAAATAATTTTTTATTCAGCATTAATTTATATCACTAAAAAATTGAATGAAAAATGGTTAATTAATTAATTTATTAATTGATTCCTCATCCCTTAATTTAGCTGATTTTCATTTCCAGGATTCTATTATGATACATTGATTATTCATTTATTATTGCATGCACGATTATTTAATGAAGGAAGTATAATTATTATTATAATAATTAATTAAGTTTAATTATAATTTATTAAGATGCTTGTAATTAAAATCAAAGGATAATTGTTAACTTCTCGAACCGAGACTATTCAATGTTAAAGCTACTTGTACGTACCCAATTAAAGAAAAGCTAACAAAGTATGGGGTATATTTTATGGACTGTTATACCCTTGAAGGTGACTTCACATCTTCAATATGCTTTAAAGTAGCTGCTTCACAATTAATTTAACCATCAGTAAGGGATATTTTCGTAATTTAACAAACTAACAGAAACGTAGTTTTTCGATTTTGTACACAAAACTTACGAGGAGTATGAATGCAAAAAACAAAAAAAATTAAATTAAATTTACTGTGTATTGTAGATGAATAATAATAATAATAATAATAATAATAATTATGAGTATTTTGTTTTTATGCTGACGGATGTTTTTTTCATTCTGGCCCATTTCTTCTGTGGTTGTGGGATCAAGTTTCGAGCATTGTGATTGGCTCTTTCTCTTTCTTCGCCCTTTTGAAGTTTATTAAGGACACTCTTCAAACAAATACCTGGATATCAAGATAGAGGGTTGCAAATTAGAAAGCAAAGCTTTAAAAAAAAAAAGAAGAGCTGAAAGCCAAAAGCTGAAAATTTAAAGCTGATCAAACCGAAAGGAAGAAACATAGCTAGCTAGCTAACTTTTCTTTCCTCAGCTTCCTCCTTCCCTCATGTGTTCTTAATTCTCTACTCTTGATCTTACTTCTTATTGTAGCCATAGCTATAATAATAATAATTATTATAGCTTATTTTTTTCCCCAAATCAATCTCTGAGTATTGTTTACATGCCAATATTTATGTTATACAGCTTATTCTGATCAGTCTTGGTTGGTTATAGCAATAACTCATAAACCCCATGTTAGCAAATAATTCAGTTTCTACAGCTATTCCTTCTTTGGAGCCGATTTCTTGCTTGGAAAATGGAAATAACAATAATAAGAGAAAGCGAAGGCCAGCAGGAACTCCAGGTTTTTCTTTCTGTTATATATATACATGTATGCATATGATTTTGATGGGGTTCTTATTTTGTTTTAATTTGTTTTGTGGAATCCATCAATATCTATGTAGATCCAGATGCAGAAGTGGTTTCGCTGTCTCCGAAAACTCTACTAGAATCGGATCGTTACGTCTGCGAGATCTGCAACCAGGGATTTCAGCGCGACCAAAACCTACAGATGCACAGACGGCGGCATAAAGTTCCCTGGAAACTGCTCAAACGAGAGACACCGGTGGTTCGAAAGCGGGTGTTTGTATGCCCTGAGCCGAGCTGCTTGCACCATGACCCGTGTCACGCGCTCGGAGATTTAGTAGGGATCAAGAAACATTTCCGGAGAAAGCACAGTAATCACAAACAATGGGTTTGTGAGAAGTGCTCGAAAGGATACGCAGTTCAATCAGATTACAAAGCTCATCTCAAAACTTGTGGTACTCGTGGACACTCTTGTGATTGTGGCCGAGTTTTCTCAAGGTTAATTAGTTCCTTTTAACATAAACTTTAATTTTCTCCGTTACTAGACTTTTTATTATAGGCTATAAATGGGTTTTGATTTTCACTACCATCACATAAAGATTTTACCAATCTTCTTACTCCCCCAAAATTTCAATTTTCTCTTTTAAATTTTCCCTTACTGGTATTCAAAGCTCATGATCATATCTTTTATAATTGGTTTCCATTAGCTTGAAAAAGCAAAGGGAAAGCCAAAAGGGTTTAGCAAATATATAATAACTACTTAGATTTTGACTTATACAACTTTAATCGAGTTTACTGATATATAGTTGAACACGGTTCCCAAAAATTAATTTTCATACTACATTTATTTGTGAAATTATTTTTTTTTTCTTCTTCCAGTTGTAAATGTAATGAACTGTGTGTCTTGAATTATTAGTTCTCCACTTACTGTTAATGACTTTTAATTTTTTTTTCCCCTAGTCAATCCTTTTTTAAAGTGTTTATTAGAATCTCTCTCTCTTTTTTAAAGTTTATTTAATATAGAAATGACTTGATCTTCTCCTTCTCCTGTTTGTGATGCTCATCTTCATCGATAAGGACACCGAGATGAAGCCCTTTTGAATATTTCTTTGTTCTACTTTTGTGCTACATAGAATCATAAGTACAGCATTATTTTTTTATCTTATATGTGCTATGTACAATCTAGTAATTTTTTTAATGTTCATTTTTGTTTATTATTTTCATAGAGTTGAGAGTTTCATTGAACACCAAGATGCTTGTAGCATGGGACGTCTTCGGTCAGAGCCACAAGGTTTACAGCCAGCCTGTTTGTCGAGAACTGCGTCCAGTCCAAGCCCGTCGAGTGATACCAATTTTACCACATCTCCTTGGCCTAATTTGATGATCCCAAAGACAACAATAGACGCCGTGTTCTTTAGTCATGCTGAAGAAAAGTCGTCGAGAAATGCAAAATACCACAATTTGGAGCTTCAACTCTCGACGATATCAAATCCCATTGATGTTTCAGCTTCTCCTAAGAGAGATGAAAACCATTCTACTCAGTTGCAACTATCCATTGGTTCGTCAGATTTTAGCGAGAAAAATGAATCAAATATCTCTTATGCTAAAAAAGATGCAGAGAAGAATTCTCCGAAAGAAAGCAGCACAAACGAAAAACCAGGGATTGTTGCTTCGAGGCTCAAAGAACAAGCACGCGAGCAGTTAAGGTTGGCTATGGCGGAAAAATCTTACGCAGAAGAGGCGAGACTAGCAGCGAAAAGGCAGATTGAATTAGCTGAACAAGAGTTTGCTAATGCAAAGAGAATTAGGCAACAAGCACAAGCTGAATTAGACAAAGCTCAAGCTCTTAAACAGCATGCAACAAAGCAAATCAATTCTACTATTCTGAGAATCACTTGTCATGCTTGCAAACAACATTTTCATACAAGATTTCCTCCGAATGAAAACTCTCTGGTTTCGAGTTATAACTTGTCGTCTGCAGCAACATCAAGAGAAGGTGAAGTAGAGAACGATAATCATCGAATTTATCTTGCAAAATCTATTAACCTTTCAAAATAAAATACCTTCTAAGTTATGTTTTTTTTTTTTAGTTTTTCTGTATTAATATACCAAGTCTGTGTTGTGATGATCTCAAGTTGGTAATTAGTATGGAGTGATGGATTTCTCTCCCTGGAAATTGTGTGCTGTTATATTTGTTCATTAATTTGTTTAATGGAAACTCTCTTATTTCGTGAATGTGGGTATTTGAATCTTATCAAATCTCGATACATATTTATTACTGTTTGTGTTGATTTTATTAGTTATTGCAGAATGAAACTATTTCATTGAATGAGCTGAGAGAAAACACGAAAACATACACTCTCTCTCTTCTTCCATCCGCTTTTAGTTCTGTTGGATTATCTGTTTGGACTATTTGGAGATCTTTGTTTGTCTGAAATAGGTCAGAAAAAATGGAGGTGACCCGTTCCCTTCAACATTAAAGAATAGTTCTGATTTCTGACCAATATTTAAAACCTAAACTTTTCTTTCAATCTATAGTATCTATCGATCGATGAATGCAATGCAAAGAAATAAGGAAATAGAGAGAGAAAAACAAGGAAAAGGAAGCAGGCATCCCCTTTTTCAGGCTCCAATTTCTGGCCTCTTCACATAAATGTAAATGCGAAAACGCCATGTTTTTCAGTGCCACGGTTGTAAGGAGTTAAATGACAGGTTCACTCACTACTCGTCCTCCGAACGATTCAAACACACAGACACAAACAAACTCTCATTCATTCATAAATTCATCTACTTTTATTATCTCTTCTCTCTCTCTCTCTCTCTCTCTCTTCATAGGAATCAGGGCCATGAGGCAGCAGCAACAGCAGGCAGGAGAAGAGGGCATCTTTCCATTTATGCAGAGACCATTCAAAGAAAATTTTTACTTGATGTTGAAAACTTACTGTTAACTTTCATGGCGATACCAAAAGGAAAAATGGGAGAAGAAAAAAGTGAGAGCTTTTTGTTTTTTTAGAGTTAGTATTTTTTTTTAACTTTTCTTTGCCTTTTTCTTGGAGCATGTGAAGCACTTGATCTCTTACCTTTCAACTGCTTACTCACTGCTACCCACTTCCTTTTTTGTTTTATGTAATTACTATAATGTTTCTATTTATTTTATGAAAATAACAATTACCTTTATACTATTTATTTATTTATTTATATTTATAAAATTAAATTTATACCCAATATAAATAATGTCATATTTTGCTTTCTACTATCCACAAATTAAAATTTCATTAGATTTATCGAGACTGTAATATTTTCAGTAAATTTTTTACGATGAAAAAATATTTAATAACATAAAATTTTAATTGAATTTATTATTTTTTATTCGTATTTAATAAACAGTATTTTTATTTTATAGTAATTTTAATTTTGAAATTACAACTCCTTAATATTTAGCAGATTTTTATTAATAATAATAATAATAATAATAATATTCATTTAACAGTAATAGTATATTTAAAATTACAAAATCCTAACATCAAAGGGATTCTTAGTAATACTATTCATTTTAGTAATGATATAAAATTACCAACTCCCATCCTTCTCAATAATGAGAGTGGTTGAAGTCTACGCAGTTTTGTTTCTAAGTCTTATCAATACTATGGCTTATTCTACTTCTTCTTTCATAAATAGAAAGAATACATACCTTCTAATTATGGGAAAATAAGAAACATTCCCTAATAGTTTCTATAGACTTCTTCTTCTTCTTCTTCTTCTTCTTCTTTTATGACAAATATATCTGTAACGTCATTCACCTAATATAATTATCATTATATCCTTAATTTTTATAAAAATATACTTCAAATTGTAGTCAAATAATAATAATTATACTATAAAAAAAATTAGCTAATAAAATGACACTAAAATAAGTATTTATCATTAATTTTAAACTTCAACAATTATTTATCCAAAAAATTATAGGAATGTTTGTCATTTCCTTCTAATTATTATAAATCTTTAAATAAATAAAAGGTTTATTTTTATGGATACTTGTAAATAAATCTTTTGATGTTTTACACTAATTACTTGGGGAGTTAAGTTTTTTTTTTTTACTATATTAACTTCATTTTAATTAGGGTTTTGAGGGATCTAATTAATATTCAATCAAATCATTGCAAATTATTGGAATTAAATAACATATTTTATTAAAACACACGCTTTTACTATAAGCACGTGTATCCAAATTTAATTATTAAATAATTAAATTTAACCATGCAAGACCTTTTATTAATAAATGAAATCTTGATTATAAGGACAACAAGCAAAAATCCAGAGTACCCAGAAACAAAATATAAAAGACAAGCAAGAAATAATAATAATAATCAATAATAATTAGTGGTAACAATAGGAACTAATAAAAATAATAATAAGATTGGTACGGAAATGGCAAGTATTGGATTACCATAAAAAATTAATTAATTAAATTAATTAATCAGTCTGCATGCATGGCTAACATGATAACAAGGGGTGAATTAGCATCATTAAACTGTTTTAATTATTCTTTTTTTAGAAATAAAATAATAATGAAAAAGGAATCATATTCACTAATTCCTTTCATCATTCATCCAACAACCATCATTAGCCTAACTTGTGTTTCTGGCTGGCTTGTACTCCCCATTACTTAAACTTATTTTATACAGCTAAAGTTATAAATAAAGGTAAGAACTATCATGGGTTTAGTACTTTGCAAAATTAGTAGATATCATTGGATTTAGGGTAGGGGTATAGGGTATTCATTCATAGTAATGAAGTTATTATAAATTAAAAAATATATAAATTTAACGACTGTTAAATAATATTTTTAAAAAATGAAGGTAAGAGACTCTTATTTCTTTCCTTGCTATTTATTATTAAGCTACTCTACTTCTTCTAGATAAAAGATTTATTTATTATAAATAGAAAAATTCTTTTTTCGTTTGTAGAAAATAAAAGAATAGGGATCCGGATGTTATTATCCTAGGTGGTTAATGGTTAAGTGCAGCGCCAATGCCTGAGTCTGAACTCTGCATGCAGTATACGTACACAGCCATTCTGTCTGGCTGACCCTAATTATTCCTAAATTGACTACGGATTTAGAGGATATTTTTGTAATAATAAGTTTTGACAATAATTATTGTACAGTCAAAATAAAATAATAAAATAAAATTCAAAGATACGGGACCCACATAATTAAAGTTTATTCCAAGTTGAGGAATCTGAATACTTTTTTAAATTAAATAAGAAAAATAAAATCACTTCAATTTTCTCAAATATTCATATTTTAAAATTTTGATAATAATAATAATAATATGAAGGAAAATATTTCCTTTGTTGTACATAAAAAATTTGACAATTTTGGTTATTATTTACACATAATGATTAACTCTTGCCAATAATTTTGTTTTGATAGAAAATTACAAACATTTATATAAAGCTTACATTTTTCTTAATTTTTTATTGCATTTTTTTAATTTTCATATTTTTAAAATACTATATAAATTTCTAAAGAATATACATATTTTTTTACTTTAATATTTTTCTAAATTATAAAATTATGATTTATAAAAAGAAAAATTAATTGCCACTACACAAGTGACAAACAGAAGGGTGAAAAATACCATCCTCTCTGTCAAGCCCAAACAACTAAACTGCGCATCCTGGTTGGAGCCTGAGGCCCAGTGGATCAAACTCCCAAAGTCAACAGATTAATAATCCTTAAGGTGGGCCTCAATAATTAATTTAGCCCAATAAACATTATATATGGTGTTTTTTATGCTCAAGCCACTATTGTTTCGAAATGGAGATACACATTACATCGTTTGAATTTTGAAGGAAGCATTTATGATCGATTTCTAAAGTTTGTATAAAACTAAATTAAATATTTATTAATTAATTGATTAATATTATTATTTTGGTTAGTCTGTTGTATCTGTGTGAATCAATTCTGATCTATTATTTTCATAAAAATCAGATCAACTGAATTATTTATTTATTTATTGAAAACTAAAGCTGATACCATCAACTTAATGTTTCCTAGTCAAATTAAATCAACTCACTTCGAATATACAAAAAATAATTATGTATTACTATGTAATGGAAAAAATATTTGAGATAAATATTTAAAATCGGTTTAGTTTTATTTTAAAGAAGCAACGATTATAAAATAAAATAAAATTTTATTATTTTATTTTGGATATATTTTGAGATAAATAATAATATTATTATTTAATAAATAATGGGTTTTTTTTTTCTATATTTACATTTTAATAATGAAAAACATTCATTTTCTGTGTCTCAACCCCTGAAATCTATTGTAATATTTCAAAATCTTTAATCAATTAAAAAACTAATTAACACCCATTAACTAAATTGTGGTGTGCGTACTTATTGAATATTTGTAGATGAGATGTACGTTACAATTTCTTAAAAGCATGCATGCGATGCCAAAATACAGAAGAACTGGCATTCGAAAATATTTCTCATCATCAAATTCCCGACGACTTTTTAATTTTAATTTTTTAATTTTTTATTTCTCTATTCCCAATGTCAATTATGGACAAAGCCCATATTGTTCATGGGCCATGTATCTTTAAATTATTTATTTATTTATGAAGGGAGAGATAGAGTGCAATCTAGAGTAGAATAATTCATTTAATTTTTTTTATTTTTTAGTTATAATTCTAAATTCTTATATTTTTCTAAAAATAGATTATAAATTACGAATTTTGATAAAGAAAATTAAATATTATAACATAATAGTTGAAGATTACATAAAAATATTAAAAAAATTAAGTAATGTATCGTACTTAAAGATCCACTATACCAGATTTCTATTTATTCGCTATCTTGTTTGCATTATTTTTATGTGCACAAGACTATTCGAAAAATTTAGATTTTTAGGATGTTGGTTTAGATCTAAAATTAGGTATTCGAAAAATAGGATATTAATTTAATTAGGATTAGGATTAAGTTCAAAAATTTAGATCTGATTTAATTAGGATCAGGATCACATCCTTGTAAATAGGATATCGTTTTTTATTAATAATTTATTTTAAAATTTTAATTTTTATTATTATAATTTTTTTTAATTTAATTAAATTATAAGAATATATTATGGAATAATAATTTTAGAGAATATATATATGAAAAAATATATATATTTATTTTCATTTAATATAGTTTTGATTATTTTAAATAAAAACAACTGATTTTTATGCTATTTATATGATACACTATTAACTAAACTATTTAAATATTAAAAGTAATCCTATCTATTTAGGATAATAAATTAATAATTTAAATAAAATAAAATAGATTTTTTTATTATTATTAAGAAATCAACATAAATATTTTGAGATGATTTCTATTAAATTAAGGGTAAAAATAT
>JAVXUL010000016.1:10902718-10921420 GCA_035590515.1 Trichilia minutiflora | reverse complement strand
ATTATTTTGTCCTTACACCTTATCAACTGGATAATTCCACGTTGATCACGAGAAAAATTCACGAGTAATTCTTACTTCAACAAATAATAATAATAATAATAATAATAATAATTCTTCCAGCTCATATCGATAACGAAAACAAACGACTTAAAAAGTACAAAATAGTGTAAATGCTATTTTGCAATCAACTCCTATACTAATCCGAAATATTCTCGCTCGGTATCAAACAGAAAGAACTTTCAGAAACACAAAAGGAAAAGAGAAATCTTCTGAGAAATGGAGAGAGAGAACAGGTATAATTACAAAGAATGTTTAAGAAACCATGCAGCTAGCTTGGGAACCTACGCCACCGATGGCTGCGGAGAGTTCACAGCCGTCGAGGACTCTTACCAAACATCTCTACAATGCGCTGCATACGGCTGCCACCGCAACTTCCACCGGAAGGTGACTGACAGTAGCAGCAGAGGTAGTGGTTGCGAGAATATCGAATCGACATTGGGGTTAATGGAGTATGCTGTTGGTGGTGGCGGTTTCAGCAGGAGGCCTCAGGCTATGGTTGAGTCGCTGGAGGGTGTACCGGAGAGGATCGGGAAGAAGAGGTTCCGTACGAAGTTTACCCAGGAGCAGAAGGATAAAATGCTTCCGTTTGCTGAGAAATTGGGTTGGAAACTTCTGAGGAAAGATGAAGAAGATGAAGTTGAGAGATTTTGCAGAGGAATTGGAGTAAGCAGACAGGTTTTTAAATTTTGGATGCATAATCATAAGAATAATTCTTCTTCTTCCTCTGCTGCTTCAGCTTCGACTGGTAATGCTTCTTCTCTTACTACTCAGTAATATTATGATAATTACAAAGAGAAAGATTTTTATTTTTATTTTTAATTTGTATGATTTCTTGATCTTGTGTGCTTGTTAGTTCCATAAATTTGGTTTGTTTTTGTGTATTAATGATGTTATTTCTATTGGCATATTTTGGAGATAAAATTCATAAATGAAAATTAATGATTAAGATTTACTTTTTTTTATTTTATTAATCAAATGAATTAATTTAAATGAAAATTATCATACTAGCCTTTTTATATAAATCTTGGAATAAGGTTTGGACACTTGAAATTGTATTTATCATGATGATAATTATTTATGACAAATTTAAACAAAACTTAATTGAACGTATATATGTCTACTCAATCCCTATTAAATAATTACACTTCCTAGGTTAATGCAAGAAAGACAGAGGATCAAAACTTATATGCATCACTCACATTAAATTAAATTAGTGTATAATTCTAATTCAATTTATTAATAAAATAAACTAGGCTATCGCACTAATTACAGTTGATTTATTAGTAAACTAAGCAATCGTACTAACTACAGATGATTAATGTCAGTCTCATATGCCGGATGTAGGTGAGACTATTTCGATAAAGAAGAAGACTCGGCTGTGAAATATTCTTAAAAATTAATGTCACTCAGACCCTTTTTGCTAATTTGAGAAATAAAAAAGTTAAGTAGAAATCAGCGATACTAAATGTCTCCTATTTAAGACGAATGGTTGCAACCGATTGAAAAACCAATTTGACGTAAGAACAAGTATGGTAACCCATACCACATAAAATCTAGACATGGAGTTGTGGGAAGAAAGGAAGTATTAAAAGCATTTGATATGATAGGAAGCACAACAAACATAATCACAAAATCCATGAAAAAGATCTGTAGCTATCGTTATAATGCAAGTAAAAATAAGCTACTGTGCAACGAAGCACAGCAGGTAATAAATCCCAAGAAACAAAGACTAGTACTAGTAGGGATGCAGATTCAACTATTCATCATTTTTTAAAAATGTCTAAACGTGCGATACTACCACTTAGTAGATGTATTTAGGGCTATCTTACATCCCTACAAGCTCCAAAATTAAATAATTGGGATCACTTGGCCAGCATCATCCTCACAAACTCCTCATAATTCACCTGACCATCACCGTCAACATCTGCTTCTCGAATCATCTCATCCACTTCTTCATCTGTCAGTTTCTCACCAAGATTTGTCATAACATGTCGAAGCTGCATGGTTTCAAAGCCATAAACTATGAATACTAGTAAACATATTGACACTAGCTGCTTTTTCTTATAAACCAAGATACATACTACACATGTACACAGAAACATAACAATTGTCTCATACTCAGTTCAATCACATAACTACCATCTCCTTTTCTCTTTACTTTTTTCGTTCAATTAAATGTTGTAATCTACATATTCTCTCCCCCTCAACGAATTGAATTATGTTTGTTTGTAGAAATACCCAAACTAAATAGCACAAG
The DNA here is from genome assembly GCA_035590515.1 of Trichilia minutiflora. NCBI lineage: Eukaryota > Viridiplantae > Streptophyta > Magnoliopsida > Sapindales > Meliaceae > Trichilia > Trichilia minutiflora. Next base: position 10,919,103 of record JAVXUL010000016.1, on the reverse strand, counting down.
ATACTTGATTCAACCCAATTGCCCCTTCATCCAAACATGCATGTCTCTTCTTCCTACGCTATTCTTCTCTTCTTTTCATTCTTTCTGTCCTAGCACTCCATTCCTAATTGTATTGTTTGCTAAACCAATTTTTGAAGATGCAACAAAATATATCCAATTATTATATTAAAAATTATAATTGTTTTTAAGTGGGGGAGGGGAGAATCAATATAACTGCCTGTGACGTACCTCAGCAGCAGAAATGAAACCATTTTGGTCTTTATCAAAAACCTTGAAGGCTTCTTTAAGTTCTTCATCGGAATCAGTATCCTTCATGAAAAGATTGAACACCAGTGAATACATGAAGTAAAATTACCATCAAAAGCAGAATGTTATCTAAACATATGAAAAGTCCATGTTTACGTAACATTTAGCAGTATATCAATACCTCTAGAAAAATATCATTCCAATTAATATATGCTACTACAACCCCTAATACAAAAATGCTAAAGTATAGACTTTCAAGTGTAGAAGGATATTTATCAATAAAGGATTCTACCGTTGTTGCAGCCTTTGTTGTAAGACAACATCAAGATTAACAAACTAACATGATGCAGCACATCATAGAAAAGCTAAGATTAATGGACTACCAAGAAAAGGAGGCCATTTCTTCTTGGCCTCAGCATTTCCTAAGTTTCTAAAGCGAAGGCCTCTTAAGCCATGGCATGTCTACTGTACTAGTTCACCGAGCAAAACAAGGTAATTGCTTTTATGAGAAGCAAACAAATTACTTACACAAAACACAGCAAGTATTCACTAGTAGTAGGTACTGTTTATTGATTGGAATGAAACATACTATGAAGAATACATGCTTCTGCTCTGCATTAGAACCTAAAATTCACTTATCCAGACATAATCACACATTAACAGAACTGAAATGCACAAAATATTAATCCACATTAGACTATCCAGTACAAAGGATAAAGGATTGCTCCCATTATGACTGGAAGTTCTCTCCATTCTTACAGGACACTTTGGTAATTCCATTGATGCATGTAGAATTAAACTGACCTTAATTTTGCGAGCCATCAAATTCAAGAACTCAGGGAAATCAATAGTTCCATTTTGGTCTGCATCAACTTCACTGATCATATCTTGTAGCTCAGCTTCGGTGGGATTTTGACCCAGAGATCTCATCACTGTACCCAACTCCTTGGTAGTGATGCTGCCTATACAAAGAAATCATACATTATAAAGAAATTTTCCTTTACAATATCCTGAACTTCATACAAATCTCTAGCAAATCATCATCAATTAAATGATCAATCCCATGAAAACAACTCAAACTATCGATTTCAAGCAATTGCAGAAAAACTACTCACATTTCACTATTGTTACAATATCAAACAGAAGATAACATTAAGAAAATAAAGGGAAATTAACAAGCAATCCTTATGGCTTGTGAAAGTAAATAGGTCTACAAATATCACACTCGTCTTAAATTCGTCCGTGCCATTCAACTCCATTAGCTGATCTAATTTGTTTTTATTAAAAGAATCAAATAAGTCCATATAGTTGGTTTAATCCCAATAGTATGTGAAAGTAACGATAAGTTCACAAGGTTACCACTTATCTCAAACTCATCTCAGCCATTCTGGTATTGTTTGACGTCTGAATAGGAAAGAATATACAACTCCATGATTCTCTCTCTCTCTCTCTATCTATCTATTTATATATTTAGATTTTGAATATAAATATCTGGAAAATAGTGATTTGACATATCATACTCTTAGAAATGATTAGATAAATTCTATATATCAAGAAACAAATAGATTTATAGGGCATTTTAAAAATTATAATTAGCTAAAGTTGTTTAGATTGTATTCAGCATCAAGCCTATAATTTTAACCTAATTTTATTTAGATTAACTACCAAAGTTCAATGATATTTGTTACTTTCAACGTCGCAAGAATCAGATAATCATAAAAATAAAAATTTAAGCAAGAAATGGAAAGATTGCGTAAAATACCATCGCCGTCCTTATCGAAGAGGCTAAAAGCCTCCTTGAACTCAGCGATCTGCTCCTCCGTTAGTTGCTCCGTCATCTTCTTCTTTCTTGTCTTCTTCTAGCAATTTGAAAGAGAGTTTTGCAAAACTGAGAAGAATGCTCTAGCTTTTAGCTTTGTTCAGTTGACCAGTTTTTTACTCGGTATTAATAATAAAATAAAGAATTAAGACTCGCTTCAAGCTCGGGCAGGAATCAGATTCTTAGATAAGATCAGACGGTGGAGATGTGTTGACCAGATGCTTAGACGGTGAAAGAATCCCTCAAATTAAAACCCAACGAGGTCCCACAATAACAACGTAATTATCAAGAAAATTCGCTGTAAATGTGCTCAAAACTTATAAATTGAAACTTGTACATTCCTGGAAATATCCAACAACGTCGACAAATTGTTTTTATTCTTCAAAAAAGTTAATTACAAAAAGTATATAAAAGTTAATTATATATAATTAGTGAAATCATCAATAATTATATATGAAATTAATTAAAATCATTAACGTTAATGTAATTAGGGATTGTTTTCTTCAACATTTTATATTTATCTATCCATCATACAATACTTTTTCTTTTCTTTTCTTTTTCATTGTTCAAACATAAAAATTTTCTTTGAAATTATGACGTTTCTATTTTGTTGACAAATTTACTCGTCATCTTTTAATAAAATTTCAAAATTATTACACTTCACAGTAGTAGACAAAGCTTAAAGGGTTTTTTGGGTTTTATGGGTCATGCATTTACACCGCTTACCCCTTTTAAATCAATGAAAAAAAAAATCTACATCTTTAATATTATATTTAAAATTAAAAATAAGCTTAGGAATAAAATAAGTTATAAGTTATATATGTGAAAGACCCTAATATACCTAACCCTATACATATACAAGTGCTAAGCGAAAAAAATAATTTAAGTAAAACCTACACTTGACCCCCTAAATACTTTAATAAAGAAAATCCTAGAGAGTCAAATCAAGATAAATGCAAATAAGCAAAAATCATACCATATTATGTTTAAATCAAGCGTATTCCAACAGTATAAAAGATGTTATCCTGACCGTTGAAGTTACAACTATGTGCTTTTGATGTATAAAATACTCCGATAAAGTCTATGAGACATTCAACATTACATTTTTCTAAAGAAAATGGGGATATATATAGAAAAAATTCGCTCTCTCAGCTTTATGCAGAAAAAATTCATAAGCGGATAGCGTGATCAGTTAGATGACAGCACAAATCCATGAACAAAATTTTACTGGGTTACTGCAGCCAAAAAGGGGCAGGAATTGCTTCAAGAGGCAAATTCATCAGGTCGCAAAGCTTTTTCCTTGACTGTTAAGGCTGCGGCTCTGTACCATGCAGCTGCAGCCATGGCACCTGGGTCAGGAACTGATGCAAGAATCTCAGCAGAAATATAGGTTGAACGGCCAGCCTGTGTTAGCTATAAGTGAGATTTTGAAATCAAGAAAGGTAATACACTCAAATAAGCCATCGTTTTTGTGCATTTTACTAGAGTCTAAATGTTCAATTCATTATTCATAAGTACATTATTATATTTATGCTCTTGACATTTTCTGGAACCTTAGACCTCAAGCTTCAAGCAGTAGCCTCACCTGACAGGAAAAAGACTCCTGCCATTTCTGTTTAGCAATATGGGAATCACTCCCTAAGTACACTAATTATCCTAATTCCTTAATTGTATGATTCCTTTTCTGAGATCTTGTTTCCTATCATTTAATAGAATTTTCTCCAAGATCTATCTAAATATTAGTTCCCAATTAACCAAGCATTATAGTATAACACAGTGTGCATCACTATAGTTGTTGCTCACAGGAAACTTGCATCATTGGTAAGGTAAGTTGAACAGAACCTGAATCCCAAGTAAGGGGGAAAGTATCAATAAGAGTGCACCTGTGCCTGCATGTTTTTAGTAGATTCAGCACCAGCCAATGCTGCTTCGGATGATACAAGAAAAGCATTGGAAGGATCAATCCCAGCTCTTAACTTCTGATAGTAACATAAAATATCAGGACAAAATATTATTAGCATATAATCTGCAAAGCATAAGATACTTATCATAGAAATATAACTATAAGACCGACCTCCTGAAGAACTGCAGCAGCCGGCATCAAGGCATCTAACATTGTGCGGTAACCAGCAGCGGCTCCTCCATATTTACTGACCGCAGCAATGGAAGCTTCAAGCGCTTCAGCCCCTGAATTAAAAATGGTCATTAATCACTGTATGCTAGGCTGAATTTAATTCGTGAGGAAAATCATCTCACATTGTTTTGATGTGATGACTGACTGGCTACTTGCTTTTAACTTTCCATATGCTGCTTTACAAAAGATATTGTATCTGTTTCAAAAGAAGTAACATGGAGATCTAAGGCTCCGTATATATTTACAAAATAAATTATCATAAAGCGTGAATCTCAAAGCAAGACAGGTAGAAAGAAAAAGATGGAAGATTACAAGATTCCACTCGTTCCACCCATAACTCTCCCAATTGAAGCTCCAATCTCATTAATTGTTTCTGCAGCATCATTCATAGGATAACTGAAAATAGAAAAGGATGATTCATCAACTAAGCCCATGAAAGGAAAATTTTGAAGAAATTTATGTGTATGGCAATTCATTGCCAAGTGCCATCCTTTGCATAAAAAAATTATAGGCTAAAATCCAAGCTCCATAAACAAATAGTGCACTGAAGTTCAAGTGCCAAATTTAGTGAATAACAAACACTAAAGTTGGCACAAGTCACAAATAGATAAACTTATGAACAAATATGAATGAATTTACCAAAACCAACTACTTGGGTCTAGCCACATAATCCTTCACTATAAATTATTTAGGGAAATATCCTTGATGAGTAATGGCGACAATGCCTTTTCCAATAATCTCCATCAACATTCTAACAGGCATTCCACTTTTGTTGCATCCCAGACATTTGACCTAAACAACTCCTAACCAGGGGCAAACTATTGGTCACCACTGGACATTTTCTAACAGAGACAATCAGAATTATGCACAACCTAAGACACATCAAATAGGTAAGAATGAGAGGTTTCAAAGTGATAAGGTTTGAGCCAATTAAATGGCATTGGGGATTCAGAACTCTACTAATGTACCCCCATAGTAAACACTTTCCAGCCACTGTTCATGTGGATTGTATCTGATCTGTTTTGTAAATTTAAGTGTGAATTCAACCTTGTCAACTGTGGAATTTTGACTCGGATAATCTTAAAGCTGATAATTTTGAGATGTCCCCATGATACCAGCCAACACAAAAATTCTATAATTTGTACAAAACAGAAACCATCCTGTAACAGTAATAATACGAAATTATGGTCCTACTTACAGTGACCATAAACCTAACCAAAAGATGAACAAAATCTACTTCAAATGAGAAAATAGAAATCCTTGCAATAAATTTAATATGCGTTAAACATTTTTTAAAACAACTATATGTTTTAGAGTTGTACTTCCAACTACTTGGTCAAGATAAGGATCCACATCAACTTGAGAAATTCTACACCATCTTCTATGATATTTCATTTTGCAAACACTGAGGCTGTAATGAACAAATTAATCGTACTGGTGCACAATAAGAGGAAAAAGCATACAAGGATGGGGGAAAAGAAGGAGAAAGATGATAGTGGTTTTAGTCCAAGATACGCCACAGATCCACTCCATTGTAGCATAATTTCCAAATTAAAACATGTAAAAGATTCCAGAACAAAAGTAAAATCTTACTACTTTTTCATGTCCTCTAGAACAGCTGTTGCACCTCTGTACATCTGCAAAAGCAAATACAATAGGATATGAGATGCAGAAAGTTAGCACCCAGCAGTAGATCAAAGATGACAATGGAGTTTGGGATTGGACTCACGGTAGACCCACAGTCACCATCACCAACTTTGCCATCCCATTCATTTAAACTATCCCTGAGATTGATAACTGCATTTGCTGCTGCTTCAATAGCCACTTCAAGTATTCTGCCTTCTTGACTTAGGTGTAGTGGCCGACTTAAAGACTAATCAACAGCAAAAAAGAACAATTAGCTCTGATATGAGAGTATGAGAAAGCAATTGCTATTTTTCACCCTTCTTGGTGAAAATAAGGCATTAAAAAGCCAACTGTAATTGCATTTGCCATCATTATTGTTCATCAGCTCATTGTAAAACCATTCTGCTCCAATTTGACATAATAAAAATCATCCAACAAAATGATTTTGTCAGGTAGACTAGTTGACTACAATCCCTCAAGTCAATAATAATAAGTTTCAAAGAGAATTATTTTCTGTGGTTTCATCATCAACAGCACAATATTGTCAACACATTAGGGGAAAAAGTTTGTGTATAAAGAGGATTTTCCTGCAAATAGTACAACTCTTATAGTGAAACTACTGAATATAATGATCAGAGAAAATTCTACTGAATCTTAAACATCTTAATTGTCATATCAAAATCCTAATTTACAAGGAATTAGCACAAATTCTTGTTTCGACTAATACAAGAGGCCATCCATTCGATTTGATATTACAAATATCGGGTCAGGACAGAAAGACATCCAGGATAAAAAAGGACAGGGTTCCACACTCAATCTCTGCTGGTAATAAATTCTTTTCTAACAACTTGCCCTGTCCACTTATACTTCAAATTTCACCCACTCACTCCCTAATTTGACCACTTATGATGCCAATTTAAGCACATAACCTACTAACCAAAGTCAGAAAACATGACAGGATAGAGACTAACAAACTGATGAGAGGAAATTCACATTTAAGATAACAATCAGACAATGATGTCAGGCAGGAGTCTAGTTTCTAACCACTGACAACCTTCACAGAGATCAAGAATTTACTTCACATCATATCAATAAATAACTTACTCTGTTAATAAAGTGATATCTGTGAGTAGAGGCTAACAATTGCTCATCCAATTTTCTTTTGGATAAGAGGGTTTAACTTCTAACCACTTACAACCTAAATCACAGAGTTAAGAATTTATTTCAACATATATAAATAGTTTTCTCTGTAAAGTGAATATCGGAGTAGGGGCACAACTATTGCCCATCCATGTTTTTCGGATAAGAGGAACCTAGACCGATCTGTGAAGCTCCAATGACAGAGATAACCCGACAAGCAATTAACTAATGACTGAAAAACTTTGTCTACTAGTACCAACTCATAAATCATGTTATACAAATGAGATTAATGAATAAATACATGTGAGGAGGCAACTTCTCTGACAGAATTATACCATCAATTCACAATAAACCATTGTAAAATAGCAAACGGATACAAAAAACTAACCTCATCACTATTTATGGACCGAGAAGGTGGCATTGGAACAGGAATTTTGGCCGGTGGGCGATTACCTGCAAGCACAGAAAACTCCAGAAATCAATAAAAACAAAATCACTAAAAACCTTTCTGTTGACTTTCTATCTAGAGTTTATGATATATGGACTATTTCGGAAAGTAAAATACATTTGTATTACAGTACTAGTGTATAAAGATTATCAGTTTAGCCACTGGGGAAGCTTCAAAGTTCAAACATGACAATCTTACTAACACAAGTCAATTAAGGAACACAAAGAAAGAATGCAATACAATAACACATCACAGACCATCAACAGCAACAGGCCAGTAAGGAGCCCTAGTTGCAGCATCAAGCTGTTGCAGAATTACTTCATCTGCCTTCATGATAGTAATTGAAAATCCTGAAAAAAACCAGCTTCAAGATTCATTATATAATTACTTAAATGGAACATTCTTGGCAACCAAAACTAACCTGCCATGTCAAGCGAAGTCATGAAAGATCCTGTATAAACTCTCTCAACAGCCAGTCCATGTTCCAGTTGCAAATTTGGAACCACTTTTCCAGCTGCAATCATCAGCTCCATCACAGGAGTGGCACCTAATCTGCAGGCAACAGAGTAAAACAATTATGAAACTGTTCCTCACAAACAAGAGTGCTGCCTTGATGACTTTGGAATGTCAAATAAAAAATTTATCAATAGTATGAAAATGTTGCAGACACAGAACATATTTCTAATTTCAATATCATCCTCAAAAATATAAACAGCACCTCAAAAGACATGATCATCCACAAATAAAAAACAAATGAACGTACCTAGGTCAATATTCTATGTCTAAAGGAAGTAACTAAGGCAATAGGATAGGTACTTCTTCCCAGAACAATAATAGCATATCAGTTTGGGCGGCCAGGTTCATTACCAACTATGTAAAATTGCAAAGAGGAGCCATTCCCATTGGGATTCTAAGTACCTTTCTTTTGCATTTCCAGAAGAATGTTTTGATCACAATAAATTTCAAGTAATATACCAGGTTATATCAGCTGTAGTGCAAGACACTGACAACACTTCATCTTACATAAACCTAAACAGTGAAGGGGCATTAGGATATATTTGTCTATCTGGTATGTGGATAGCAGTTCCTATAGGCAATTTAGTTTTCGGGCAGAACCCAGCTTTAGAACTGGTTCTTATTCTTTTTGTATACATCTCTCAAGGCGAGCCTGGTTTTTTGACGGCTAGTTCACTTTTGTACATCACAACTATATTAACGTAAGCCTTTTACTTCCTATCAAAAGAATTAGATAATTCTATCAAAATCTAGAGTTCCAATCACATAATAAAGTAAATTTTGAACTCAAGCATAGAAGAAACTCATTGACCTACCCATTAATCATGAGCACCACTCTATTACCTCGTCTAATTGGAACATAATTAGTTTCCTACAAACACCAAACCAACAGGAATAATAGAACATCAAATTAAGTAGTACTGAAATGAAATATCGCATAAATGTGTTAAATGAAGTTTCATCATATGCATGGAGTAGAAAACAGAAGCAATAAAAGGGTGTAAAATAAAATTTTCTCAAGTCTTCCAAAGAATTTCAGCAATTGAAGACAAATTGTTAAAACTTTTCTTCTTTGCTTTTTTTTAAACTAACTTCTAAGAAATTCACCATCAACAAGATAGTGTATCCTTCGATCTTGGAGCATACCGTCGACAATATCTGCTTAAGAACACGAAAAATAATGACATCTACAGGCTGCAGGTCCACCATAGCAGCACCAGGTTCACCATGCTGAAAGAAATGAACATTATTGTTTAATTCAATATTTAAACCTTATCGTAAGAATTTAAGTGTCGGACAACTAGATGAGCTGCATTCATTGTAAAAAATTCCACCAAAAGAGACAGCTACCTAGAATAAAATGAAAATCACATATAACAATCAACTCGAGACATGGAATTAACTGACTTTACTTATTAACTCAATATTTAAACCTTAAAGCAAGAGTTTAAGTGTCTGACAACTAGATGAACTTCATTCATCCTGAGACAGCTACTAGAATAAAATTAAAAACATAAATAACAATCAACTTGAGACATGAGGAATTAACATCAGTTAATTCCACACAATTAAAAATACTAAAGTATTTTAAATAACTGTCAGGTGCATTCTGCTGTTTGTTTAAAAATAAGTTTTAGTATTAAAAGCAACTCACAATTCCAAGACCAAGTTCCATTTTTCCTGGGCCCAAACGATCTGATGTAACCTGCCCAGGCAACGTACAAACAGATAATGCAACCCCCATTGTACCAACAAGTTCAGATGCACGTTTTGCTTCTGCAGCAACATTGGCAAGAGTGAGTCCGGCAGCAGCAGCAGCTCCAGCAACCTGTCTTTTGCAAAGAGTAAATATTAAAAAAATACCAGATTCAGTAAAAATAAACATCAACCACATGTAGACCAGTTCAGCCTTTCAAAAGAGTCAACACATCATGATACATCATAAGCAACCAAGTCAAATACATAACATGGAGAGCAAGCAAATAATTTGATTAAGGTTTTAGTCTAAAACCATATTACGGTGACATATATTTAGTCTATTTCTCTTTCTCCCTGCTTGACGTTATTAACTGTTATTTTCAACATGGCATTGACGGCATGGTACAAAAGCTTCCCACCTTGTATGCATAAACCAGCACTAGCTTTTTGATGAATTTCACTAGTATGTGAGAAAGTGAATGCAAAGGCAAACAAGCCCGCCACTACCCTCATGTCTTAGTAGAGAGAAATCGGGGCAGAAAGAGAAAGAACCTTGTGAACAAGAATAGTCCCTGCCAAACCTCTTCTTCCAGCTACACCACGAGGTGAAGGCAGCGCACAATCATCTCCAACAATAACAATCTTGCAAATGGCAAAGAATACCATCATCAATTTGACTTCTCATTATGCTTCGTTATAGATAGTGGTAATAACATACCTCTACTTTATAACCTTCAGATTTCGCTTGCTCAGCAGCCAAACCAAAATTTAGACGATCGCCAGTATAATTCTGTTGCATCCAGATTACAACATGATAAATCGATAAATAAAAGTTAAATAACTCCGCAGTCAGATCAGAAATAAATAGCTAATAGCAATTCTCACCATAGAACAACCAAAAATCTCCAAAAGATAAAAAGTATAAATGCAACAAAATTATTAATGGGTGAATTGTCACTTGAGTGCTTTTAAAATAACAGTACCATGACAATGAGGAGACATCCCATGGGACCAGTTACAGCTCGGATACCCTAAAGGTGAATTGCAAGAGATCAAGCAGTCAACAGAGTAATATTCTAAATGGGACAGGACTGTTAGCTAAATACAGAAACATAACATAGAGCAATAAACACACAGCTAAAATTGAATCTACTGGGGGAGATGCAAAAACATCTCCACAGATTGCAGCTGTCAGCATTCCTTCCCCGACATATCCAGCTTGTGCAGGTTCATGGCCACTTCCACCTCCTGTCTCATAAACAGGATAATTAGACTAAAAGTACCTGAGATGACCAATCTAATCGTAGATGAAACCAGTATTTGACCGAGACAAGTGACAAAGATCTCTAAAGTACACAAAAACGTTAAGATAAACGAAAGACATTGAAAGCACAAATAGCCAATTTTGTTCAAATATGGACCAGAATTAGTCCAATAGTACAACAGTGTACAAAGTCAAAGGAAAAGTCCAAAGCCCAGAATGATGATATTTCAATGTTGTCCATATTTTTTCAAGTCATGAATGGGGTGTCTAAGGTTAGTCAAAGCAATTTGTTCTTGCTTAAGATACTTCTCAATTTTATTTAGTTTTTATTCCTTAGAAATCTGTTTAATCCGTATTAACATTAATTTTTCAAGTCATGAATGGGGAGTCTAAAGTTGGTCGATGCTCATTGTTAATAGTTCAGATACATGCTAATTTAATCTTTTATCCTGAGGAGTCAGTGTAAAACCGTACTATAGCTCTGAAAATAAAGAATCATAAGCTGACTTTCAGGGGGCATATATGAATTGATTAAAAAACCCATCTTATCTCTAGTTTGCACGATTCAAATTGATCTCAGTCTGATGCCATGGGTTCCTGGGAGTGATTACAATATTCAATTGATTATTTGACGAGTAATGCCAAGGATTCTTACTTTTCTTTACAGTCACTGTTACAGCCTTAAATATAGCCCAGAAAACTTGTTGAATGATCATACCTTGTCTAAAACACAACGCTATTCCTGAATCCTACCACAGTTTCTACCATTAACCTTCAACCCTCAAAATAGTTCACAAAAAATAGCCAAAAAACAGAAATGCACTTTTCTTGCCCTACATAATTTTGGCGTCAAAACTTGTCGACATAATGTCCACTCAATCTGGGACAAATTCTACAAGAAGATTAACAGAAAATCAACTTGGTGAGAAGCTAATCCAGATGATGGAATAACCTGACAGCATGCACATGCAATTGAACAACCCTGAGCCTGAGGCATGCATATCTCAGCCTACAAATAATTCAACACAAAATTAGAAGAAGCATCTCAAGTCGGTAGTGAAAATCAAGAGTAGTAGCAAGGATATCAAGTATCAGTACCCATGTTTAAATGGTCTAGAGTATTATAAGAAATGGGAAATGAAAGCGATGATGATGCTGAACATCTCAGGAAGAAAGTGAAACAGGAGATGCCAGATTTTGAAGGAAAAGTGAATTTGCTGGAGATCTCACACACAATTTCACAACTTTTATTTATTTATTATTTATTATTTTGGGTACTAGGAAACAACAAAACTTATACTAAAAAGAAGGAATATACAAAGGAGTGACTAGAAGTTCAAGAAAATAAAAACACCTTAAAAGGAAGGTGGATCTTAAACAATTTGCTGTTAGGCCCTCTGTAATCAAGGAACATTTTTAACCAATATGAGACGAATGATGATTGAAGAGTGAGAACAATCAGAAATAAACAGCCATGCAACCTTCAGCTATTGTGGGCTGAAATTCCCTCAAAGAAACAACCATTCCTTTCACAACAAGAGCTTCACATAAAATAAAAGGAATAAACCATATATCCAGCAGTTCATCTAATTCTTGTCTCCAAATTTTCTTCAGGGTTTAAGTGTAGGTACACTCGGTTAATACTGGTAAAATACTTATTAACCCCAGAACAAAGTGATCAAAGGTTTGGGGTAACAATGCTGCATATTAGTCAAACACAAATGAAAATACAAAAACTCAACAGAAAATACTCCAACAGTTTCCTTGAAAACAAAGAAATGTGTAGATAAAATTAGTATGTCATCTTTCTAAGGGTAACCATGCATCAATCATCTGACATGGGCTTCTTTTATTTAGTTGAGGCTCATTTCCTTTGGGAAAAATAAATAGAAATAGAACACTCAAGACAGCCCATTTCTTTTCTATTTTGTATCAGATGAACAGCCGCTCCAGACCAGTAGAGACCAATCTCCAGTTAAAACAATGATGAAAGGGAAAAAAAAATACAGTACCAAAGGAATTCTTAATGTCATGCTGTCAGAAGGTTTCCATGCACTTTCTTAGGGAAAGGCATAATTCAACCCTCTCAATCGGAATTCTTTTTTGAGATTTGTTAAGATTGGTAATGTTATAATATAGTGGCTTTAATCCTCAATGTAATAGCTTGAACTTTGAGATTGGATTTATATAGCATGGTATCAAAGCATGTTTGTTTGTGGCCTAATCCTTTTCTAGGATGTCCAAATGAGAAATCCTTTTAGCATAACAGACCAATTTTGTAACAAATAATACATTGGAGGTGAGCCCCAACCTGCTAATTAAGCTATGTGGTTGAATTTCTCTGCTGGATATCATAAGACAACATTTGATACAAAATATTGGCAACCAAAAAGATGCCTAGAAATAAGACTCTCAAGGTGAAAATTAGCTTACAGATTTTGTGATAATTTAAGAAAGTGCAAAATTTTTCAGTTCAAATAAAATTTCAAAGGCAACGTAAAGTGTGTTTTCCATGAAGCAAATAACCGCACAACATTTTTGTAGGTCAAATCTCAAGCCCATTGTTAAATATAGTCTGATACATTATTGTTTCTATACTATCAAATTTATGATTGTGAAAGTTCATCAATTGTATAATTGTAAAAAAGATTACCAGCATGCTTAGGTACAGTAATTTAGAATCTGCAAGCAATTAATAAATTATAAAATCAATTTAATTCGAGGTCGAGGTAACAGGTTGCTTATCATCCCTAAAAATTCAAACCTCATAAACTTCTAGGCATAAGAGCATGATTAGAGGCAATCACAGCACAGATATGCAAAATGATTATTTAAGGCATAAACTTAGAACAGAAAGAGAAGACATCAAGAATTATAAAACAAATAGTCCAAGTCTCCCAATTAGGAAACTGAAATGATAGTGTTTGAGCAAAGTGCAATTTCCTGAACCTGATACAACTGCAACCTTGTCATATGTTACACTTGAAACATCAGCTCGTATAACAACCTTCACCTGTATTAACATAGAAAGGAAGTATACCATACAATTTATAGCCGAAAATCACTACACTTTTCACTGCAAGTAAATACAAAGTAGAAAACTTTTATCACCTCTGGAAAACCATCTAAGTACTGCAGACCGGGATAAGTTTCCACAAGACCCTCAATGTACTCAGTCACCACATCTGCAGCCATCATGAAACCAAAGACTTCAATATTTGTTTTTCCATTTTTATTTGATTTTATTATCACCACTAAACTGGGAAGAGTACTTCCACAAAAATATGTATAAAGAAAGGAAGAAGATATAGTAAAAAACAACAACGTTTTACGAAAATAACGGGTCAGCATTTGCATTTCATATCTTAAAAGTTTTCACTATCACAGCAACCAAACAGATACGATCAATCGTGAATTTCTACGTTCAGATTCCGTCGCCAGGAAAATGTAAGTGAGAAAGAAAAACCTAGGTCACAATCCACACTTGAATACAAGAAGTCATGAGAAAAAAATAATAATAATAATTTAATCAATACAAAAAAAAGCTCCAAATTACGATTTAAAAACAAAAAAATACACTCGAATTTTCATTCTCCGTTTTCCATTTCTCGGCGACCAAACAGAAAGCAAAGCGCGAAAGCAATAGCAAGTAAGTGAAAGTAAACGAAATTCAATCAAAAGGTAATTGTAGTGGGAGATAAATGCGAACCATTAGGGTTATTGATGAGTTTCTTCCCTTGAAACGCCATAATCGGAGGAGAGAAGAGAAGGTCGGAAAACGGTACCGTATAAACTCCGTCTACAGCCGGCTGTGGTTTTGTTGCGTCAATTTCAAAAGAGAGAGAAATTGTTGTCTGGTTAATGTAGACGTCGACGGCTTGTCCGAGGCAAGAAATATTCTTCGGATAAATGAGTTATTAAAATAGTGCTGAATGGGCCCACCAATTATCTGAAAATACTCCTATTTTATTGGACTTGTGTGTTTTATTCATCTTAATTTATTTATATAGACGTCGATGGCTCGACCGAACAAGAAATATTCTCTGGACAAATTAGTTATTAAAATATGATGCTGAATGGACCCACCTATTATCTGAACATACCACTATTTATTGGACTTGTGCGTTTCATTCATCTTAGTCTATTTATGGGCAAGTGGCCCAACATAACCACCGAGCAAGCACTTAAATTATACCCAAGTAGACCCATAAATTTACTTGAGAGTAAATACTCATTATTTTTGAGTTATTTATACAAATTTTATCTGTACATACTAAGATGATAATATTATATTATTGTGATATATTTTATGTTCATAGGGCTGATTTAAGTTCTCATTGACATGTGAATCTCTTCACCAATAAAACTTGTCATGTTGTCCGAATATGGTATCGTCAATGTTGGATGTGGATCCCCCAAAATATTGGAGTGGAACTAACCATGTTTTATTTTAGGTTTAGCCTAATAAGAGTGTCACATAATTTGGTAACAAGAATGTTATTACCCCACACCAAATAAAAAATTATTACATTGGATTCGACAAAAAAATGGACCTATTTCTCTTAAATTTAGCGTAATAAGAGACTTGTGTGATTAAATAATAAAAATATGATAATCCCATCTCGAATTTTTTTTTTTATATAATAGAGATGTTCGGACCAACTTACGCGCACCTCGACTAATTCTCGGAGGAGGCTAGCGCAGCATCCCACCACCACGACCCCCTACTTAAATCATGGACACACCTAAGAAATCGAATTCAAGATTATGCGTCTAACCACACAATCCCAAATCCATTCTTATCAACCGAACTATCTATGGGTGGATCCCATCTCGAATTATATAAATCGGTCTTAACCTTACAAGGGGCTGCGTTGGCAACACTCATCTTTTGACCTTATAGTGAGCCTTCGGCTCACGATCAACATTGCTAATATGTTCTTAAACATAATGCCTTACAAAATCTATTCATTATAAGTTGCATGAAGCTAGAAAAGAAACGAGAAACCAAGCAAGAATTAAAGTGCACACGAAGATTCACGATAAGAAGTGTATTTTATTCCATGCGCAAGTTATAAAAACATCCGAATCACCACCACCCCACCTCCCAAAAGATGTTAAAAACAAAAATCCAAAGAACCATAATTTGTAAATTGGCTCATAAAGTCCACCCACCAAACCCTAATATAGGATAACTACATCCAATTGGAGAGAATCTAATCATGAGAATAATTAATAAATTTTTCCATAATTTTTGACTTAATATAAGAATTTAATTATATGATTCACCACCAGTACCAATAATATATATATTTTTTAATTTATGTTTAAAATTTTTAGTTTGGAAATGGCAAATGAGAAACTTCTTCACCCCCATGAGCAGAAGCGGAAGCAGAACCAGAGATGTTGGAAGAGGACCATGGATCATCTGTGATGAACTGCATCCAAGAATCATCTTTATCTTCTTCATCAATGCAGCAAGAAGATGAAGTTA
>JAVXUL010000016.1:10889895-10902618 GCA_035590515.1 Trichilia minutiflora | reverse complement strand
ATATATTACTCATTTGTCTTATAACTTTTCAATGTGTGACTTTTTTTTACTTCACACACTCACACTTGACATCCCAACACTAACTACTTAGGTCTTGCCACATAAATCCTCCATCACTATAAATTTAAGGCAATAACCTTGACGAGTAATGGCTACAATGCCTTTTCCAATAATCTTCATCAACATTCTACCAAAGATTCCACTTTTGTTGCATCTTGGATGTTTAATATAAACAACCTAACGAGATACAAACTACTGGTCACCATCGAACATTTTCTGACAGGAAGAACCAGAATTACACACAACCTAAGACACATCAAATGGGAAGAATGAGATGGTTTCAAAGAGATAAGTTTTAGAGAGAGAAACAGTAATTAGAATTCAGAAAACTCATTGAGCCAACAAAATGGCTTTCGGATGCAGAATTCTACTAATATACCTTCACGGTGCACACTTTTCAGTCACTGTTCATGTGAATTGTATTTGATTTGTTTAGGTAAATTTACGCCTGAATCCAACCTTTTCAACTGCGGAATTTTGACTCAAATAATCTTAAAGCCGATAGTATTGAGATGTCCCTATGATACCAGCCAACACAAAAATTCTATAATTTGTACAAAACAGAAACCATCCAATAAATAGCAATAATACAAAATAAAGATCCTATTTATAGCGGCGATAAACCTAGACAAAAAGAAGAAAAAAATCTACTTCATATATGAAAACAGAAATCCTTGCAATACTTTTATTATGCTTTAAACATTTTTTAAAACAAAGATATACGTAGTTGGAAGTACAACTCTATGATGGCCGTGACAAATTGAGAAATTCTATGCCATCTTGTATGATTTCTCATTTTGTGAACGCTGAGGCTATAATGGATAAATTAGTTGTATGGGTGCACAATTAAGAGGAAAAAACATACAAGAACGGGGATAGTGGTTTTAGTCCAAGATTTGCACAGATCCGCCCCATTAAAGTAGAGCAAGTAAAAGATTCCAGAACAGAAGTCAAATCTTACTACTTTTTCATGTCCTCTATAACTGCCATTGCACCTCTGTACATCTGTAAAAGCAAATACAATTGGACATAGGATACAGAAAGTTAGCACCAAGCAGTAAATCAAAGATGACAAATTGACAATGGAGTTTGAGATTGGACTCACTGTGGACCCACAGTCACCATCACCAACTTTGCCATCCCATTCATTTAAATTGTCCCTGAGATTGATAACTGCATTTGCTGCTGCTTCAATAGCCACTTCAAGTATTCGACCTTCTTGACTTAGCTGTAGTGGCCTACTTAAAGACTAATCAAAAGCATAAAAAAGACAATTAGCTCTTATATGAGAGTATGAGAAAGCAAACGCCACTTTTCCTTCTTGGTGAAACTAAGCCATTAAAAAGCCAACTGTAATTGCATTTGCCATCATTATTGTTCATCAGCTCAGTGTAAAACCCTGGTGCTCCAGTTTGACATACTAAAAATCATCCAACAAAATGATTTGGGCAGGAAAACTGGTTGACTACAATCCCTCAAGTCATTAATACTCAAGATTTAAGGGAAAATTAATTTCTGTGGTTTCATCATCATCTGCATAATATTGTCCATGCATTAGGTGAAAAAGTTTGTGGATAAAGAGGATTTCTTGCAAGTGATAAATTCTTATAGTGAGACTACCGAATATAATGATCAAAGAAAAATTATATTGAATCTTAAACATCTTAATTGTCATACCAGCATTCTAATTTACAAGATATTAACACAAACCTCTTGTTTCAACTAAAACAAGAGGCCATCCATTCGATTTGTTATTGTAAATATTGGGTCAGGTAAGATAGACATCTAGGGCAAAGAGAGATGGGGTTCTACGCTCAATCTCAGCAGGTAATAGATTCTTTTCTAACAATTTGCCCTGTCCCCTTATACCTTAAATTTCACCCACTCATTCCTTAATTCGATCACTTATGATAGCAACTTAAGCACATAACCTACTAATCCAAAGTGACAAAACATGACAGGACAAAGACAAACAAACTGATGAGAGGAAATTAACATTTAAGATAACGATCAGGCAATGAGGTCAGGTCTGAGTGTAATTTCTAACCACTGACAACCTTAATCACCGGGCTCAAGGATTTACTTCACATCACAATTGTAAATAGCTTTCTCTGTTACTACAGTGAATATCTGTGAGTAGAGGATTAACAACTGCACACCTAATTTTATTTCTTTTTTTTTTATTTTGGATAACGGGGTGTAATTCCTAACCAATTACATCCTGAATCACAGAGTTAAGAATTTATTTCACAACATATATATAAATAGTTTTCTCCATGCTACAGTGAATATGTGAATAGGGGCCTAAGTATTGCCCATCCATGTTTTTTGGATAAGAGGAGCTTAGGCTGATCTGTAAAGCTCCAATGCCATAGATAACCAATCTGTAAAGCTCCAATTAACTCACGACCACATGCTGACAAATTATCTACTAGTACCAATTGATAAACGTGTTATACAAATGAGATTAATGGATAAATACACATATCATCCATTCACGATAAACCATTTTAAAATAGCAAACAGATTCCAAAAACCAACCTCATCACTCTTAGTGGACCGAGAAGGTGGCATTGGAACAGGAATTTTGGCCGGCGGGCGATTACCTGCAAGCACAGAAAACTCCAGAACTCAGCAAAAATAAAATCACCAAAACTTTTCTTTTGATTTTCTATCTAGAGTATATATCATATGAACTATTTATGAAAGTAAAATCCATTTTGCATTACACTACTATTGTATAAAGATTCAGTTTAGACATTGGGGAAACTTCAAACATGACAATCTTACAAACATAAGTCAATTAAAGAACACAAAGAAAGAATGCAGTATAATAGCACATCACAGACCGTCAACCGCAACAGGCCAATGAGGAGCCCTAGTTGCAGCATCAAGGCGTTGCAGAATTGTTTCATCTGCCTTCATGATGGTAATTGAAAATCCTGAAAGAAACCAGTATCAACATTCATTATATAATTACTTAACTAGAACATTGTTGGCAACCAAAACTAACCTGCCATGTCAAGCGAAGTCATGAAAGATCCTGTATACACTCTCTCAACAGCCAGTCCATGTTCCAGTTGCAAATTTGGAACCGCTTTTCCAGCTGCAATCATCAGCTCTATCATAGGAGTGGCACCTAATCTGCAGGCAACAGTGTAAAACAATTGTGAAACTGTTCCTCATAAACAAGAGTGTTGCCTTAATTTCTTTGGAATGTCAAATAAAAGATTTATCAATCATATGAAAATGTTGCAGAAAGGACACATATTTCTAATTTTGATATCATCCTTAAAAATATAAACAGCACTATTAAATAACATGATAATCTACAAATAAAAACAAATGAATGTACCTAGGTCAATAGTCTATGTCTCAAGGAAGTAATTCAGGCAATAAGACAGGTACTTCCTCCAGGAACAATCACAGAAATTCATTACCAACAGTGTAAAGTTGCAAAAGAGGAGCCATTCCCATTGGGTTTCTAAGTACCTTTCCTTTGCATTTCCGAGTAGATTGTTTTGATCATGATAAATTTCAAGTAATATACAAGGTTATTTCAGCTGTAGTGCAAGACACCGATGACACTTCATCTTCCATAAACCTAAACTGGTAAGGGGCATTAGGTTATTTTTGCATATCTGGTATATGTATAGCTATTCCTATAGGCAGGTTAGTTCTCGGGCAGAACCCAGGTTTATAACTGATCCTTATTCTTTTTGTATACATCTCACAACGTGATTCTCGGTTTGTGACAGCTAGTTCACTATTGTAAGTCACAACTATATTAAAGTAAACCTTTTATTTCCTATCAAAAAATTAAATCATTCTACCAACATCTAGAGTCCTAATCACATAATAAACTAAATTTTGATCTAAAGCATAAAAGAAACTCTTGACCTACCCATTAATCATGAGCACCACTCTATTACCTCGTGTAATAGGAACATAATTAGTTTCCTACAAACACCAAACCAACAAGAATAATAGAACATCAAATTAAGTAGTAGTGAAATGAAATATTGCATAAAATGTGTTAAATTAAGTTTCATCATATGCAAGGAGTAGAAAACAGAAACAATAAAAGAGTGTAAAAATGAAGTTTTCTCAAGTCTTCCAATGAATTTTAGCAATCGAAGACAAATTGTCAAAACTTTTCTTCTTTGCTTTTGTTTTTTAAAACTACTATGAAATTCCATTCATCATCAAAAAGATAGTTTCTCCTTTGATCTTGGAGCGTACCGTAGACAATATCTGTTTAAGAACATGAGAAATAATCACATCTACAGGCTGAAGGTCCGCCATAGCAGCACCTGGTTCACCATGCTGAAAGAAATGAATGTTATTTTTTTAATTCAATATTTAAACCTTATTGCAAGAGTTTATGTGTCTGGCAACCAGAAGAGCTTCATTCATTTTAAAGAATTCCAACAGAGGAGACAGCTACTAGAGTAAAATGAAACACAAAAATAACAATCAACTTGAGAAATAACATTAGTTAATTCCAAAAAATTAAAAATACTAAATTATTTTAAATAATTATCAGGTGAATTCCCCTATTTGTTTAAAAATAAATATCTGTATTAGAAGTAACTCACAATTCCAAGACCAAGTTCCATTTTTCCTGGGCCCAAACGATCCGATGTAACCTGCCCAGGCAATGTACAAACAGATAATGCAACCCCCATTGTACCAACAAGTTCAGATGCATGTTTTGCTTCTGCAGCAACATTAGCAAGAGTGAGTCTGGCAGCAGCAGCAGCTCCAGCAACCTGTCTTTTGCAAAGAATAAATATTAAAAAATACAAGACCCAGTAAAAATAAGCATGAACCATGTGCAGACCAGTTCAGACTTTCAAAAGAGTCAACAACCCACGATACATCATAAGCAACCTAATCAAATACATAACATGGACAAGCAAATAATTTGAATAACATTTTAGTCTAAAACCATATTACAGTGACATATATTTAGTCAGTTTCTCTTTCTTCCTGCTTGACACTGTGAACTGTTATTTTCAACATGGCATTGAAAGCATGGTACAAAGCTTCCCGCTTGTATGAATAAACCAACACTAAATTTTTTGTGCATTTCACTAGTATGTGTGTGAAGTTGAACGCACAGGCAAACAAGCCTGCCAGTTCATGCATATCTTAATAGAGAGAGCAGGGTGGAAAGAGAAAGAACCTTGTTAACAAGAATAGTCCCCGCCAAACCTCTTCTTCCAGCTACGCCTCGAGTTGGAGGCAGTGCACAATCATCTCCGACAATAACAATCTTGCAAATGGTAAAGAATACCATTATCAATTTAACTTCTCATTATGCTTGGTTATAGATAGTGGTAAGAACATACCTCTACTTTATAACCTTCAGATTTCGCTTGCTCAGCAGCCAAACCAAAATTTAAACGGTCGCCTGTATAATTCTGCCACATCCAGATTACAACATTATAAATCAATGAATAAAAGCTAAATAACTCCACATTCAGATAAAAAATAGACAGCTAATAGCAATTCTCAGCATAGAACAACCAAAAAACACCAAAAGAAAAAACTTATAAAATGGAACAAAATTACTAATGTGTGAATTGTCACTTGAGTGCTTTTAAAATAACAGTACCGTGACGATGAGGAGACATCCCATAGGACCAGTTACAGCTCGAATGCCCTAAAGGTGAATTCCAAGAGATCAAGCAGCCGATAGAATAATGTTATAAATGAGACAAGAGTGTTAACTAAATACGGAAACATACAGCTAAAATTGAATCTACTGGGGGAGATGCAAAAACATCCCCACATATTGCAGCTGTCAGCATTCCTTCCCCGACATATCCAGCTTGTGCAGGTTCATGGCCACTTCCACCTCCTGTATCATAAACAATATAATTAGATTGAAAAGCTACCCGAGATGACCAATCTAATCGTAGACAAAACCAGTATTTGATGGAGACAAGTGACAAAGATCTCTAAAGTACATAAAAACAGGAATATAAACAAAAGACATTGAAAGTGCAAATAACCAATTTTGTTCAAATATGGACCAGATTTAGTCCAGTAGCACAACAGTGTACAAAGTCAAAGGAAAAGTCCAAAGCTCATAATGATGATATTTCAATGTTGTCTATATTTTTTCAAGTCAGGAATGGAGAGTCTAAGGTCCAAAGCTCATAATGATGATATTTCAATGTTGCCTATATTTTTTCAAGTCATGAATGGGGAGTCTAAGGTTAGTCAAAAGCTATTTGTTCGTAGTTAAGATACTTCTCAATTTTATTTAGTTTTTTATTCCTTAGGAGTCTGTATAATCTGTGTTAAAGTTAACTTTTCAAGTCACAAATGGGGAGTCTAAAGTTGGTCAAAGCTCGTTATTATTAGCTCAGATACATGCTAATTTAATCTTTTATTTCTAAGGAGTCTGTGTAAACTGTATTAAAGCTCTGAAAATAAAGAATCAGGAGCTGACTTTCAGGGGTATATATGAACAAATTAAAAAAATCATCTTATCATAAGATGATACATTATTGTTTCTATACAATCAAATTTATAAAGTTCATCAATTGTATAATTGTTAAAAGAGAAAAAATATTACCAGCATGCTTAGGTAAGTAAATAGATTAAGAATCTGCAAGCAATTAATAAATTATAAATCACTGCAAACTTGAGGCAACAGACTGCCTGTCATCCCAAAAAATGCAAACCTCATAAACTTTTAGGCATAAGAGCTTGATAAGAGGCAATCAAAGCACAGATATGCAAAACAAGTGTTTAAGGCATCAACTTTGAACGGAAAGAGAAGAGAAGACATCAAGAATTGTGAAGCAAGTAGTCCACGTCTCTCAATTAGGAAACTGAAATGATAGTGTTTGAACACAGAGCAATTTCTCAAACCTGATATAACTGCAACCTTGTCATATGTTGCACTTGAAACATCAGCACGAATAACAACCTTCACCTGTATTAACACATAAATGAAAAATATCATACTATTAGTAGCTGAAAATCATTACATTTTTCCTTGCAAGTGAATGGAAGGTAGAAAACTTTTATCACCTCCGGAAAACCATCTAAGTACTGCAGACCGGGATAAGTTTCCACAAGACCCTCAATGTACTCAGTCACCACATCTGCAACCATCATGAAACAAAAGACCTCAATATTTGCTTTTCCATTTTTATTTGATTTTATTAGAACCGTGCATTATAAGTCATCACCTAAACCGGGAAGAGTACTTTCAAAAAATTAGGTATAAAGAACGCAAGAGCATAAAGTAAAAAACGTTGTATTGCATTTCATATCTTGAAGTTTCCACTATCACAGCAACCAAACAGATACGATCAATCGTGAATTTCTACGTTCAGATTCCGTCGCCGAGAAAAAGTAAGAATGAAAAAAAAAACAAAAAAAACCCTAGGTTACAATCCACGTTGGAACAACATGCAAGCAAGAACAAAAAAAAAAAATTGACAATAATAACTCACGCAAGCTAGGAAAGAAGCTCGAAATTCAACCAGATTCCAATTTAAAAGAATACACTCGAATTTTCATTCTTCGTTTTCCATTTTCTCAGCGACCAAACAGAAAGCGAAGCCCGAAAACGAAAGGAAATACGAGAACGTAATGAAATTCAATTAAAAGGTAATTGTAGAGGGAGATAAATGCGAACCATTTGGATTATTGATGAGTTTCTTCCCTTGAAACGCCATAATAGGAGGAGAGAAGAGAAGGTTGGAAAATGTTACAGTATAAACCCCGTCTACAGCTGGCTGTGGTTTCGTTGCATCAATTTCAAAGTAGAGATGGTTAGTTGTACGGTTAATGTTTAGGTGTTGCTTGTAATTGGCAGACGTCGATGGCTTGTCCCAACACGACATATTCTCTTGGATAATTTTGTTTATTAAAATATAAATTCTAAATGACCGTCAACCATTATCTGAAAGTACCCCAATATTATTGGACATCTTTTATTATCTTTATCAATATTGGGCAACGTGGGCCAGAAAGACCACGTATCCAACACTCTAATTATTTCCAAGCGGACCCATAATCTGCTTAAGAGCAAATGCGACAACCCATTTGACACTGCCAGCGCTAAGTACCACTTTGTTCATGTTAATGAATGCGTTTGACATTTTTTTTTTTAAATGTTCTTATCAAAATTAAATTAATATACAACCGTTTAAAATACTTTCAAAAGCTTAATTTGCACTTAGATTAATATATAAATGATTTTTATTTATTAACCAAATATTCATTGTATTTTTAAAACATTGTTTGAATAGTGTTAAAGAAACACTCCCAAATGTATCAATAATGTTATAAGAGTTTATTATTAGAGCCGAATTAAGAATTTATTTAAGATAATTTTTTAAGCGTTTAAAAATTGATTTTGCTTCTCTTTAAAAAAACGATTTTAAAATTAAAATAAATTTTTTTTTAAAATCGTTTGCTATAACAATTGAAATAAATTTTTTTTATTAAATTTATTATAAAAGGTAATACTAACCTATTTGTTTGATACAGTTTTTTTTAGTACTTTTCAAATTTTTTTAATTAAAAATTATATCAAATAAATAAAAATAATTTTTTTTTTACAAATTTTATTTTACATTTAAAGTATATAAATTTTTTTTTTAAAACTAAGAAATAAGATATTTCTCTTCTCTTCTTATTAAATATATAAATAATATTTATTTTATTTCAAAAATATCTTCTCTAACTTCTTCATACAATACTAATCCTATGACCTCATAGCAAACCTTAGGCTTACGTCAAATTGAAAATACCTTACTCTTATTCTACAAAATCGAATAATCAATTATTATTCAAAAGACTTAATCAAGTAACAAGCGTTAAACCTGTAGCACTTAGCTAATCTCATTCAACATGGCAATCATTTTCTTAGCATAATGCTTTAACTAATCAATGTATTTACTATTTCATTATAAGATGCATGAAGTTAAACAAGAGACGAGAGACCAAGCAAGAATTATAATAATAATATGACTTGTATTTTATTCCATGCACAAGTTATAATAACATCCAAATCACCGCCACCCCACCTCCCAAAAGATGTTAAAAACAAAAAATCCGAAGAGCCATAATTTATAAATTGGCCCATAAAATCCACCCATCAAACCCTATATATAATATATAATAACTACATCCAATTAGGGAGAATCTAATCATGGAATAATATTCAACAAATTTTTTTCATAATTTTGGACTTATTATAAGAATTTAATTATGTTATTCACCACCAGTACCAATATTTATTTATTTATGTTTCAATTTTTTAGTCTGTAAATGCCAAGTGAGAGACTTCTTCAACCCCATGAGCAGAAACAGAACCAGAGTTGTTGGAAGAACCCCATGGATCATCTGTGATGAACTGCATCCAAGAATCATCTTTATCTTCTTCATCAATGCAGCAAGAAGATGAAGTTATTGGATTAACATCTGGAGACATCGTTTGATCGTAATCGTTTATTACACTCTGAGAATTCTCCATTACCGATATGCTACTGCATTGCCCTTGTTGATCCTCTATTTCTGAGCAGATTCCATTTTTCTTAAACACTCGACACAATGCGTACGAATCCTGTAGCCAAATAAACATCAGTTAAGTATACCGACGCTTAGCTGACTGTTCAAAAAGTTCATACAAAATATCTTAACCATGATATACCAAGTATCAGTTTATGTAATTTATGCTCACATAAATTCTAAACTGAATTGGAAAGTAAAGAGACAGAGAGAATTTAAAGTTGGCTTGTGGAAGAGAAAAGCTTTTGTGTACGAGATCTTTCCTGATTTCGAAAGCATGGATTCTAGACAGGAAAATCATGATCAATCAATCGTGAATAAACTGAATCTCTCTATAAATATTTGACTATTGTACTTATAATAAGACTCGATCTAAATACTAATCGAAACAAATTAATAAATAAATATTGTCTTCATGATCCATGAACATTATATTATATGAATCTCGAAAACAATTGAAAAATAGAAAAAATATATTTTATCAATACAACATAAAATAAATAAATAAATCTGTAATTTAAAAAAAAATCAAATGAAACCTTAATAATCGGTG
The DNA here is from genome assembly GCA_035590515.1 of Trichilia minutiflora. Classification (NCBI taxonomy): domain Eukaryota; kingdom Viridiplantae; phylum Streptophyta; class Magnoliopsida; order Sapindales; family Meliaceae; genus Trichilia; species Trichilia minutiflora. The sequence goes on along the minus strand of JAVXUL010000016.1, from coordinate 10,892,462 downwards.
AAAACCCTAATTTTTCCAATTACTATATTTTTAGTTTTTGGAATAAAGCAAAAAGCAACCGACACATTCTTATACCAATGAAAGTGAGAGAGAAACTTTCTTTTGTGTTAGAAAATATATGATAAAATAAAATAAAATAAAGAAATAAGAAATAGAGTCTTTAATAATTGATTTGCTTAGCCATATAATGGAATCTACATATAGATTAAGAGAATGTTAAAAAGATAGATAAAGCATGCAAAATTAATTTAATAAATATTGAGGGTCATTCTCATATGGGAAGGATAATTCTTTTGTCTTATTAGAGAGAAAACAAAAGTGAGTTCAAAGACTAAAGCAAGCAACGAATATGTCATACATTTTTGTGTATATATTTATTATTATTATTTATTAGAAGAATAAATAGTAATTTGTTTTTTTAAAAATACTTTTTTGTAAAAAATAAATAAATAAATAATGTGAGAAACTGTTGTGAGCTCTTTACTTTCCATGCACGTCATGCATTTTTCAAGATTTTACAATTTCCTAGTAGAGAATATGTTCATTGAAGTCCCTAATTTTTATAAAAATATCATATAAATAAGAAATTTGGAAAATAAACTCAAGAATTGAGGGACTTCAATAAGTATCACCGTAATACCACTGCATTTCCACTAGTATTTTAAGAAATGGGAGATAGATATATGAAGCTTTAGTTTAATTTTTGTATTTTAATGTCAAAGAAATGGTTCAAAAAAGAAAAATTACTATGTATCAATTGGAGAAAATCTCTCAGTAGTTTTTGAGTAAATTCTTCAGACCTTTCAATTTGTTATCCAACTGTCTCACATTTTCAAAATTAATGAAAAATAATCACCCAAATCAAAGAATTTAATCGAAAAACAAATTTAAAAAAATTATAAATTGAAACCATAACTATTATCAAAACCTTTTGATTGAAACCCATTAGTCTAGCCAATTAATTATCAAGCCTTATATAATTATTATTCGAACTTTCTTATGTACCAACTACCTGAATTCCAGCAGAGATGTCTTCACATTCTTTGTCATCCAGGCGATATTCATGCATTACCCAGTCTGTCCGAATTCCCTGAGGAGCTCGGCCTCTGTAATAAACCAATGTTTTCTTCATTCCAATGGATCGATTCTGGTACGTAACTCTTCTATCTTTTCCTGTAGACTTCCAGTATCCAGCTCGAGTGGCTCGGTTTGTTCGGAATCCGTTTGGATATTTCCGGTCTCGTGGTCCGAAAAAATACCACTCGGGATCCCTACTTGGTAAGAAGGATTTTTCTACAATGTTACAATAAAAAGGTTAATAAATTCAGTAAATAAAAAAAATAAAAAAAAAACTATCAGAAAGCCTAGAATATCTTTGATTGTTTGAAGATGTATACGATTTTATTGGACTAGAGTACGAATGATGTGATATAGCAAAAACTTGAGATTATTATGGGAAAAACTCCCTGGAAATCAGTATTTTAATTATGAAAAAAAATTCGAAAAGGGTTTTAATGTATGCAAATTAACATTTAAAAAATTCATAGAAGAATGGAAGAGGAGATCAAAAACCTGCTAATTCCCATGGCTCACATTTGTAAAGATCAACTTCAGGAATGATGTCTAGTTCAATATTCTGCCCGTTTATTTTCCTCTTGAGATAGTAATTCACAAGCTCTTCGTCGGTCGGATGAAACCTGAAACCAGGAGGTAATCCGACCGGCGCCATTTATGAACGAATTTTCCGACGTTATATATATATATATAATATGTATAGCTCTTTGGATCGATGGATGAACAAAGAACTTGTATGTTCTTCTGTTTGAGAGTTAGTAAGCCTTTCTTCTTGTGACTGCAAGCACGATATGGTCTATATATAGAAAAGGGATTCAAGGAGACTTGAATGATCTCTCTTTGGGTTACTTTTCACTTTCTCTTTTAAAGATTCTTAGACAAACGTTTCATGCAAGCCCTTTGCTCTTTCTAATAAAGATAATGATACAATTTCTTTATCCATTTACCCTTCTATGTCATTAATTCCTCCTCCAGGTAATTGGCTTATTTCTACAAGTTAGTGTCAAATTTACAATATATTCAGAATTGATATGCTTTCAAATAACAAGTGAAAGACTTGGTAAAATTAACTTTTAGTTATGCACTCACGCTCTTTTTTATACTTAATGTTTTATTTTAATCCAATATATGTGGACCACGTATATAAATAATTGTCTTATGTGTTATAAAGATTAGCCCAATTAAAGTTAAGGTAGGTGTTGATGCAAGAAAGTAATACCTCCTTCAACCTTATGCATCACCTTCTTCTTCAAACTCGTTCATTATATACCTTATCTGCAAAACACAGGAAACTCTAAGGAGTAAAGTTGATTTTTTGGTGAAAACCTTTTGATACTTAAGTCAGTAAAGATTTTGCTTATGTGTGTAAGTGTTAGGAAACCGGAACCATACAAGCAGTGGAAAAATAAATTTTTCCGATTCCCTCACAGGATCCATGCGATAAACTTATTGTGTTTAATGTTATGAATCTGGATATTCATACCTTTGCGCGA
>JAVXUL010000016.1:10856597-10882294 GCA_035590515.1 Trichilia minutiflora | reverse complement strand
GAGTAGAAGAAAACCTAGGCAATCATATACCCTATAACGCAAATAAAACTCCTTTTATATTGCGTTTTAGGGTTAGGATTAATGACATAATAAGCCCAACATATATATTGGGCTTGACCTTACTATTAAGGCCTAATCTATTTAATAAAGCTTAAACCAACAGTAAGTTGAGAAAAACTTGAGAGAGGACGAAAGAAAAATTCAACTTAGAGAGAGAAAGTTGCATGAAAAGTGTGTGTGTAAAAAATGAGAATATTCATTACCAGCAAAGGAATGAATCAGCCCTTTTATTCCCGGATTCTGTTATCTTTTAATTATTTACAATCATAGTTGTAGACACGTGTCTCTCTTTCATTGGCTCCCTCTGAAAGTTTATTACGTGAATCACAGGGCGTGACTATCATGGAGATAGTACTTGACCACATATATAAATGAATATTCTAGAGAGTCGATATGTTTCAAAAGAATATGTGGCCTCGAATGTTGACAGGATTCTAAAGACTTCTGCTTAAATACTGTAAAAGGAGGTCCCAGACTGTAACTGTACATTGGGCTTGGGAGAATAAACACTGTTGAATGATGGGCCTGGACCTTTGGACTGAGTTCCGACAAACTACCCGAACATCAAGCCCCTCAGTTTTTAATTAAAATAAAATTTTAATTAAAAACTTAAAACTCTTCTCAATAGCTGTAGTATTAATTGCTTCCATTCACATTCCACCATCAGTTTTGATTGCTTCTAAAGGACGAAACCATCTTTCCACATGTCAACTCCCTGTTAGGGACTTCAACTGCAAGAATTGATATTTTTGGAACCACATTAATCCATCTAAAAGAGTGGAATCCACCGATTTCAAATTTAAAAAGACGTGACTTTTGACGTTTTCAAGATCTGGATGATGTGGCAATTCTCTATCCATCATATTTGTCTCATGATTAGAGTTTATCAGATTGCACGTCTCCCACCGTTTATCTCTATAAATACTTTCCTTTTTTCACTCTGGTCTTTTTTCTTCCTCTTCATCTATGACAATAACTCTCTCACGTACCCCTAATGTTCTCTACAATCTTCGTCTTTGATCTTCAATCAATTCTGCAGCAAGCTTCGTCTTTAATTTCTGCTTCAGAATGTCCAATAAGTCCCCTTAGCAAAAATATCTATTTATTTTTTTACAATATCCAATATTTTATGATAGTATATGACAGAAAATTGAATGTATCATATTTGTTGTGGTAGTTTGATTAATTCGTTGTTGATAGTCTAGATGCTGCTTGAAATCTAAAGATGTGTAGTGAGTGATTCCAGAAACGATATAGACATAGTCGTAAAAAATAAAATATGAATCTTGCTTTGGTTTTGGACATCAAGACATGGTGGCTTTATGTAAAAATAAGAGTATTTCTGAGATGTTAATGACCCCAAAGCAGTAAACCTTACCCTATATTTTTTAGACAGAAATGGTTTCTGTTTTAAGTTCCTCTTCTACTACACCAAAGGTTGCTTCTATGAGAGATAACTTAGGGAGAGAATTGGCGTTAGTAACTAGCTCAACGCCAGTTTCAAAAGCCAGATCTTCATATGAACATGATTGATTTACCTCGACAATAATAGAGATAGACTTAAAAGCCTTCATAGCGTGTTTCGATATACCCAAGAATGTCTATCTTTGAGCCTAAGAGACCAACAAAAAATCCAATTATCCTCAAGAAGGCGAAATTGCTTTCCATGAAGAATTATTTTACTTAGGGACTAGGTTACCACTGTAAGGTTATTTTTCTAAAATTTTTGTCTCATTTAGAATAGCTCCCTATCAACTTAACCTGAACAGCTGGAGAATACTATCAAGTCTTTTTATGTTGTGGAGCTAGATATCTAACTCCCCACCTTTTATAGCAAAAATAGAGCACCTATTTGTGTTTGAGAGAAACCCTAAGAAAAATCCTTGATGGTATTATCTTCAAGCGAACCCTTGAAAACTGAACTCGATAAAAGAGAATCCCATTTATAATAAGGACTGAAAAAATAAATAGTTCTTTGTAGTTGATAACTAGAACTCGAAGTCTAACATCCCCTTCCCGAGAACTTTTGATGAGGTCATCGTATGACGAGAGTCGAAACTAAGCATACGTAGCTTAGAAACTATTAAGATGACAAGGTCTCAGACATCGAAACAAAAAGTCTTGCTGTTCGACATGAGTCTTTTTGCCTCGGGCTTAGTCAAAACTAACCTGAGTAAAGAATTTATAAATCTTCAAAAAATAAACTATGCCCAAACTAACTGTTTACTTTCTTTTCTTGTATTACATTGTGGTTCTTGTACGTGTATATATATATGTTACTGATCATTTTACTTGTTCTTTCTTCAAGAGCAATGGCGTCAAAGAAACCATTTGCAAATCCTCTTGCTGCCCTGAGCAAGCTAGCGAGGAAGAAAAAATTTGAGACCTCTATCAAGTCGTCTTAGGACAAAGAAAAATCAATGGAAGCAGTCAGAAGTCTTATTCTCAGGATATAACAGAGCCCACAACTTTCTTAGAATTTCGATTCAGAGACTTACCCCTTAGTGACAAAAGATAAGGGTAAGAGAGTGATGACTGAGGTCCCACCAACAGAGAAGGACCCTCAAAGAAAGAGAACTATTGTACCAAAGTCCACTATAGGAGATAGCTTCTTTCGATTGATAAATGTTCCCATGCTCCATCTAGAAGATATTACCAAAGAGAAGAGGCAATATTATTCTCATCTTCTGGGATTAGTGAGTAATGCTGAGAAGCATAATTCTCTTAGTGTCTTTAAAAAACTAGAGTATTAGGAAGATGAAGAAGTCATCGAGTTCATATACCGATTAGGACTGCTAGTACGTATTTTACTTAGTCTTTTGAATGTTCCACTTCTGTAATATTCTAACTGTTTGTTTTAATGTAGGCTGTTTAGTAAACAAAGCTTCAATGGGATGCTCGAAAAGAGGAATCGAGGAAGCTCAAAAAGCTGGAAGATCAGAACAATTGGGCCTTAGAAAGGGTTGTAGATGTGGAGGATATTCTAGCAATCGAGAAGACAAAATTCAAGACAATCATTTTCCACGATTTACATAAAAAAAAATTTCTTTTCTCATTCTTTCATTTCTTATTCTCAGGTTTCTTAAAGCGATCGTTTTCCTTCGGAGGAACTCCTAAAACCTTTTCTTTTTTCATCTTCAGCATTACTTGATTCTTTACCTCTATCTCATTAAGCAGTTTCCTCCGGACAGCCTCGTATGTAGTCACAGATGACTTGTATATTGCATACTATGCCTGATCTATCTTTAAACCTTGTTTCAGGCCCTCTAACGCCAGAGGATGATGGAAGGCTCTTAACTCAAGCACTTTATTATGATATCTTTTCATAAAACTTCTTAGAACTTTCCTGTTTCTCTATTTCAACAGTAACAAATGAAGCTTCAATAGGATGTTTGAAAAGAGGAACAGAGGAAGTTCAAAAAGTTAGAAGATCAGAACAAGTGGGCCTTAAAAAGGGTTGAAGATGTAAAGGCTATTCTAACAGTGAAGAGAACAAAATTCAAGACGGTCTCTTCCACGATTCACATTAGAAAAATTTTTCTTCTCATTCTTTCATTTCTTATTCTCAGGCTTCTTGAAGCGATCATTTTTCTTTGGCGGAACTCCTACAACCTTCGCTTCTTTTATCTTCAATATTACCTAATTCTTCACCTCTATTTCATCAAGCAATTTCCTCCGAGCAATCTCATATGTAGTTACAGATGACTTACATACTACATACCATACCCAATCTATCTTTAAACCTTGTTTCAGGTTCTCTAATTTTAGAGTATGATGGAAAACTCCTAACTTAAGCACTTTGTCATGATATCTTTTTACAAAACTTCTGGGATTTTTTTTTTCCTGTTTGAGCAGTAATAAAGAACTTGGAGTTTTGGTGCTGAAGACCGCTCCTCTGAAGTCCTTTATAAAATCATCATACAATTGCTCAAAATTCTACATGCTCCCTGAAGCTAAGCTAATAAACCGCTTTCTCATCTATCTTTTCAGTGTCAATGAGAACAAATGACACATCTGATCTTTATTGAGACCCTAAATGAGCATCATTTCTCGGAAGAAATTCATGTGTAGAGAAGAATCTGTCTTCCTAAAAAAACAGGATGGTTTGAGATATTTTAAACTTTCGGAGCAAAATTAAGCTCAAAAGACTCGGAATAAAAGGAGACCTTGTATTTAGCTCTATTTGTTGGGTGGACTCAACGTTCTCGCCTTAAGGCTGCACTTTTTTGCTGTTTATTTCTTCAATAAGTTTTGTTACCAAGGCCTCAACATCCTTTTCCTTGATAACAGTTTTTCAATCCTCTTCTCGATTTGAATGATGACGCCTAGAAGTTTCACGCTCCCTCTTTCATTTATACTCAGTGACTACCCTTATATCATTAGGGGGTAAACTAGTTTTATGGGATTTCTCATTATTCTTTTTTGGACTCTGAGAAAAATGAGTGGATTCATAACGGCGTCTTTTATAGATCTTAAAAGATGCACACTCGTTCTTGCCTCTAACTTTCTTCAAAAGAGAGTCCTCTGTAGCTTTTCCTTTTTCCTTTTAAGTAGCAGTATATTTTCTCTTTAGAGCTTTTTTCCTTACTCTATCATTGTTCTTCATGATAAGCTTTAGCTATAGAATGTTATTTTCTACTACTTCAGTAGGCATCCTTGAGTCAAACACGTTTTGAAATCTCTTGTAACATGTTTCGATCTTCATTTGCTGTTGTTGTTACGTCGATAGAATCTCCTTCTGGATTTCTCTATTTTGATACATACTTTCGTGTTGGATAAGCTCATCTGGTTGTCATTTTTTGGTAAAGTTGATGGCTCACTACCTTTTTGTTCGATTTTTCTACAAACAAAATCAATACCTCCTTCAACCTTGTGCATTAGCTTCTTCTTCGAACTCGTTTATTATATACCTTGTCTACAAAATACAGGAAACTCTAAGGGATAAAGTCAGTTTTTCAATGAAATCCTCTAATGTTTAAGTCAGTAAAGGTTTTGCTTGTATGTATAAGTTAAAAGAAAATTAAAAAAATACGAAAGAAAAGTTCAACTTAAAGAAAGAAAGTTACAGACAAAGTGTGTGTGTAAAAAGTGAGAATATCCGTTATTAGCAAAGGAATGAATCTATCCCTTTATTTTTGGATTCTGTTATCTTTTAATGATTTGTAACCACAGCCGCAGACACGTGTCTCTCTTTCATTAACGCTCTCTGAAAGTTTGTTACGTGACTTACGTGGCATGACTATCATGAAGATATTACTTGATTACGTGTATAAATAAATATTCTGGAGAGTCGATGGGGTTGGATAGCTAAAACTTGATGACTTTGAGTCTTAGAGATGTGTCATAGCTCTTACACAATTGTGTGAAGGGCATAACTGACTCTAAGAAAGAATAAGAGACCTCGAATAATAAGTGTAATAGTTAATCTCGGATACATGTCTTCTATGACTAATTCGAGAAGTTTCAAAAGAATATGTGACCTCAGATACTGATAGAACCCTAACGACTTTCGCTTAAGTGTTGTAGAAGGAGGTCTCGGATGCTGACGTAATCTAGAGACTTCTGCTTAAGTATTATAGATGGAGGTCTCAGAATGTCACTGTACATTGGGTTTGGGTGTATAAGTACCACTGAATAATGGGCCTGAGCTCTGACAAACTACCCAAAGCGTAGGTATAGATTTGGATTAAGACAAAATTTTAATTAGATCCATAAATTACAGATTGTGTTTAGGGCAATCTAATTCAATTCACAAGTATGTCACAATTCAATTCAATCTAAATCGTTTGAAGCAAAATGGATTTAATTAGTTTCACGAATAATATATTGGGTTTAAATTTAAAAATATAATTCAAAATTTAAGTCCAAATATATGAATAGTTTAAATTAGATCAGATTTAAGACCAAAATTTCTGTGTAATATAATAAACAATTTATTTAAAGATATATTTTTTTTATAATCACTTGATCATCATATAGAGCTGACTGTAACATAGTTAGAACTTGATCATTTGATCTTACATATCGTATAGAAAAGGAAGTATATAGCTCACAAAAAATGTAAGTTTAAAATTTCTACCAAAATTTACTACAAACAATAATAAGTGATGAAATATCACCACTATTTCCTTAATATTTAACACCAGATAAAAGATTACAAATATAACATAATAAGTTTTTCTAACTATATTGCCAAAATATAGAGTACATGATAGTAGAACCATGCTTTATATGAAAATAAAGTAACTATTTGAACCGACAAAATGATTAAACATACGATAAATTCTAAAATTTTACATATTAACTTGTTTTAAGGAGATTCTTACTGCCACAACCAATATGAATATAAACATCAAGTATAATATGAAACAACTTTTCTTGATTTCAATAGAAATACCAAATAATAGAAAGATGCAAACCTTGTATTAAAATGTTATTCCTTTTATCAACCAAACAAAAAGTAAAAAAGAAACTCAACTTTTGAGAGTTATTATTAGGTTCTTAATATCTATTGCATTTATTATTTAAGTTTGACATGGATTATACTTAGACAAATAATCTTATTTATAAATAATTGATCATGGTAGATTTAGTATTTCCTTCCCTTCACCTTATTTTTTCTCCGTAGAAGAGAAATAAAAGAAAATCAAATCACTCTTCTTCGTTCCTTTCTTCTCATCATTTATGTTTAATCAAGCATTGAATAAAAAATGTCATCCCCTCTATGCTAGTTTTTCCTACTGATTTTCTACCAAACTTAACTTTCTCTTCCATACTTCTTAACAGATAATAACCTCGCTATACAAAATAAAACCATACAATCAAATACAAGAAACAAAAACAACATAATAGACATATCGACAAAGCAAAGGCCAAATGCTTTTCATTTAATATTGTGTATATTACCATCAAAAATTCCAAAAAATAGTACCTTTCTCTGTATCACTACAATAAATTAAAGTAACTTAAATAAAATCACAATCAAATGTACGATGATCCAATAACGAATATTATAAAATGAATATTAGAATAACATAAAATGTAAATGATGAATTACACCTATAAAAAGAAATCCTAAAACGAACAACTTTTTTTAATCGACAAATAAACAAAACAAAAAAGAGCAATTTTGTCAAGTAAGGTACAGTAATTACCATGCAAAAAAGCGATTATGAAGTTAACAAGTTCTTCCAATCCATAGAAGCAAGTAAAATTATGTAAAAATAAGTTTGAAATTAAAATGAGAAAGTGAAAACAAGAAGGAGGCTCAACCGTATAAAATGTGAAATTGAATGAAGATGTGAAGACAAAAAAGGGGGCTTATATATATGTATGGTTTGAGTTAAGTTTTGAGTTAAATTTAGAACGAGTTTTGGTAGATTTTGGATCTAATTTTGGGTGCAAATTAGTGAATTTGTGAATGAATTTAATTTAATTCATGAATAATAAATTATAAAATTTAAATTCTTAATTTGATTCATAAATTTTTTAAATCAATTCAAATCATGTAAATTAATTGATTGAATCAATTAAAATTTGTTTATCCGTAACTAAAGTAATCAAATAAAATTAATAAACTATGAACTTAATATATGTTAAAAATATGACCATCGTTAGAAAAGACGAAGATGAGAGTTAAGAAATTTCTTCGAGATACTCTAATATTTTAGACTTGAAAAATCCATAATCAAATAATTCAAGAATTAATTTTACAGCATAAATTTAGGCATATTTTGCTTTTATTATATTTTGATGATTTAACATAAGTGATTCAGAATTTGATAAAGGTTTTCATTAACTAAGGAATTAAGTATATTCTTACACTTAACACATCAAAGTAATTATGTTTTATAATCATTGTGTATTAAAAATTATATCACCTTAGTTTTAGACATACTCTTAATATCTTTTTGATAGGGTTTTTTTTCAATTTATCTTTTCTTTATAATAAGAAGTCTAGTCAAACATCAATTTTCATAAGCTCTACAAAAATAAGTAGTTTTTTTTTTAATGTGTATATATATATATAAATAACTAAATTCTAAAAAAAAATTATAAAAAAGAGTTTTTACTCATTTTTTTTAAGACCCTGACATTTTAAGATGTTAATATTTTTTTATGTCATTTTTATCCTTTAAAAAAATTATATTTTCATTATTGTCCATAATAAAAAAAATATATCAACAATTCATTTACTTCTTTGCTTCATTTTCTTTTATCTTCCCAAACTCTAATAATAATAAAAAAAAATTTATAAAATATTTATCAAACAGTTTTATTTTAAAATTTTAAATTCTTATTTTATATAAGAACTTCTTCTCAACTTTTAAATTCTAAAAAAGTTCAATCAAACATGCTCTTAATATATTTAAGGTTTACTTATATGAAATGACATGTAATATTTGTGCTCGATTGTTACCATTTATGGGTTAAAAGTGAAATATTTTTTTAAGAGACAATAGTAAGAGTAGTTAACAATTTTTTTTTTAATAATTTATATGTTTAATGTATATTTAGATATACATATAATTATATATTTTGAAAAATAAAGTATATTATTTTCAATGTGTGTATGGAACAATTTTTTCAAAAAGTCAAGTCTATCTTATATTAAAATAAACAAAAAAATTTAGTTGTTTAGTTAGTCAATCACGACATTTGGTGAAAATTCTGGGATTATATTAATAAATTATTTCTTTAAAATTATTTTATAAGAGAAATAATGTAAATTAATTAAAATAAAATAAAATAAAAATATTTTTAAAAATTAAATCCTAAAAAAATTTCAATAAACTCTACTTAAAACGCTTGAGACTTTAAGCTTCACCCATGAGAGGTAAATCACTTCTTTAATTAATAAACTCTTCTTCATTTAAAGTTAAACCACAAATAATAATAATAATAATAATAATAATAATAATAATAATAATAATAATAATAGGACATTAAAATTGAAAATACGTTAAGCAGAATATTTGAGAAGGATGTGTGAGACAGAAAGTGACAAATAGAAAATAATATCTTATTTTCAATATTTTTCCAAAATAATGAACATATTATTTCCTTTTTAAATGGATAATTTCTTTAAAAAAAATCTCTACCAAATATTATTTTTTATGACTCTTATTTGAAAAATATAAATAATATTTAAAAAATAATATCAAGTACCCTCTAATTTATCCATTATTATATTTTAAAGACCCATACTTAAAGCCCGTTAAAAGAAAAAAAATGATGATATTGTCTCTACATATTTTGGTGACAACACCCTTTTCTCTAGTTTCACACGCTCAAATTCCACTCCACTAATTAACACACTCAATTAAAAATATAAAATTTATAAATCAATTCTATAAATTATCAAAATAAATTATATCATAAATCAATATTTATAATATTTTTTTTCAATTTTGTAGAGATTTCTTAAACATTTCATCGGATGAAGAATAAGAAAGAAAAGGGATATCAAGGCTGATGTTTATTCTTTTAATCAATTTATTAAATTATAAAATTATATTAAAAAAAATAAGAAATGGGTTTTATCACATAAATAATGGGAGAAATATTATCATATAAAAAATAGTAATTGTGTTGTTTGTTTCTAGGTCCACTGTTTTTTTTTTGGTGGGGGAATGTGGGGACTAAGATAAAAACACAACTTGAAAAATGCAAGAAAAGGAAGAAGAAGAAAGGGAAGGTAAGAGGGTGAAAGATCAAAAAAAAAAAAAGTGTTAGTTCTTCATATCTATCTACCATTTTGGATTATGGAATCAAATTATATCTTGCTTTGAACTTCATCATTTTCGCCCCTTGAACCAAATTAATTAGATTTGAGTTTTTCAAATGCATTCTCCAAGTTTCATCTCTTTCTCTTTTGCATACACCATAAGCTTTTGTTTATTTGTATGAACAATTTGGTATTAGTATGATTAATTTGGTGTGTATTAGTAAATCTTGTTGCTATTTTTATATTAGGAGGTTAGTTATTTTTGTGGGTAAGAAAATAATAATAATAATAACGATATGAATATTTTATATAAATTATTGTATATAAATTAAAGTGATATGATCATCTTAAAATTTAAAAATTAATTTATTTTTTATTTTAACTCTTATAATTTTGGATAATGAATTATTTTTGTTTTTTGAGAAAAAATTTATTCAATAATTATGCGGAGACTTAAACTCCTTTTGTAAGTGAGAAAATAGGTGAACACAGTTTAATAGGTAAATATTTTTTTAATGAGATAATTAATTAAAATAAATTATCTAAAAATCAAATAATAATTATAAATATTATAATGTTAACCCAATAAACCCATAAGAAAAAGAATAGAATTTAACAATTTCCACTCTTTTAGTTCAATCAATATTGGTATTTTATTTTTCTTTTTATCCTCAACGTTTTTACTTAATAATTACTTACCGAAACAATCTTCTATCTCATGGCTATTGTCTTAATAAGCTAACCCTTCATCTCTTTCCACTTCATTTTACCGTCTTTAGAGATATTGGTCTCCCAATCAATTGAAAAAGAAAGAAAGAAAGAAAGAAATCTCTCATTTGACATCTTAACTTTTGTTCTATTACTATGTGATAAAAGAAACTCACTTGTTCATTACCCACTTGCTTTACTTTTTGGTGTATCATGATCTTCTATCTCATTACTATTGTCTTCATAAGCTAACCCTTCATCTCTTTCCACTTCATTTTACAGTCTTTCGAGATATTTGTCTTTCAATCAATTGAAAAAGAAAGAAAGAAAGAAAGAAATCTCTCATTTGACATCTTAACTTTTGTTCTATTGCTATGTGATAAAAGAAACTCACTTGTTCAATACCCACTTGCTTTACTTTTTTGTGTATCATGAAATTATGAATTTATAATGGCTTCAACAATAAGGTCAAACAAAAGTATAATATATAATATGTTATTAAATTGTAAAATAAAATAAGACAATTTAGAAAAATTATTAATTAATAGTATTTATATGTGTTTATTAATTTATTTTAAAATAAAATAAAAGGTGGTAGAAAGGGAAAATAATATGTAAGTATGTAATTTTTGGTCTAATAGATTGATTTGTCCTTGTACGTTATAATAATAATTGGGTAGAGAAAAATATATGATTTAATTTATTAATAAATTAAGATTTTAATAAATATTTTAAAAATTATTAAAGTTAATTAGGATTGAGTAATTTTAAACTAATGTATTCTAAATCGATTCAAATTATTAAAATTAGTGGTTTGGATTAGTTTAAAAAAAATTTAAATTAATTTACGGATATATATTTTTCAAATCATTACTCTGGTTTTATATTATGAATTGAATCAATTTTAAAACGTAAAACTATAAACAAACTATTTAATATTATCTTATAAAAATTATTATTATTATTATTTATTTATCATCTCAAATTATATACGATTGATTTTGTTTTTTTTCATATGATAATAACTAATAAAGAAAAATTATTTACAAAACTCTCTTTTAAGTGTTAATGAAAGATTATAGAATAGATATTAATTAACTCTTATATTTTTATTTTTATAATATAATTTAAACCGTAAATTCAAATTACTTTAAATTGTATTTTACAATTTGAATTAGTTTAGTCTGTAATATTTTAAAGATTAGATTGGATTGACTTAATTTCAAACCCTAATGTGCAGATCAATTTAAAATTATATTTCAAATCAATCAAAATGGTATGTATCCACCCTAAAGTTAATCGGGTTAATAAGCCAAACATTAGGGATTTAAGTACTTTTTTCAATAAAAATTTATTATCATTAAATTTTAGTAAGCAATAAATTAAAATATATTTAAACTATTTATAACAAATTAATTTTTTAATTTTATATAAATTTTTATGATTTATAGGATTTATATTATTACCATTAACAATTAATTCATTATTTTGTTGGGAATCATGAATAGAACATAATTTGTATGAGTATTTAATGGGTCTAAATTAACGATTTGGAGTTGGTTTAGGTTGGATAAGTAAATTAAAAAGGAGAAAATCAACTCGAATTGATAATATAAATAAGTTAGTTCGGATCGATTTTATGGTTCGTAAATATTAAAGTCGAATCAGAATCAAAAAATAAATAATGATAGATAAGTTTCTATTTAAAAATAGTTTTAATTCTATTTTTATTTTTTTATTTTTTATTTTGGGTTAACGGACGGATTAAATAGACTCGAATCATCAATTTAATCTGACAGTTCATGACAACAATTTGTCCAAACCATTTAGAGTTCACTATATGTCAGGCCATTAGTTCTATAAAAATGGAATTGGCACCATGCGGATGTAATAACCCGAAATCGAATCGGATCCTCTACACAATATAACAGGTTGGTGTAGATCGAGATTTTGATGGGCTGGGTTAATTCGATTCATAATCTGACCCGATCAGATAAACCCCTCTAATAATTTCCATTATTTGGTATGAATGGATAATAACATAATAGTCCATAAAAATTCAACAAAATCACGAATAGGACCATAATTTATATTGTTTGATACGAATCTTTATCGTTGGATTTTATGAAAAATCCAATATTAAGATCATGATTTAACTGTTCTTCACTCGTGTCGGTAAAATTTAATGGTTAAATCAAATGTCCATTACAAACCAGTTACCTGTTAGTAAACTTTCTCTTAAATCTCTTTGTACCAAACTTAGATACCAAGCAGCTATACTAACGCCTGAGCTTTCACTTGCGGATTATGTGAGGCTTCTTGAATCTTGCATTCAATCTAAGAAACTCAATGAAGGCAATAAAATCCATCAACATCTACTTAAAAACAGCAATACCCACACGAAGAATCCATTGATAATGGAAAAACTCGCTTATTTGTATGTATCATGCAATGAAATTGAACTTGCACGCCACCTGTTCGATGAAATTCATAAACCGAATGTATTTTTCTGGAACTTAATGATTAGAGCATAAACATGGAATAGACCTTACGAGAAAGTCGTTGATTGTATTATAAGATGTTGGAATTGGGTATTAAACAGATCAAATTCATGTTCCCGATTGTGCTAAAAGCATGTACGAAGATGTTGGAATTGGGTATTAAACCGATCAAACTCACGTTCCCGTTTGTGCTAAAACCATGTTTAGGTTTACAAGCAATAGAAGTGATATGAACTTGATGCAGAGAACCAGATCACGGGATCAGATGAAACGAGGCTTGATATCATTTGATATAAATTTGGCCCGACTCCCCTAGTTTGTAAGAAAAGCTTTACCTACAGCCATATAAATCCCAAAGGACGTCCCTTGCCAACTGATGCGGGACACATCAAAAAGGTAGAGAAATACATGGTCATGCTAAAACAGTTGGGCTGGATACAGATATCTATGTTAGCACTACTTTTGATTGACTTGTATGCAAAGTGTGGGTTTTTAATGAGGCGAAAGAAATTTTTGATGGAATGTTTCATAGAGATGTAGTGGTTTGGAATGCTATGATTTCTGGATTTTCTCTTCATATATTACGTAATAACACGATTCAGTTGTTTATTGAATAGCAAAAAGAAGGAATTAGTGCTAATTCTTCAACAATTATAGCAGTTCTTCCCTCTGTAGCTGAAACTAATGCATTGAACCTAGGGAAGGCTATGCATGGTTATTGTGTTAGGTGTAGTTTCACTAATAATGCTGTAGTTGGAACCAGGCTCTTGGATATTTATGGGAAATGTCAGTGTATTACTTATGCAAGCAGAGCTTTTGATCTTATGGATGTCAAGAATGAGATAACTTGGAGTGCTATAGTTGGAGCGTATGTTACGTGTGGTTTTCTTAGAGAGGGATTATTGTTATTTGATTGAATGTTGATTAAGGAAGCCGTGAATTTAACACGAGTAACTATTGGCACTGTGCTTCATAACTGATCTAAGAAAAGGAAGGTTCATTCATTGTTTATCGGTTAAAACTGGCATCATTTTAGATATAATGGTAGGAAACACTTTACTTTCAGTATATGCAAAGTGTGGGATCGCAGATGACATAATCTGTAACATCCTGGTCCGATGAAGGCGGGAAGTAGCGCCGAGGCAAGGGTGCCTGAGCAAGGAGCAGATTTTGGCAGGCTTTTTGGCCGGCAGGGATAAACCGAATCCCACATCGGAATGGGAGAGAAAGTTACTGGGCTATATATGTAGAGTTAAAACCAAGTTGTCAATAAGTCCTTTTGGGATGGGTGGTGGTTTAACTCCAAGAATTACGCAGTTAAGCGTGCATGGATGAGAATAGTACCAAGATGGGTGATCTCTTGGGAAATTCTCAGGATAACCCATTACCAAGAACAAAACCGTGAGGGTTGGGCCAAAGCAGACAATATTGTTGACAAACTTGTATTGTTCGCTTTGGCCCAGGTGTTACAATTGGCATTAGAGCCAACTCTCCTTCAGTACGATGGTGGTGGTTTGGGGACGAACCAAGCGGAAGCTGGTGGACCTGTAACATCCCGGTTCGATAAGGGCGGGAAGTGGCGTCGGGGCGAGGGTGTCTGAGCAAGGAACGGCTTGGCCCAGGTGTTACAATTGGCATTAGAGCCAACTCTTCTTCAGTACGATGGTGGTGGTTCGGGGATGAACCAAGTGGAAGCTGGTGGGCCTGTAACATCCCGGTTCGATAAGGGCGGGAAGTGGCGTCGGGGCGAGGGTGTCTGAGTAAGGAACGGCTTCTGACAGGCTTCTAGGACGGTAGGGATGAACCGAATCCTACATCGGAATGGGAGAAAAAGTCTACATCGGAATGGGAGAAAAAGTTACTGGGCTATATATGTAGAGTTGGAATCAAGTTGTCAACAAGGCCTTTTGGGATGAGTGGTGGTTTAACTCTAAGAATTACACAGTTAAGCGTGCTTGGACGAGACTAATATTAAGATGGATGACCTCTTGGAAAGTTCTCAGGATAACTCATTACCAAGAACAAAATCGTGGTCCCAAGGGCTGAGTCAAATTGGGCCAAAGTGGATAATATTATTGACAGATTTGGATCAAGTGTTAAATAATCAGTTTTTCTGCAGAAATGAACCAGAAAGATACAGTTTTATATAGTGCCATTACCTTTGGATGTTCACAAACTCGCAAGGCTTTACATATTTTCCACAAGAGGCAATTGTGAGGAATTGAACCTGATTTGGCTACAATGGTTAGTGTTCTAACTACTTGTTCACATTTGGCTGCTGTACAGCTTGGTGCTTGTGCACATGGTTAATTGTCCGTGGTTTTGTAGAAGAAAACTCAGTTTGCAATGCTCTTATTGACATGTAAGTGTGGGAAAGTTGATTGGCTAGAAAAGTGTTTGATAGAATGGGTAAGCAGGATATTGTCTCCCGGGTGGTTGGCTACGGAATACATGGGCTTGGGAGGGAAGCACTTCTGTTCAACAAAATGCAGGCCGTGGGATTAAATCGAGATTATGTGAAATTCATCTGTCTTTTATCTGATTGCAGCCATTCAGGACTTGTTATGGAAGGGAAGCATCTGTTTAATTTTATGATTGAAAGTCTCAACATTGTTCCAAGAATGGATCATTTGATATGCATGGCTGGTCTTCTGGGATGCACAGGACTTTTGGATGAAGCATGCAAATTCATAAAAAAAAATGCCATTTGAGCCTGATGTTCATGTATGGAGTGCCTTGCTTGCTGCTTGTAGGATCAATCAGAATGTTGAACTTGGGGAAGAAGTATCAAAGAAAATCCAGGGGTTAGAATAAATTTTGTTCTTTTATCAAATATGTATAGTTCTGTTGCAGATGGGATGATGCAGCACATGTTAGAATTGAGCAGAGAGACCAAGATCTTAGGAAAAGTGTAGTATGCATCTGGATTAAGATAGATGGAGTTGTTCATGCATTTGTTGGTGGAGATAGATCGCATCCACAATTAGCTCAGATAAACCAAAAATTAGGTGAACTATTAGTGGATATGACGAGGTGGGGCTATCGGGCAGAATCTAGTTTTGTGCTCCAAGATGTTGAAGAAGAGGTAAAGGAACGAATTCTACTTTACCATGGTGAGAAGCTAGTCATTGCACTTGGAATTATTGATCTGAGCCCTCCCACGCCTGCTCTAGTTACTAAGAATTTTGTGAGTTTGTGTCGATTGTCTGTTATAAAGTTTCTCTCTGTTATTACAAAGAGAGCGATAACTGTAAGGGATGCAAGTAGATATCACCATTTTTGAAATGGAGTTTGCAACTGTGGAGACTTCGGGTTAAAAAACTGAATTCGGAGAAATTTCACGTGTCCGTAAATCCTAATCACTGAGTTCCTGAGCTGTTACTCCTTTCCAGGGTGCTCTTAAGCCCCATAAGGTAGTTCAGGTTGTGGAAGAGTGAGTTTGAGAGAATTTCTAAAGACTGGGTAGTGTAGGTTGAGAATCTTGAGGTGGACATCAATCTGGTGGATCAGTCACGCGCTCCATTACTCCTGGAGGTTTCCTTGCATGACTTATGACTGTCTAGTACAAGTTGAGAAATGTCTTCGGCATCACTGTTGGAAATATTCCTATCTCGGTGAATGGCGCAACCATTACTTGAAACTGGATATTATATCATCTGTGAAGCATACAGTATTCCAGCAAAAAATCCAACAAATGTAATACAAGTAAATTATTTTAGACTCCGAAAGTGGAATAGATTACTTTGCGAGTAATAAGGAGAGCTGAGAGAGTATGCACAATGTCTTCGTATTGGCATGTCCAAATATTTGAATTAGAATTACAGTATATTCAATAACAGTAGAATAAATTACTTTTAAGTTATTTATAAAAAAAAATTTTTAAGTAAGATATTGATTAAATATGTGAAAGGTATTAAGTACAATTATCCTAATATTTAATTTTGAATCTACGTGATTTTTTTCATTTTACTCTATTCGTTAACTTCTTAAACTATTTAGTTGCTTTTGATTTAAATTTAATTAATTAAAAGGAATGACAATAATCATCAATATTCTGATATTTTAGTTATTAATATTGAAAATTTAAACTAAGAAAATAGAAAATATTAAAAATATTATGCCGTCCTAGTTTTTTATTAATTAACAATATTTTTAATTAAGAGAAAGTATAATATTAAAAATATTTTATCTTTAAAATTTTGAACTAAAAAAATAGAGAATATTAAAAATAATATGCCGTCTTAATTAATTTTAAAATTTTGAACTAAAAGAAGGAAGAATATTAAAAATATTTTCTTGTCTTAATTTTTTTATTAATTAAAAATGTTTAACTACTGAAAGGATCTTAATTAATTTTGAATATTAGGTAAGTAAAATATTTTGATTATTTTGTTGTCTTGACCCATATATTCTATTAAATAAAATGCCAAACTAATCAAATATATATTTTTTTTCTTTATATATATATATATTCAATCCTCTTTAACATACCTATTCCATTTTTTATTTGTTTTATAGGATATGTAATATTTATAAAAGAGTAGGATATTTTTTTTTTATAACTGAGGTGTTCGGATTAGTTTACGCGTATCTCGATTAATCTTTAAGGGAGGTTAGCACAGTATTTCACCGTCACGACTCTCCACTTAAATTATGGATACACCTAAAAATCGAACTTAAAACTATACATTTAACCACACAATTCCAAATTTGCTTCTATCAATTGGACCACCCACAGATAGGTAAGATATACTTTATGCATAATACTTTTTTTTTTTTTAACTAATGGATGTTTATAAAGTTCAAAACTCAAATTATGATAAGATAATAAAAATAATAGAACGAAAGATGAATACAACGAAAAAGCTAATTGAAATGGATTCAAATGACAAAAAAACAACTGGTAATTGTTAAAAAAAAGCCAGTATTATGAATACTTTTATCGATCTTATAGTATTTGCAATATCGGTTCTTTTATAATAATTATAAGCTCTTTTTGGTGGTTTCTTTCATTTATTTGGTTATTAGGGCATTGTAAGAACACATGGTTTATTAATATCTCATTCTCATCTGCCAACAGGACTTGAAGGATATTCTATCTGGGTGTTTCATCCCAAACCTTAAGAATGCCAGTTAAAAAAACAAGGTTATAGCAGTAAGCTTAAGCTAGTTTTATATCGTAATGTAATGCACAACATGATATCTCTCAACTCAGTCAATAATTCCCTAAACAAGTGGTGGAGTCGAAACTTAATTTTATTATCATCTCAATTCAAGTAAAAATAAAAAGTGAAATTTAGTGTCTCTTAGATAAAACAATACATGATTTTGCACGTCATGCTGTAATATATAAAAGCTTTTTGTTAAATGTTTACTTTCGTTTAATGGGTTATCAATCATCTGTATATGTTTAAGTTATGATTCTATTCTATAATTGATTAAAGCCACCATTTCAATTCCTTATACTCCCTTAATAATACAAGAATCTCACTCTTATCTCCTCTAAGCTTTCTATATTACTTATTAAGATACTTCAAACATAAGTAGGCGGAATCTTTGTTCTTTGTTGTTGTATTTGTTTGTTAAGCTACGTTCAACGGAAGTAGACGGAATCTTCTATACGTTGAGATTTCCGTTTTCTTTTTTAAAATGATTTCGGTCCTATTTCATTTTATGATATTGATATGTTACAATACATTAATAATATATATTTTAAATTAATTTTTTTAATATTATTAAGCAAATAATAATTACGAGAACTAAAACCTCATGAAACTCTAAAATAAAATTTAAAAAAAATAAAAAAATTGAAGATGGACCCCGATTGTTAATAACATTCAGTGACGAAAATAAACGGACCACCAATCGGACTGCTCTGCTACCGCTTCAGATGAGGGGGGTCTCCCGACACCTTAGTTACATCCTCGTTAAATGTCAACAACTTGCTAACGAAGCAGAATAAAGGAATCTTCCAGAAAGTATCGAGCACAACTGTAAAAATAAATTAATAATAAATTAAAATTTAATTATTATTTAACCTCCCCAGCCACGTAATTCATAACAGCTGTTATTTAATTTCGATTGTGTTTGTACGGATTGTTTAGCAATTATTATTCGCTTGACCTGACCCAAATCCAATTATTTTTCAAACTCTAAACCACACGCGCTATTCGTAAATTACACTCGCCTTCCCATTATACTCAAGTCACGGCGGTAAACTCGGCGAGTGGGGAAAATGTTATACGACAAGCGCGTGAAAGAACTAGTGTTTTATGAAGATTAGACACTAACCCCAGCGAGTTCTCGCGTCCAATCATGTGAATCGCTTCCCATTCCACTAAGCTGGTTCGACATGTCAGCATTAATCCACGTCATCGAACAGTGGACCATTGAGAATCAGGAGAATCGACAGGTCTGCATCCAGATAATGAATTGAGACAAAAGATGGAAAGAGGAAAAATTGGATTTGGAAGGGGTTAGGGCATGGACATGCTTGTCATTTTCGTCACCTACCACACTTTTTTATAAGTTAAGGGTTGTAGATGGCTTTTTGGGGGATTTCAAAAAAGGAGAGAAAGTAGGCTTAGCAACTTTTTTATTATTTTTATTTATTTATAATTCTCTCTCTCCCACACTCTCTTTTAAATATGTTTGCTTTCTTCCTTTCCATCATCTTCGAAGCGAAGTAGGGGGTGTTTGTACTGGCGCTGCTATTCGAGTGGCTCCTTTTATTTATTATTAAAATCATTTTACAGCGGTTTTCCGAGATCGGTTTCGAGGTAACAATGGCGGTTTTATGGTTTATTTCACTGCTTTTATGTCATATTTCTTTGGATATGAATGTGTTTCTATGTATCGATGTTTTAACTTTTTGTCCTGTTGTGGATCTCGTCTGTTAGGGTTTTGTTTCTGTTCTTCTTAGTGATTGTCCGCT
This sequence comes from Trichilia minutiflora, assembly GCA_035590515.1. NCBI lineage: Eukaryota > Viridiplantae > Streptophyta > Magnoliopsida > Sapindales > Meliaceae > Trichilia > Trichilia minutiflora. The sequence continues at coordinate 10,862,364 of JAVXUL010000016.1, read as the reverse complement.
TCTTAGTCCGGATCTGCTTTGTTTCGGTGATTGTATGCTGAATGAATACGTGTTTACTGTCATGTGTGTGCTGTTGGTGTGACTTTTAGTTTTGGCTTAGATCGCTGGATCTTTTGTGCTTGAATTTTTTTTTGTTGAATTTTGTTTTTAGGTTTTTTAGTTGTGTGCTAGGCTGATAATTTTACAGTAGTTGTTTAGGGTTTATATGTTTTGTTATGTTTTGTTTCAGTGGAACGTATTTGACTGCTGTTTCTGCTCTTATCTATGTCGTTTTTATTATTCCTATTATTTGGAACTTTTAGAGTTTACATTTGTCTTACAATTTTTTCTTATTTAAGAAAGTTCATTGTGCCATGTGATTGTGGTAAAAGACAAAAAGTTGCTGTGTATAGTTTTGGTATTATAGCCTGTAGATGAATATTGAAATTCACCCATTTCTTCTTATTGAAGCACAAATTGAAAAGTGTGTGTTGGTTTTCTTTTTTGTTCCTTAAATTTGTGTTTGAGTGTTTCTGTTCTTGTTCCTATAGTGGTGGTTTCTGCTACATTCTAAACTGTTGATGGCCTATATAACTTGGTTTTATACATTAATATATAATGATTTTTGGTAGATGACTTAAATTTACTCTGTCTTTCTATTCATAGAAATATCTTGATACAGATTTTACCTCTTTTTCCTTTAGAATAAATTCTTTTTCTTCTTTAATATAATATTATCTATTTTATGCCCCCTATAGAAAGCATTTCTTCACTCATTATCCAGGATGATTATGAACATTGTTTGATGAATTTATTTTTTTGATTTTCGGTTTCTTATGCTGAAGTGGCCTGCTACTTAGATCTAGTGTATACATTTTATTGAATTTTATCTTCATCAAGTGCTTCCCAATCGTTTCCCTTGCTCTCATTATATCTATATGGTCAAAGTTTTGTTTTCATGGTGTTGGTGGTAATCTAGAATGTCTTTGCATCAAATTTTGTTGTGGATTTTGTCATCAAGGTTGTGATATTCTATCTTATTTGTGGACCATCTTGTGCTTGCATGCAGGTATAACTATGGTGAGGAAGAAGAGAACAGAACATTCATCCACTGGGGGTGAGAGCTCTGAATCCCAGGAAGGTAGTGGAGGGAGTGGCCGTGGCTCCCATCGCCCATCGGAAAGGAGTGCTCCACAGCAGCAGGGAGGAGATGGAGCTGGTAGAGGAGGGTATCAAGGTGGTGGAAGAGCTTGGGGTCCTCAGTCACGGCAGGGAGGCCGTGGAGGTTATGGCGGTGGCCATGGTCGCGGTGCAGCACAAGAGCAGCACTATGGTGGAGCCTCTGAATACCAAGGCAGGGGAAGGGGAGGATCACCCCAGCAAGGAGGCCGTGGCAGTGGTGGTCGTGGGGGAGGAACTTCTGGCGGACCACCCAAGTCTTCACAATTTCCCGAGCTGCACCAAGCAACGCTGGCCCCTTATAAGTCTGGGGCGACACCTCAGCCAGTGCCATCTGAGGCGACTTCATCATCCCGGCCACTTGAGGCAAGTTCATCATCCCGGCCTCCTGAGCTGTCACAAGTTACTCAGCAGATGCAGCAGCTTTCTATTATGCAAGAAGCTGCTTCCAGCCAAGTAATTCAACCTGTGCCACACTCTAGTAAATCTGTGAGGTTCCCGCTTAGGCCTGGCAAGGGTAGTACTGGCACAAGGTGTATGGTCAAGGCTAACCACTTTTTTGCCGAATTGCCAGATAAGGATTTACACCAGTATGATGTGAGTTCTCTGTGTGTTTTTTTTTCAATCGTTTTATTGGTTTATATCTGATGTTTTATTTAAGTTGATAATTGAAGTTGTTAATGCATATTAGGCTACCATAACACCTTGCTTAACTTTTTGTGATGTTTCCTGTAAGTTGATAATTGAAGCTGTTTATGCATATCAGGTTGCCATAACACCAGAGATTACTTCTCGTGGAGTCAACCGTGCTGTGATGGAGCAGTTGGTTAAATTATATAGAGAGTCCCATCTTGGAAAACGCCTTCCTGCTTATGATGGAAGAAAGAGTCTATATACTGCTGGGCCTCTTCCCTTCATATCAAAGGAATTTAGAATCACTCTCCTTGATGATGATGATGGACAGGGCGGGCAAAGGTTATTGTTGAGTCTTATTTTTGTATGCACCTTAAATTTTAATGTTTTTGCTTTTGCATAATTGCAATTATCTTTATTTTGATGCAGGAGGGAGAGGGTATTCAGAGTTGTGATAAAGCTGGCCGCTCGTGCTGATTTACATCATTTGGGGCTCTTTTTGCAGGGGAGGCAAGCTGATGCGCCTCAGGAAGCACTACAGGTTCTTGACATTGTTCTGCGTGAATTGCCTACATCTCGGTATAACTTACATCTTTTCCTGCTGCAATTTAGCTGGTGGTTTCAATTTCAATGTTTTCTTTGATATGATATAAGATAGATGTGGATCAATTCTAGGTACTGTCCTGTTGGTCGATCATTTTATTCTCCTAATCTAGGGAGAAGGCAACCATTGGGAGAGGGATTGGAAAGTTGGCGTGGTTTTTACCAAAGTATTCGTCCAACTCAGATGGGACTGTCTCTAAATATTGGTGAGTACTGTTCAATGTTTTTGTGCATGTGCTTGTGTGGAATGGTAATTTCCTTTATTTTTCTACAACAAATGCGCAGCTGCTTGTACATTCTTTGTTGTTCACTTATCATCGTGTACGCTTCATGGCTCTCATCCCTTAAAATGTCTTGTTCATTCTGCTTCAAGCATTCAAATTTGCACTGCATAATATTTTTCGGGTTGTGGAAATCAATGTTCCATGCAGATATGTCCTCCACTGCCTTTATTGAGCCTTTGCCGGTGATTGACTTCGTACAGCAGCTGCTGAACCGGGATGTTTCCACTAGACCATTGTCTGATGCTGATCGTGTGAAGGTTAGACTTTTCATTGTTTGTTTGTAATTGTTTTCTGGTGTTCACTGTTTGCAGTTGAGCGGATTTGTTTATTTTAATTTTTGGAATTTGGATGTTTGTTGGATTTATCAAAAGTTTATTACTTAGAATCAACTCACTTTCTAATTTTCAAATTAGACTGATTTATTCACATATTTGCATTTTTTGGTATCTCGCATGTTTCACATACAATTAAACTTTTAATTATCATTTATTTTCTATGAGATGTGAGCAATGTTGCTTTATTTGTGTCTTAACAGATCAAGAAGGCTCTTAGAGGTGTCAAGGTTGAAGTTACACATCGTGGAACTATGCGCAGAAAATACCGTATATCTGGTTTGACTTCACAAACAACAGGGGAGCTGACGTGAGTATCATTTTAATCTTTGCAATATGTGGTGTGTGTGTGTGTTTTGATATTGTGCATTGTCTTGGCCCCATGAAGGTGCGGTATGAAACTTACATTTGAGCATGATTTGTTTTTCAGTTTTCCGGTTGATGAAAGTGGCACCCTGAAATCTGTTGTTGAATACTTCTACGAAACCTATGGTTTTGTAATTCAACATACTCAATGGCCCTGCCTGCAAGTTGGAAATCAGCAGAGACCAAATTATTTGCCTATGGAGGTAAACTTGTAACTGAATTTTCCATATGGATAATTTATGGATATGCATGCCTAATTGGCTGCTTTCTATAAATATAGGTATGCAAGATTGTTGAGGGTCAGAGGTACTCCAAGAGATTGAATGAGAAGCAGATTACTGCATTGTTAAAGGTGACCTGTCAGCGTCCTCTTGAAAGGGAGCGCGACATTATGCAGGTATGTTACAGTAGCAAATGGCCATTAACATCTATTTGTTGACTTAGTTATATTGCTTGCAACATTTTTCCTATAATCGTTGTATAATGTTCTTTGTAGACTGTTCATCATAATGCTTATCACAATGATCCTTACGCAAAGGAATTTGGAATTAAAATTAGCGAGAAGCTTGCATTGGTTGAAGCTCGCATTCTTCCTGCACCATGGGTAAATTGTTCTTTCTTCACACTTTAATTGTGCCATTGCCTTGTGGATTTTAGCATGAATACTGTGGTTGTAAGTGCTTATTGGACTCTTATCTTGTTTTTGTGTAGCTTAAATATCATGATACTGGTAAAGAAAAGGATTGCCTGCCTCAAGTTGGACAATGGAACATGATGGATAAGGTATCTTGTGCTATGAAGTTAGTATATTTGCTTTTCAGATTCCTCCTAGTAACCAAATACAAGATGTATCTTTGTTAATCATGTTTAACAAGCCATGCACCGTCTCTCTCTCTCTCTCTCTCTCTCTCCCTCTTTTTCCCCATGTCGTGTATTGCATTTTTCTTTCTGATTTTATGATCTCAAGGATGATAATTTATCCCATTGAGTGTTATTGTGAGAAGACTGATTTGATGATCGAGTATTTGATACTAAGTTGAAATTAAATTGATAATAGATATTCATGTATGCAAGGATTTAAATTTTTGCTGCCAGCTATAGAAGCTATTAGCCGCGTGTTTAGTTGTAGACAGGACAGAGTTGTGTGACTAATTCCCTTTTCGGGTTCTGAAATAGTGTCTTCTTATTATCAATTTAAACTGCAATTGCATTGAGAGGATCAATGGGTTTTGTAGAGTAATTCGTATGTCTCATTTTTTACTTTTGGGGTGGTGGAATTCACTAGGATAAATTTGCCTTTAGTAATTTTGCACTCTGGCTAGGGAACATTTGTTTGTTGTGTATCATGTGATGCTTCAACAGATGGAAATCCTGATCCAGTAAAATCTGAACTCGAACAGATTTAATCGACACCCATCTAACTTTTTGCTAGACAGTGACATTTGGACACATGCATGAATATGATATTATTTGCAAGATTGCACTGGCATTTTTCACGTTGGACTGATTGCAGGAAAGATTTGGATCCTGCCTACTTTTATCAGCACTTTGTCTGATTTATCTATGTTTCATTGCAGAAAATGGTTAATGGAGGAACAGTGAACAATTGGATTTGCATAAACTTTTCTCGACAAGTCCAAGACAGTGTAACCCATCGTTTTTGTTATGAGCTGGCCCAAATGTGTTACATTTCTGGCATGGTATGGAACTTGCTGCATATGTTTCTCTTTGAGTTTTGATGTATTTCCTTATGCTATTGTTGGTGAGATTTGATTGATGTATTTCTTGGATCATGGATATATGCAGGCTTTTAATCGTGAACCTGTACTTCAGCCACTTAGTGCTCGTCCTGAGCATGTGGAGAAAGTTTTGAAAACTAGGTACCACGATGCCATGACCAAACTGGGTCCAGGGAAGGAACTTGACCTGCTGATTGTCATTCTCCCTGATAATAATGGCTCTCTTTATGGTATGCCACTTAAATTAAATGGACATTTTGCGTCTATCTTTCATTATGATTTTTTTTTTCTTCCATTGATATGTTTGTTTCTGCATCAATTTGCCCTACCTTTTCACCTGATATTAGCTGTACCATTCTTTTTTATGCTTAAGCTTGACTTCTGCAGGTGATCTGAAGCGAATTTGTGAGACAGATCTTGGTCTCGTTTCCCAGTGCTGCTTGACAAAGCATGTTTTCAGAATGAGCAAGCACTACTTTGCCAATGTGGCTTTGAAGATAAATGTTAAGGTTGGTGGGAGGAACACTGTACTTGTTGATGCAATATCAAGGCGTATACCTCTGGTCGGCGACCGACCTACTATCATTTTTGGTGCTGATGTTACCCATCCTCACCCTGGAGAGGATTCAAGCCCCTCTATTGCAGCTGTATG
>JAVXUL010000016.1:10833920-10854264 GCA_035590515.1 Trichilia minutiflora | reverse complement strand
CTCACTCTAGAAATCCGTAGTCCACTGGTGATATTTTTAGTTTTACTTTTATTTTGTGAGATTTGGTAAATGAGAAATACACTTGTAATAAATGTTTAAATCTATTTCGGAATGGATTGATCCTTATGGATTTCATTATTATGAATATTTCATTTATTGTGCGCACAAATATTTTGTAAGTGTTTGAGGCCTTGTTTTACTGAAATGGAGTTTGGATGTTAGGCTGGATTTTGTTTGGAAGTGTGATATGAAAATTTTGTGAAAACAGATTTTTGTAAAAGCCTTACAGGCCTGAAGGTTGTATTCTGTGTGATTTAGTACACCCTAGAGATCTGTGACGGTTGTCACGTGTGGGACCCACGGGTCAGGGCGGGACATCAATGTCTAACATGGAAACAAAGGTGATGGTGTTTAAACAAGCCTTAGACAACACGTAGGCTATGGATACAAAGGTGAGGGACACGCAAGAGGAAAATCCAAGTACTACTTATAGTAGTACTAAGAGTTTAAATAGGCACAAGATAGAGTTACAATGTACTTAGAAGTCTTAGTCCTATTAGTAGCAATATTGCATGTTTGCCTTACTACCCTGAGAACCAGAGGTATTGGTTCTACTATATATAAAGACTTCGAAAACATTTGAGATACCATCAAGTGTATTTTGAGAACTAAGCATTCTTAGACAGAGAGAACGTGAGTCTTCGGTCATTGAAAACCTAGATGATGTCTCAAGCCTAAACATTATTATATTCTTTCTTACTAAGAGTTAGTAAAAATTTTGAAAGTTTGGGCCTATATAAATATCGTGTACCTTTGTGGTTGCTTGTTATAAATACTCGCATAATTTTGAGTTGTTTATACAAGTAGAACTTCTTATAGCGGAGTAGAAATCGCTAGTCAAATGAAATATAACCGTCGTATTCATAAAATAAATTTGTGATATATAATCTATAGAAAAAGAAAATAAATTAATCCATATAGGATTGGCTATGCTCAATAAATGTAAATTACCATGCTATTTATTTGTCTTCTAAATTACACTTGCTAATAATAAGGTAACAATATGATATATTTAGCTATATTTTATATTATGAATAATTCACATATGAATTGAAAAAATTGATGGTACAAAAAAATTTACCATACAGTCGAATGTATCATTCATTAGCATACCTTGGTCCTCCGTTTTTTTCCATCTCTGCAATCAATCAATTTAACTTTTATAAATACCAATAACAATAATTATAGACACCCTATCATGCATTTAAACTTGAATTTGGTGTTCATCTAGGTTTTACCTCAATATATACACATGTATAATCGATAATTAATAAATAATATATTCGTAAGTAATAAATAATAGTATAATACAAAATAAATCTTGATCCTATATAAATAAATAAATACAAGTATTAAAAAATCTATAAAAAATAGGTAAAAATTAAATAAATATTGGATCTAAATTTTTGTCCCTTTCCTTTATTACTAGAATAATAATAATAATAATAATAGGAGGAGGAGGAGGAGGAAGGTTTGGGTTGAGCATTCAAACAATCAAACTTGGTAAGAGGTAACCCTATACATCTCATTTCTCTTCCATTCATTTTTGCTTTACTGTTAGGTCTCAGTTAATTGCATATGAAATTCAGTATTGACTCGAGTCTCACTCACAATTCAAGAAAATCAGCTGTGCAATAAAAACTATCATTTCAACTTTAACTTTTTCATTCTTACTATGGCTATTGTAACATCCCGATTCGATGAGGGCAGAAAGTGACACTGGGATCAAGAAAATCTGAGCAAAGAGCGGCTTTTGGTAGGCTTCTAGGATGGTAGGGATGAACCAAATCCCACATCAAAATAGAAGAGAAAGTTACTGAGCTATATATATAGAGTTAGAATCAAGTTGTCAATAAGGCCCTTTGGGATGGGTGGTGGTTTAACTCTAAGAACTACTCAGTTAAGTGTGCTTGGACGAGAGCAGTACCAAGATGAGTGACCTCTTGAAAAGTTCTCAAGATAACCCATTATCAAGAATAAAATCGTGAGACCCCAAGGGTTGAGCCAAAGCGGACAATATTGTTGACAGTCTTGGACCAGGTGTTACAATTGGTATCAGAGCCAACTCTCCTCCAGTACGATGGTGGTGGTTCGAGGATGAACCAGACGAAAGCTGGTAAGCCTGTAACATCCTGATCTGATGAGGGCGAGAAGTGGCGTCAAGATCGAGGAAGCCTGAGCAAGGAGGGGCTTCTAGGATAGTAAGGATGAACCGAATCCCACACCAGAATGGAAGAGAAAGTTATTGGGCTATATATATAGAGTTGGAACCACATTATCAATAAGGCCTTTTAGGATGGATGGTGGTTTAACTCCAAGAACTACGCAGTTAAGTGTATTTGGATGAGAACAGTACCAAGATGGGTGACCTCTTGGAAAGTTCTCAAGATAATCCATTATCAAGAACAAAATTGTGAGACCCCAAGAGTTGAGCCAAAACGGACAATATTGTTGATAGTCTTGAGCCAGGTGTTACAGCTATAGATTAAATCAATATATACATAAACAATAAAAGTACATTCACGAATTAAAAGAGCTACCACTATTGCGGACATAAAATAGGGCTCCCCATTATTACAATCAATCTCAACTGACCTTGTGCTCAATAACTCAATCCCGCGATCGCTTATTGTGAATGGTAAAATTTTTGATTATTTTCTATCTGTGTAGGAATCCAATCTCACAATTACTTATCATGAGATAATGCTTTTGATGCCATAAACAACATGATTAGAAATTAGCTTTAATCTTAATAGACTTTGCCTACGTCGGAATCCAAATTTTGTACAGTACTGATCAGGGGGATCGCCTTATCAATCTTAGATCAAAGCAATCAAAATGTTGTCCAAAATTTTTGTGAGAAGACGAATCCTATAAACCTTATACCAAGGGCTACGTCACCAAACCCACAATGAAGGTGATCGCGACCACGTCATTTTTACAACTGTTTGGGAATTGAATTCCATTTCTATCACATATAGGGGTGTCAAACGGGTCGGGGCGGGCTTAATCGATTCGGGCCGTTTCGGGCTAAGCATTTAAACGGATCGGGTCAGGTTGGCCCGTTTAATAAATGGGTTGATATTCTCAACCCTAACCCAAACCGTCAGGTTAACGGGTTAAACGGGCCAGCCCGTTTATATTAAATAAATAAATAAATAATAATTAAATTTTTTTAAAAAAATTAAAAAATTAATAAAAAAATAAAAACACTATAAATATATAATAATAAATATTTTTAATTTAATTTTTAAAATTTAAAAATTTATTATTATAAATATATAATAAATATTAATTTTAAAAAATATTTTTAAATATTTAATTAATATAATCGGGTCAGCGGTTAAACGGGTTTGAACTCTTTTGGCAGCGGGTTAAACGGGTTGACTCGTTTAACCGCAGGTCAAAAATTATTAATCTTAATCCGTATATTTTACGGATTAAATGGGTCGGTCCGTCGGGTCGAATCCGTTTCGACAGCTCTAAACTTAATTTATTAATTTTAATATGACGTTTTTTTTATTTTAGGTCTCTGGTAGGTCCTGGAGGTCCTGGTTTGTTGGATTAAAAGATATATTTGGCACTGTAGACTTGTAGTGTTGCAATTCCACATCAGTAGTCTTTATTTTATAAATGAGTGGATAGATGTAAATATTAGTCAAGTAAAAGCGGATATTGACTCGGCTTAGTTTGGTGTGTAGTGTGGTGGCTTTTTAGGCATAGCTGCTGCTGCTAGTACTGTGAGATGAGAGTATAAGGGCTCTATTTTAGCTGCTGTAAAATAAAACCTGGAAGCTACAACTGTGAAGTGAAAGTTGATGGGGGATTAATAATATAACTTTAAGATTTGAATAACTTTGAAGATAGATATAATATGTAAATTGAAAACATTATTTATTAATAAATAATAGTAAGCTATGTTTAAATAATTTAATTATATATTAAAAACTGAAACAGAATTGACTAGAGAAGCGCCCATGGTCGGTGATTGTTTAACTCGTAATTGTCGTTGAACACCGAGGCAATGAAGTGTCATTTATGAGTTGAATGGCATCATAAGATTAGTTTTCGTATACTTCAGCTTGTATCATCCCATGCGAAGTCTAATGCATGGCTTCTTTTATTGGACGTAATGATGTAGTTGAGTTGGCAACATCTGCGATGTCACGTGAGTTCAAGATTTTTCAATTTGATATTTTTATTTACGTATCCTTGCATTTTGAATATATATTATAAATTTATATTCAGTAAATATTAATTTATTTTAGTTTATTTTATAATGAACTTAAAATTTTAGGGGACAAAGTTTTGTAAATTGAATGCATGGCTTCTTTACTGCGGTAGACCACGAGGCCAAGTAAGTCTGTTTGCGAAAACAGGAAAAGGAGTTCAAAGTTTAGAGTAAAATGAAATTTCGATCTGATTGTCCAATTAGGATGTTGAAGATAACATTCAATTAGCATTGCATTTAAAAAAAAAAAACATGAATATTTGATAAAAATTAATTATAATATAATAACTTTTAAAATAATTTTATAAATATATGCAATAAAAATAATTTTAAAATATATTCTAAAAGGGTAATGACTAAAATAGGTATGTATGCAAATATGTATTTACACAGTAAAATATTTATTGTTTTTATGGTAATTATTGATTAGATATTTTGTGTCTATTTAAGGAAATATAATGTATATTTAGATAGAAATGTATTTATTTATTTATTAAATATGTTATTAATGTTATTATTTTATTTAATTAATAGATAAATATAAATTTACATTATAATGTATTTATTACATTTATTATATATATATATATATATTTATTTTGTTAATTAAATTAATTAAAAAGTTTTCATTGGCAGATTATTTTGTTGTTGGCACTAACGATTGGAGATAATAGTCCAATGACGACGCTACTAGTTTTATATGATTTCAACTTTTCCATCTATGCAAGTGTGATTTGAAAATGGTGAAAACTTGATGATCTAGTCTCACGCATCATCCAAATTTGGCAATCCCCACTACAACGGCAACGAGTTGTGGTGCACCGCCACTACTGTCATACTTTTTTATGGTTAATAAATCGAGCAGTGGATGTGATACACCATAACTCACTTTTGTTTGACAGCAATTTTACGGTGATCATCAATTTTGAGGAATCCTCAGCCCATATTTTTATTTATTTTTTTTATACAGATAAATATTAATTTTTACGATATTTAAATTATAATATTTAATTAAATATAATATCAATATACATTAAGGACATCATCAACCTATATTATTAATTTTTAGTTGTCATTGATACACAATTGTGCATGTTAAAAATTTTGAAGTATGCGATAGTGCTAATAATATCAACTTACTTTTTCGATTGCCCCTTTTTTTATGATGTAATATCAATTATTAATTTTTTAAAAATTATTTAAGTTATAAATTTTAAATATTAATTAATTATTATATAATTTAATTCAAAATTAATTATTTAAAGAATACTTTTGGTGTTATACATCATACAATCAAATTATGAAATAATTTATTTTGTAAAAGTTATATTTTACGAATTTTAGACTCTAAAACAAAAATAAATTATTTGAGAATTAGATTAAAGAAACAATTTTAAAAAGAAACTTATCAAACATAATTTTAAATTTTAAATTATAAAATAAATAATTATACACAACACAATCCAATCCAATCCATTCTAAACAAGCTGTCAATCAAAATCCAAGAGTAAAAACTTTGGAGCGAAACAAAAATTAAGAATATACTTAAAATTGAAATGAGATACTCTTACTTTGAGAACAAATGTGAAAATTGCGATCAGATTTGGGTATAAAATATAAGAAAGGTTTTAACAATAAGTATATTTCAAAGTTTTCAGGTTGATTTGGTGATGGGAATTGTACTTAAGACCTTCAAGGTTATATTAGGGTTTTATCTTGCATTTTATACCATCATATATGATCTTTATGTACGCACTCTATGGTATAAGACGACTGTTAGTTGATTTGTGGGATCGTGCTCTCAGGAAATATGTCGATCCCGTATTTGACTAGACGCCTTGATGATAGCTCGGTATAGGAGTTTTCTTGTTTAAAAAAAAACAAAAAAAGAGTATATTTCCTAATACAATCCCTAAACTTTGGTTGGATAAACAGTAGAATCCATAATGTACAAAAAGCATAGAATACAAAACAAGGGCATATCCTAAAATTTAATAAAATACTCCAAAAGGGTGACATAATAGCTTAGAAGCATAGGATGAAAAGAAAAGCATAAAGGATTTGTCCATGGAGAAGGGAAATTACAGTTCTCAAATGGGCATTACACAAAAGCTAGAGATTATTAATAAGTTAAAGAAAATTTTAATATTTATTTATATGGGTAGGTTAAAAAATATTCTTTCCCTTCAATTTTAAAAAATATACTTGCAAAGAGAAAATCAACCAATCAAGAATTCTTTTCTTCCTTTCAATCTTTCTTTCCCCATGTTAGGGACCAAAGAATGTACCTTCTCCTCTAGTTTCATTCGAATGTACCTTCTCCTCTAGTTTCAATCTAATAACCATTAGATTACCAACTTTTTGCTCAATCGACCTCCCCATATAAACACATTAACAAACAATAACAAACACACAAAGCAGTATCTCTAGTTCAAAGTCTTTCTCCTCATTGGAAGTTTTCATTGAATTGTTTTTGCTGCAACAATGGCTTCTCCTTCTTCTTCTTTTTCTGCTCCATCTCTAAAGCGATCAGATACTATTGCGGACACCATGCCCGATGCCTTGAGAAAAAGCCGATACCACATGAAGAGATGTTTCTCAAGGTAAATATTTCTCGAGATAGTACAAATAGTTGGGAATTTGAATTCAGCTCATACAAAATGTGAGGCATTTTAGTTTACATTTAAAAAAAAGAAATGATATGCATGTTCTTTCATTGACTTCATTTTATGTTTTTCCGGAAAAAAGGTTTGTTTCAGGGGGAAAAAGATTGATGAAACGCCCCCATTTGATGGCCGAAGTTGAAAATACAATAGAAGACAAGAAAGAAAGAAATAAGGTCTTAGAAGGATTACTTGGTTATATCCTAAGCTCCACTCAGGTATTTATCTCTTTCAGAAATTTTTTTGTAAAAATTTAGATAATAATTCACGTTAGATTATTTATTACATGCATATACATGCATGAGTATAATTCTTTTATTTTCAAATTTTTCAGGAGGCAGCTATTGTTCCACCATATGTTGGCTTAGCAGTGAGGCCAAATCCAGGATTTTGGGAGTATGTTATGGTGAATGCTGAAGATCTATCAGTTGAAGGAATCAATGTTTTGGAATATTTGAAGTTCAAGGAAACAATATTTGATGAGAACTGGTACGTAGACATGCATTCAAAAAAAATTATGAACAAATTATATATTAATATCTGAAAAAAAAAACTCGGAAAATTGATGTGACATGCAGGGCCAACGATGAAAATGCATTGGAAATAGATTTTGGCGCAATGGATTTCTCTGTCCCTCGCTTGACTCTTTCTTCTTCAATTGGAAATGGAGTCAACCACATCGCTAGGTTCATGTCCTCAAAGCTTACTAGCAATTCTGAGAGCTCAAAACGTTTGGTGGACTATCTTCTGGCTCTTAATCACAGAGAAGAGGTAACAAGCACTGAAAATTTTTTATTAAGAAAATGTAGTTCGAGTCTCGCTCACAACAGGATTAAAAGCAACTGACGGGCATCTTATATTTGTTGTTGACTTGCAGAAACTTATGATCAATCAAACTCTAGATACAGTTGACAAGCTTCAGGCGGCACTGATTGTAGCTGAAGTTTTCGTAACAGAAATGCCAAAAGATACACCATATCAGGAATTTCAGCACAGGTCTTTCAATTTTTAAAGAAAGTTATAATTCTCTCATAAACTTGTTCATTTTGCTGACTTCTTGCCTTTTATGGGTTTCCAGGTTGAAAGAATGGGGCTTTGAAAAAGGATGGGGGAATACAGCACAAAGAGTTAGAGAAACCATGAGGCTATTTTCTGAGGTGCTCCAGGCACCAGATCCAGTGAAATTGGAAACGCTTTTTAACAGGCTTCCTAATATGTTCCACATTGTAATCTTCTCTCCCCACGGCTACTTTGGGCAAGCAGATGTTCTTGGATTGCCAGATACCGGTGGGCAGGTAATATATAACCACAACAGATGACCTTACCTTCTATCGTTCAAAAATCTGTGGTATCCATTCTAAATGACGCTCTTAACATAGGTCCTTAGAACACACGTCAATATATCTAGAATGTTCTGGACTAAAATTTTCTCTATGCTGTAAATTCAAACAGGTGGTTTACATTCTTGATCAAGTACGCGCTTTAGAGGAAGAGTTGTTTCTCAGAATCCAGCAACAAGGCCTCCATGTGAAGCCTCAGATTCTTGTGGTAAGCTACCCAAGCCTAACTGAATGCAAAAAATGTTCTTGCTATATAAATTAAGCATTAGATATAATATATTGTTACTTATGCTCTAATTTTACATGTGAATAGGTAACAAGACTGATTCCAGATGCCAAAGGAACAACGTGCAACCAGGGATTGGAGCCAATTCTGGACACTAAGCACTCACACATTCTCAGGATTCCATTCAAGACACATGAAGGAATTCTCCCTCAATGGGTTTCCCGTTTCGATATCTACCCTTACCTCGAACAATTTGCCCAGGCATGTTCCTCCATAGCTTCTAACATTCTTCTTCTTCTTCTTCTAACTTAATGTTGTACTTATTCTGGTATCTATGTCCTATATGATCAGGATGCCACGGCTAAAATCCTTGAATTCATGGAAGGTAAACCAGACCTGATAATTGGGAACTACAGCGATGGAAACTTGGTGGCATCTTTAATGGCTGCAAAACTTGGAATAACTCAGGTTACACTTAAAAGCCATTATCTCTCAACAGTTTAAACATACATTCAATCACCCAATTTCATTTGTGCTGATCAGTTTCCTCCTCTAAATCCAGGCAACTATAGCTCATGCTCTGGAGAAAACTAAGTATGAAGATTCTGATGTGAAATGGAAAGAACTAGATCCAAAGTACCACTTTTCATGTCAATTCACAGCTGACTTAATTGCAATGAATCAAACAGATTTTACCATAACCAGCACGTACCAAGAAATTGCTGGAAGGTTAGTTTATTATATTACCTCGTGTATCCCAGGAAAGACCACCATTGTCTGTAATATTGATGGGTTATTTCTTTTCTCAGTAAGGATAGGCCTGGACAGTATGAAAGTCACACAGCCTTCACCATGCCGGGACTGTGTAGAGTCATCTCGGGCATTAATGTCTTCGATCCTAAGTTCAATATTGCTGCTCCTGGGGCCGAACAATCCATCTATTTTCCCTACACTGAGAAACAAAGGAGGCTAACTACGTTTCATCCTGCAGTTGAGGAATTACTCTACAGCAAGGAGGATAACAATGAGCACATGTAAGTCTACCAGTATCTTTCTTTTTGTACACAAACAACATTATAATTGTCTACTAATGAAACTAACAAAACAATGTTTGGGACAGTGGATACCTCGCAGACAGGACAAAACCCATTATCTTCTCCATGGCAAGACTCGATACAGTGAAAAACATTTCTGGATTGACCGAATGGTACGGAAAAAACAAAAAGCTGAGAAATTTAGTAAATCTTGTTGTCGTGGCTGGGTTCTTCGATCCATCCAAATCAAATGACAGAGAAGAAATAGCAGAGATTAAGAAAATGCATGCGTTGATAGAGAAATACCAACTTAAGGGCCAGTTCAGATGGATAGCAGCTCAAACTGACAGATATCGCAATGGAGAGCTGTACCGCTGCATTGCAGATACAAAGGGAGCTTTTGTGCAGCCTGCATTGTACGAAGCTTTTGGTCTGACGGTCATAGAGGCAATGAACTGTGGCTTACCCACTTTTGCAACAAACCAAGGAGGTCCAGCAGAAATAATTGTTGATGGGGTGTCTGGCTTCCATATTGATCCAAACAATGGTGATGAATCAAGTAACAAGATTGCTGATTTCTTCGAAAAATGCAAGACAGATGCCGGATATTGGAACAAGATGTCAGCAGCAGGTCTACTGCGTATATATGAATGGTAATAAAACTACTAGAAGATGTTTAACTCACACCATCATTCCATTTTTCACACAAACTTATATGAAACAGTGTTTGCCTTGCAGCTATACATGGAAGATTTATGCAAACAAATTGCTGAACATGGGATCCATTTATGGATTTTGGAAGCAGCTGAATAAGGAACAAAAGCAAGCTAAGCAAAGATATGTCGAAATGTTATACAGTCTCCAGTTCAGGAAATTGGTGAGTTAAACTTAGCCGATGACTAAATATTTGTTCAAACTTCTGCAGTCAGTAATTCTAATAATCACATGTTTCAGGCAATGAATGTACCAATTAAATTTCCTACACAGCAACAGTTGGCACAAATTGTTCCAGCTAAAACCAAGCAACCCGCAGCAACAGAGACAGCTACGGAACAGGCAGTAACAGAGATAGCTAAGCAACCTGCAGCAGCAGAGACAGCTAAACCCCAGATATCCAGACCAACATTGACTGATAAACCCCAGCTACAAGAACCAAAGGCTCAGCCAAAAAAAAGGCATGTCAACATTGCTACATGAACTTTTAATTTAAGAAACTAGTTAACATAATCAATTTTGAGATAAAATAGACAATTTCCAGGAAAATGAAAAAGAAAAGAAAAGAAACTGATAAACAGATTGCATTATTGGTTGAATTCTTCATCGAATTACAGTCAACATGAATTCAGAAGCATTGTTGCATTTATGACTTTGGCTGATTCCTGAAACCACACTGGCTTTACTGTTTGCATAATTTCAACTCATTAAGGGAATTTGTTTTGCAGTGAAGAAGGTTTAGAGCAGAAACCACCTAGCTCCCTGCAAATAACCCACCCCGGACATGGTGTTTGGAATCAGTGGTTCCTCCGCATTGGTTTTCTCTTTGTTGTATATTACATTCTAAAGAGATTGTATAGGCAGTTTATGGGATGAGACAGTAAATGTATCATGAAGTGATGACAAATCTCATAAGCTGTTCAATTTTTAAACATTTATCTATGATAATAACAGTATCCTGGCTTCTATCTGAAAGAAGTCACATTGTTGCTATGCAATCTGTGAATTAAAAATCCACAGTATTTGTATGTATTTAATGCAAATCATAGGGGGGTCCGTGTAATTTTTACTTATCAATTATCGTTGATTAAAAACAAAATAAACTTGAAATAATTGTTGAAATAAACACCATTTCTTTGAATCATCAATTCCCATTTTAATAATGCAGCTGATAAAATGGAATAGATTTTTCTAAAGTGTGATACATGTTTCGTCAGGTCCAGCTTGAGAATAAGACAGACAAATTACAAAGTTAGCAGAGACTACAACACTGAAAGGAGCAAGACTGACAATAAATTAATGAACTCTAAATCCTGTGGTTCCACAATGTCTTAAAACAGATAAATTAAATGAAAAAACCTCATACAATTTGGAAAGCAACCCCCTTTATGTTCCTTCCTCTGATTCCTTGTAGACGGTTACCCGATTGTCTTGCATGTCAAAAGAAAAAATGAACTACAAGTTGCCTGAGGTATTAACTTTTCCTTTCAGGCTTCCACTGATAATATTCAGCAGAGCTTAACAGGAAAGATGGCATTGGTAGCATTAACTCACCTTCCACTGCTCAAATTCTGCATATCTTAACATGAAGGAACTGGCATTTTGATGTCCACCTCCTCCGAATTCCTGAAAGGGAAACTCATAATACATTTCATCATTTCCCGCCACAAGCAGCAGCAAAATTAACACATATCAAGAGCATTGTAATTAATGAGGAAAGACCTGAGAAATAGGCGTTGTGTCTTCTGCATCAACACTCCTCAGGCTTATTTTCAGCAACTGATCATTTGGAAGCTCTGGGACTCTATAAACAACAGCTCCAATGCCTCTTAGAGGGGTAATTTATTTTTTTGATAAAGAAAAAAGAATCACATCAGATAGGGAAGTATGTACAAGAAGTAAAGCAGAAAACTTAACAAGAAAAAAACATGGAAACTGCAACTCAGATTTTTATTTTAATTGAACTTGGAAACTTATCAAATCCATATAGGATTAATCATAGAATATAATATATTCTAACCTGGCTCACATTATAAACATGTACATCTCATTACTGAACGAGCTAATAAAATGCTACCAATGAAAATTTTCCAGTGTAACTTTAATTTTTAAAACTCTTCCAATGCTAAACTAAACAAAGTAAAACTTAAATTTCTTTTTCAAATCATTATGATATAATTACTGGGAACTATATGGAAGAGGGAAGCATGAAGTACTTCATGAATGTATGAATCTAAGAAGTAGACTAAGAATTCAGAACATGCATCATTTAATGAACTGTCACAAACCTCAACTTTAAATTGCGGCTTTTAATAGCTAACTGGTGTCCCAGTTCGCTTCTCATCTCTGCAACAGAATTTGCATCAACAGCCTACAAGCAGAAAAATGAAATTAGAATCTCTTAAATAGTTTAAGATTTTGGGGACAAGGTGTTGCTATACTATGGACACATGTAGAGAATCTTTTATAATGATGTTAGAACAGGATGGATGGGCAGACCATAGTCCACCAATAATTATAAGAGCATCATTTTTTGCTAGTGCTAGCTATCCTACATTAAGAATTTTTAAAATTTTAAGAATAAAGTGAAAAATGAAATAGAATGCACGCATAATACCAAGCAACGTCGAAAAGCTCCATTTAAAAATTTAAAAATAAAGTGAAAAATGAAATAGAATGCATGCATAATACCAAGCAACGTCCAAAAGCTCCACCTCCAAGTGCTATCTCATATGATTGATCAAGTGTGTCTTCAATTAATCTTTGCTTATGGGAGAGGCTCACCATGCCTTGACTGATTACAGTTTCCAAGTCCAAAGAAAGCAACTGCCGAAAGTAGTCATATTTTAGTATTGTGAGCTATCTACAAAAATAACGGTCATTCATCCCATATACAGTCAAAAATGGAGAAACAACTTGATACCACAAAAAAAAAAAACTCCAAATAACGCATTAAAGGAATGTTTGTACTGTTGTGCTTCTGCTTAATTTCGAAAGCAGCACAGCAAAAGTGTTTCATAAACACCTCCTTTTACTCTTACATGGCGCCAACATTTACCAACCACCCCCCACCTCTATCTGAAAGCTATTGATTAAAACTCGAAACACCTCAATTTCAAACATATTCTAAACCTAGAAAACATACTGAACATTAAAACTTGTAAAACAACAGACTTTGGGAAAAACTTCAAGCTGGACTTATTTAAATTTACATGTAATCACGTACATAGTTTTGGACTTTAATTTAAAGGTCTGTTCAATCTGCCACAAAGGGCAAAGCTTCTAGAAATCAAAATGTCAAATCCTATAAAACTTTGAAAAATAAATAGATAATCACAATAGAACTTGAAAATAAACTACAGGCTTTTAATTCTCAATTCAACAGCAGTTTCTTAATATTTAGGATGCAATATAACGTTCTTCAATATTATTTTCATGCAATATCACAGAAAACACTGAAAAGGAATATTTTTTAGATTTTAAACTAGTTCTGTCTATTGTATTCAAAACTCTCATCCAGACACATTTTTATCAAATGATGTAAATGCTTACAGGAAAATGTACCTGCTCAAACAGGGAAGGGTTTAACTGAAGACTGAACTCAATGTTCAAATCTTTTAAACCACTACTGAAAGCTTTGCTGTTTTCAAGTCTCCATCTCCAAAGATCTCCGTCCTCAATGTAATCAAAAAGCAACCTTACACGCTCAAATTCTCTACGCAATGTTTTATCCAAAAATTTTTCCTTGAAATAATCATGAGCAATTGTAGCTCCACTTCTGTCCATATCTAATACTTTAACCACATTTTCACCTTCAATTGAAGCTTCAAGTGCAGTTTTGTGATGGTCCAGAATCACCACCCTATACAAAAACCAAATAAATACTACTTATCCATACAGAAAATTATTTTAAACATGGAAAAAAAAATTGTAATGACATTAACACACCTGGACACTTTTGGAGAGATTTGCTGAACAAAACCAGAAGGACCCACATAATCAAGAAGATAAAGGTCATCAATTTCATTCAAAGGAAGTTTATCCGGGGTAATGGGATTGTAAACGGTGTTCGGAAAGAACAGAGCGGGAACAGAGGATGAAGAAAAGTAAAGGTGGGCGGCAAGAGCTGCAAAAGCGCCGTCCGGGCAAGGATAATGGTAGAGAACTGCAGATTTCTTCTTCATCAAATTCATGTTTGTGAGCCTACAAGCTTTGACAGTGATGGATTTTGCTACTCTTGCAACCACTGACTGTGCCCCAAATGTCATAGCGGTGCCGGTGGTGGTAACATTACTTGTGATGTGTTATAGAAAACTGGGATTTCTGATTCCTCGAACAACACGAAGTGACAGTTTTAACTGGTAATATAATATCGGGCTTGGTGTTGGGATCTGTCGTAAATAATAGAGATACATAGTTTGTTTTGTACTCCAACTACATCATTGGTTGTTTGAAGGGAGAATTATACGGTTCATACTTGTCCAAAAGTTTGGTTATCTTTAATCCAGTAACTTTGAGGTTGGACGTTGAAACATTTACGTTTTTAAATTGTGACACTCACGGCCATTTACATTTTCGAAAAAAATATCATTGAATCCCCTGGGATAATATCGTTAAACCCCACTTTAAAAAAAAAATAGCAATGAGACCCTCATTTTTTAAGAAAAATATTAATAGCATAAGTGTCATACTGTCACTGTCTTAAAAGTTTAGGGGCACGTATTATAATTTAAAACTTAAATATTCTAACTTTAAAATTACTAGATTAAAATATAATTACCCTAAACTTTAGGAATAAGTGCTATACTCTTCTTTGAATTCCCAACCACTCTCCCATCCATCTACTCCTTTAGAATGGTTGGATTAGTAAAAAAATATTTTACTTAATGTTAAATAAAAAGTGTTAATTCAAAATTTTTTAAGCTTATTAAATATTTGCACTCGTAAATTAGAAAGATTTTGTTATACTCTTACTAACTTAAATTAGAAACTTATAACTTATAATTATAATATGAGTATTATATAAGCATCTCAATATAATTTAAATATCGTAATGTAGAGTAGTGTTTATAGTTAACGTTTATTGACTTGGGATTAATATGTGTGCCTCACTTCAAATTCTTACGTCACTGAACTCTAATAGTAAGCACTATTTTATATTATGCTGTATACATCGTTCTTAAGAGTGTAACAAATTTTTTTGATTCAATAAGTTTAGGTGGTAGTGCATATATAAAATTTTGCATCAATAAAATGTTTTTTCTCTTAAAGTTATAAAAAAAATTTTCCGACCCAATAAATTCGAGTGATGGGTATAATAAATTTTATCTAACCTAATGAGTCCCAATACTAGTGTATATACCAAATTTGTATTAATAAAAAATATTTTTTTCAAGGATATAATAAATTTATTTCAATCCAATAAGTTTGAGTGTTAGTATTGTATGAAATTTTACATTTTTTTTCTTTTTTATGTCAAAAGATGCTTGTTATAAAATTTATAAATAATGAGAAGTATAAAAAAGTGGATATATTTTATCATTTATCACCATTTGTATAATTTAATTATAGTAGAAGTAATTATTAAAGTTAAATTCAGATTTTTCTATCTTTAATTTTAAAAAAAATTATTTATTTATTAATAAATATAATAATACTAAATATACAAAAAAAAATTTAGCTTAAGATTTTGCTAGGGATAGTAAAATTCTTTTCTTCCTTTCCCAAATGAGCACCAAATCTAGTATCATTTTAATAATCATTTGATGTTCCAACTTTTTGCTCAATCTAATTCCCTCGATAAATACATAAACAAACAATAACAAATCCACAAAGCAGCAATTTTAGTTCCAAGTCTTTCTCTTCTTTGAAAGTTTTCACTGAACTATTTTTTTAAGCTGCAATAATGGCTTCTCCTTCTTCTTTTCTTCTCTGTCTCCCAAACGATCAGATACTAATGCGGACACAATACTTGATGGCTTGAGACAGTGTCCATACTATATGAAGAGATGTTTCTCGAATTAAATTTACTCGTATCAAAGTGAGATGCATTTGACTTTATATTTACAAATTTTAATAGGCATTTTCTTTCATTGGCCCATTATTTTAGATTTGTTTCAATGGTGAAAAGATTGATGAAACCACAGCATTTGATGGTTGAAGGGTGAAAAATCAATAGAAGATAAGATTGAAACAGACAGGCTGGATTACTTGGTTACATCCTATGTTACACTCTGGTATTTTCTCTTTCTTTTACAGATATTTGCTGCTGCTACTTTTATGTAATATAAACCGAAATTTTCGGGAAAAAAAGTAAATGCTTTCAAAAAATAGTTTGGTATGAATTTAGAAAATAATGCACAAAAAGATTATTTCATGTGTATGCATGCATGCATCAGTAAAAGATTGGACCGGTGCATGATAGCATTGTAATTTGATTGCTTTCAAAATTTTCATTAGCCAGTTACTGTTCCACCCTATGTTAATTTTTCAGTAAGACCAAATCCAGGTTTTTGGGAGTATGTTGAGGTGAATCCTGAAGATCTTTTAGCTGAAGGAATCTATGTTTTGGAATGTTTGAAGTTCAAGGAAACAATATTTGATGAAAACAGGTACGAATACATGCGTTCACAAACGTAACTAAGTGGCCATTAATTA
This sequence comes from Trichilia minutiflora, assembly GCA_035590515.1. NCBI lineage: Eukaryota > Viridiplantae > Streptophyta > Magnoliopsida > Sapindales > Meliaceae > Trichilia > Trichilia minutiflora. The sequence goes on along the minus strand of JAVXUL010000016.1, from coordinate 10,837,339 downwards.
ATCATTTAATTTATTTATTATTATCTGAAGAAAAATTATGAAAATTGATGTGATATGCAGGGCAAAGGATGAGAATGCTTTGGAAATAGATTTTGGAACAATGGATTTCTTTATCCCTCCTTTGAATCTTTCTTCTTCAATTGGATATGGAGTCAACCACATCTCTATGTTCATGTCCTCAAAGCTTACCAGCAATTCTGAGAGCGCAAAGCATTTGGTGGACTATCTTCTGGCTCTTAATCACAGAGATGAGGTAACAAGTACTGAAAATTTTTCACTGAAGAAGAAAATGTAGTTCGAATCTTGCTCACAACAGGATTAAAAACAACTGATGGGCGTCTTATATTTGTTGTTGACTTGCAGAAATTTATGATCAATCAAACTCTGGATACAGTTGACAAGCTTCAGGCAGCACTGACTGCAGCTAACGTTTTCATATCAGACCATATCAGGAATTTCAGCAAAGATCTTTTTATTTCTAGCTTTTAATTTTTGAAATAGTTTACATTCTCTCATAAACATGTTCAGTTTGCTAATTTCTTGCTTTTTATATGTTTCCAGGTTCAAAGAACGAGGCTTTGAGAAAGGATGGGGGAATACTGCAGAATGAGTTAGAGAAAATGAGGTTATCTTCTGATGTGCTCCAGGCGCCAGATCCTGTGAAATTGGAAGGTAAGTTTGTTTCATTACCTCATGTCTCCCAGTCAAGATCACCATTATCTGTACTATTGATGAGCTGTTTCTTTTTAGAGTAAGGATACGCCTGGACAGTATGAAACCTACACCTGCTTTTACCATGCCGGGACTTTGTAGAGTCGTCTCAGGCATCAATGTCTTCCATCTGAAGTTCAAATTTGCTGCTCATGGGGCAGATCTTCTGTCTATTTTCCATACACCGAGAAACAAAAGCGCCTAACCAAATTTCACCCTGCCATTGAGGAACTGCTCTGCAACAAGGAGAATAACAACGAGCACATCTAAGTCTATCAGTATCTTTCTTCTCGCGCATAAACAAAGTTTCAATTGTCTACTAATGAAACTAACAAAACAATGCTTGGGACAGTGGATGCCTGGCAGACAGGACGAAAACGACTATCTTCTCCATGGCAAGACCCGATACAGTAAAAAAAATTACTGGATTGACTGAATGGTATGGAAAAAACAATAAGTTGAGAAATTTAGTCAATCTTCTTGTTGTGGCTGCATTCTTCGATCCATCCAAATCGAATGACAGAGAAGAAGTAGCAGAGATAAAGAAAATCCATGCCTTGATTGAGAAACACCAACTTAAGATATTATATATATTAAGAAATATATTTTAATTCAAAAAATTATTAAAGGTACTTAAAAATATAATTTTTATAAATTAATAAATGTATTAATTTAATTAATATTTATTTATTCTTGTTTATTCTACTATTAATAAAGTTTTGATAATTAAAAATATTATAGGCGGTTATAATTGTAAAAAAATTAAAAATATATAATGACCCTGTAGAAAAAAGTAATATTTATATTATTTTTTTAATTATTATAAAATAATTTTATTTTGGAGAAAATACGAATATAATATATGGACATCTAATCAGCAAGACACGTGACAAGGGGTCAGGTGTAATTTCAGGATACTCTCTTATCAGGTGTACTCTGTCCTAGGCATCCCGATCCAGCGATGCCACCGCCCCAAGTATTCCCCGGTTCAAGGATCCGATGGTCTCAGGCAAACTTCGCCACAGGCAACCTGCTTTCTAGGAAAATCAGTATTGTCATAGGCATCCAAAAGTTGGATTTCACAGCCATCCCCAACTCAGGGATCAGAATGGCTTCCCAAGAAAATTGTCTTAAGTTAGGAGTTCTCTGACTGTTGGCTCTCCAACAATCCCTGATCAGAGTATCAATGGACATGTGCCTCTCCCACTCAAAAAATGGGAATGATTAATGACAACTGGCCTGTCAAAAATACTCATCCCATCCTCTAACCATTTTCAGGTGATGGGACGGTGATGGACCTGCAAAGCCGACAGAGATATGATAGCATCATTAAAGAAAATAAGCTACACACTGCCCCATGTCAGATGTCACATTCTTTTTATTTTTCGATGCCAAGTCATATCACTGTTCGAAAAAGGGACACTATATAAACTAAGCTTCTTCAATGAAAAAGGGGTTGGTTAGTTGGTTGATTTTTGAGTAGTCATTGATCATTGTATTTGAGAGTTGATCTACTTGTGTTGTGAAGTGGGAAATACTTAGGCTACACAAAGAGATTGAGAGAAATCTGGCAGCCTCATTATCACCGTTTTCTTTATCACTATCTCCGGAGGATAAATTCCACACATATTTCTTTCATCCTCTATTCGTTTGGGCTTTCTTTTTGCTACCTTTACCGGAAGCACATTTTATTCTTTCACCCTTTTTTCTGAATTAGGCATCGGAGTTTTCTCGTCGGGAATCCGTCCTGGCGTCACTTTGCGGTGTTTACTTTCTCTACAGGCTTAGGAGGTGAAGCTCTATCGAAAATAGCCACATTCACAGTTATTTTTTGGTGTAAAAATCGTCGCTCGACAAACAGCTGCATTGCCCTCACACCTCATCAGCTGAGTTATTCCACGTTGACCGCAAGGAGGGTCCATGGACAATTCTTGCAACAATAACTGGCGCCGTCTGTGGGAATAAACAAAAAGTCATTGAAGCACCGTGTGTGAAAGAAGGAAGGAGGAAGGAATATCCTCTGAAGTTTTTCGGGAAAATATTTTTCGAAGTTTTCTTTAGAAAAAGTTTGAAATGGCCAAAAGAAGACAAGGCAAGGGAAGTTCGCGTGAAAGTGCAGGACCAGGAAGAAAAAAGGGTCTACCCACGCGCGAAGGACCCCCACCTGGGAAGGAACGCATGGATGAGTTTATGGCTAGCAGGGCCTATGCACTGGGGGAACCACTGGAAATCAGACGCCAGTTATCTAGAGAACCAGTCGCCTTACGAGGAAAAAGAGAAAAGTTGTGTCCCCTAGAAGGGCGAGAAATTCGAGCTTCCCAAGGCGATCGTGAGGAGACGCTTCAGAACTTCGGGGAAGTGCATGGTAATGTATCTATACCCAGGTTAATAGTTCTACAAAAACGAAAGGTTAGAGCAACTGAAGTATCAGTGGGTGAACCTGAAGTACCTCAGAATGTTCATTTCCCCCTCATAATTTACGAAGGACAGAAGTAGAGTATATATGACAAAGGAGGGTATCACCAAGGGATGAATCCAGGGGTGGAAGAGTGTGATTTGGCACCCATCAATATGAGACTTTACTTCAACAGAAAGCGTGCCCAAGAAAAAAAAGTAACAACACCACCAATGTGAAGGAGATAGAGGACTGTGTAAGGAGAGTGTTATTAGAAATGGGATCACAGAGCTCCTCAGCTCAGGGGAAGGAA
>JAVXUL010000016.1:10815972-10833820 GCA_035590515.1 Trichilia minutiflora | reverse complement strand
TATATATATTTGTTTTATGAAAAAAAAATTATTGGGCCATTTCTTTTATAATAATTAGTTTAAAAATTGTTTAAGACATAATAAGTGGTTGAATGATTATGTTTATTGACTTTGATTGTATTAATTCAATATTAGCCTAATTAAATAATGTAGTTACTTATTCGATAAAAAATCTTGGGCCAAGCAACATAATTCGATTATTCGAGCATCGAATAATTAGCTGAACCAATAAATTATTGTTTATTGGATAGGTGATAATTAGTCAAATATAAAAAAAAAAATTCTTAAGGTCGAATAATTATAATCTGCTCGTGCAAAACGAGTTTGATTAGTAAACCATAACTTGATTATTTATGAGATAAATAATCTAAACCAAGCGAATCGAAATTATTTATAAAATAAATAATTTTGAACAAATCGAACGACATGATTACTTGTGAGACAAATAATCTTAATTGAGTCGAGATTAGTTATTTTATTTATGAGATAAATAACAATGACGAGTAAAGAGCGTACTTGTTTTATAAGTAACGTTACTCGAAAAATTACTATTCATATAAATACTGATCATATAAATAATAACTCAACTCAAAAATTAATAATAGTATATTTGTATGACAAGTGATGTATATTACTCATATAAATTATATTTGTGTAACAAATGAGATCAAATCATGCGTTTAGGGTGACATACTTTGTACAATACCAAATATACGTATATGTGCATATATATAATATATACATGTGTATTTATGTATAAAGAAAGATAGTTATTCATAAGATGAATATTTATCGATGTTACTTCTTGGCTTTAATAGATAAGTTCTGTGAAAACTATCTAAATCGGGAGAGAGCATACATGAGATGTATAAAGTGCTTGAAAAAATCTTCCTTAATAATTATCATATTTATGCCTCCCATTGTGGGATAACTGATGATTTTTTAACATAAATTTTCTACTTCAAGATTTCTATTATATGAGGGGTATGGGGTTTGTGTCATTGAATCGGGTCTATCTGATTCTCGATGGTATTCGAGTTTCGATCAAGAATAATATTTAGAAAGATACAGTGGTTCGGATATGACACGTGTAGGACTCTAAGATTTCTATTATGTGAGGTGTTTGAAACTAGGGTAAAGAAAATAAATCATATCTTGTATGTAATACAGAAAAGAATTGTTCTTTATTCATTGAAGTTAGTTGTCCAAGATTTCTATTATGTGAGATCAACTGATGTAGATGAGAATTTGATTCCCCACTAATTTTTTAAAATCCAACAAAATATTTAAATCTCATGTCAGGGAGTGTGAGATTTAAATGGGATAGTGGGAGCTGATGAGATCATGCATAATAAATATATTCAACTGTTGAATATATTTATTTTGTGATACAATACACTAACAAACAATCTTCTATGTCTTTCCAGTTCTCTCATTCATCCAAAATGTTGTCCTCAAATGTTTTTCTTAATTTTTTCGGACAGTTACGTCCTCATAGGACTAACATCAAAGATTGATTAAAGAACTTGAGAATAGTTCTTAAGTTCAAAAGTCTTTGGAATATCTTAGAGGAGCAAAAAGCCTTTAATGAAAGGCATGCTGAAAAATATAGAATATGACTCTGTGTACTAACTTCCATGATTAGAGAGTTATAGGGAAAACATGAAAGTGTCTCATTGATTTTTGATATATAGAAATCCTGCAAGAGTTATATGAAAAAATTCTTGAATTGTTGAGTTTAAGATGTGTACAACCCTATTTAGCATAAGGTAAAGGGAAAAGGACATAAAGATGTCATATGGCCAACGTCAGTAGGACTGAAGAATGGCTATAGCATCCATCTTAAGGTCTAAGAGTTAGATCATTTAAGAAATGAAAGTCAAAAAATTAGTTGAGCCTTTCAAGACTTCTAAATTCAAATCTAAGGAAAAACGTTTTCACTGTAAAGTTGAAGGATATTAAAAGAGAAACTATCTTTATTACCTGGATAGTCTTTAGAAGACTAAGAAAGGTATGTAAAGTAGCCTCTTGATTAAATATGAATTAAACATTAATTCAAATATTTATTTATGGGGTGACTGACTCATTTATTATTTCTCATTTTTTATGTGTCATTGTAGATAATGCAGAATAGTTCAATATTATTAGACGATGAGATCGTCATACAATGGCTCATAAAGTAATGGCTGCTACAAAGGCTATAGGATTATGTGAGTTGAGACTCCCTCTCAAATACCTTTTGGGATCAGACAATCATATTATTTGCTTTTACGGATAAAAACATTATTTTTATAACTATATTAAGTAATAATAGTTATTATGTACAGTTTAATGAAAATTAATGTTTATTACATTCGGAAAATGTATATGTTAGCAAAGCAATAAATACAAATAGTTTGTATATCCTTCAATTGAATAATAATTATTCAACTATCTCTTTTAATAAAAGAATTCAAGAATGAAATTGAGAAATAGATAGAAAAGAGTAACAAGACTTTACAATCAGATTATGGGGTAAGTACTTGAGTACTAAGTTTTAAAAATTCTTGAAAGAAAATGAGATAGTCTCACTAATGACTCTCTCGTATACACCACAGTTTAATGATGTACTAGAAAGGATGAATCATATACTATTAGATATGGTGCAATCTATAGTGAATTTCACAGACTTATCATTATCTTTGTGAGGATATGCTTTGTAAACAGTTACGTATATTCTGAACAAAGTTCCTATCAAAATCAGTCTTAAAAACTCCGTATAAGATATAAAGTAGAAAGAAACCCCAGTCTCAATTATATGAGGAACTAAGGTTATCCAACATTTGTCAAGTAGATAAGATCTGATAAACTTGACAATAAATCAGAGATGGGTCAGTTTATAGGATATCCTAAAGACAATTTAGGATACTATTTCTATTTTCTTTTTGATCAAAGAATTTCGATCAGTAATAACACATACTTCTTAAAGAAGGTAATGTGAATAGAGATATCGAGTTAAAAGAATAGTCTTTAAAAACTCTTTTCTGTTAAACCGGTTAAAGGAATGTTTGTACTATTGTGCTTCTACTTAATTTTGAAAGCACCACAACTAAAGTTTTTGATAAACGCTTACTTTTACTCTTACTTTTACTCTTACTTGGCACCAACATTTACCAATCAACCCCACCTCTATCCAACAGCTATTGATTAAAAATTGAAACACCTTAATCTCAAACATATTCTAAACCTAGAAAACATATTGAACGTTAAAACTTGGAAAACAACATACTTTGGGAAGAAATTATACACACAAACATTAACAAATTAACCCTATTATAAATTAAAGTAACATATTTTTCAAAATAAATTACATGTTTAACATTTTTAATTTTATATTTTTATGTTTTACTTAAGATATTACATATATACAAAAAATATATTTTAATTCAAAAAAAATAATTAAGATACTTAAAAATATGATATAGTCTAATAAGAATAAATAAATATTAATTAAATTAATACTTAATTAATATTTATTTATTCTTATTATACAAGAATTTTGATTTTTAAAAAATTTTAAAGGTGGGCAATAAGTGTAAAAAAAATTAAAAATATAATAACTTTATAATTGAGAAAAAATAATTTTTATATTACCTTTGCAATTATTACTGAATAATTTATTAATAAATAATTGAATGTTATGTAATATTAAAAAATAATGAATATAAATAATTATGAGTAATTTAATATTGTACAAATTAATTTATAAAATATTGTAATTTTTAATTCTTATTAGTAACTTGTTAATTACATGGATGGGGTGGCATTACAAAATATTTGGTGTGGGCATAATGGCCGACTTCTTAGCCTATTGGATGTTGGGCTTGAAGCTCCTTTAGTCAGGCCCTGGTGTTAATCGTTTCTTACTTCTTCCGGCCAGTAGATGGGATTTTGTAGTTGCTTTCAGGTATCTCAGTCTCTTGGCGTCAGCTTCGGTTTCTTCCTTCTCTTATTGCTACAAGAAAATGGCAGCAAACGCAGTAGTTTTCGCCATTGTTACGGCTCCAAATTTTTACAGTGACGTCAACACAAAACTACTAATTCATCATCCGAGTACCGCTTCTGCTACTACAGTTACGATCAAAAGAAGCTGCCTCCAGTCTTCCATTTCTCTTACACATCGTAGTTCCTTTGTCTCTGCGTGTCTACCTCCATCTTCTTATTCTTCTTCTTACTCTGCTTCTCAGCGGAAAACCAGGCTGTTCGTCAGTGGTAAGCTTTCCCAATTCCCACTCTTTTGTTCTTCTTATCCAAATGCATGGAATTTTTAAATTTTACTGAAATTTTTTCTTTATGAAGTAGTATTTTTGTGCCACTTGTCAAAATGAATGAGAATTCATGATGAATTATGTAACCCATTAAGGAAAAACTATGCTATGCTTTCCAGAAACATATTTGAATGTTTCAATGTTAATGAGGCTCTTACTTCTGTGTAGATGCTCAAATTCAATCTTGATTTTATGTAGATAAATAAATTAATATTAATTTGATAAAGTTGTAAATACAATCAAAGTTGAGAATGATAGATATTACTGTTTGTACATACCGGTATTAGTCTTGAGAAGTAGCTTGTCTTACTCAAATTATGTCTTGGTTTAGTGTCTGTTCTGGTCATAAGGAATGAGATTATTTTTTCAAATTGGCGAGGACTAAGTTGCGGTTGAACAATATTTTGTAGAAGGATAGGAGAGCCGAAAGATTCTTCATTCTGAATGCTCTTTATTAGTCCTTCTTCCTTGTTCTTGTGAGTCAAAATGGGTAAATTATTAGAGTTATACAAGTGTTTGCTTCACTAGGAACTTACCTTGTTGCCTTACACCTTCAATGATGTTCTGTCCTAAGAACCAATGACGAGGGGATCAATTGCACTTCATGATACCTTTTCTTGCCCAGATCCATAGTGATCATGCTGGTGTATTTCATGTGCTACTTGTTGCAGGGCTTTCTTTTCATACCACTGAAGAGAGTTTGCGAAATGCTTTCCAAGGCTTTGGCCAGCTTTTGGAAGGTGAGAAACAGTGAAAGTTGATATGTTCCCTTTGTGCCAGGAACCATGTTGGTTAGATTCTATACTTATTGTCTCTCAGTTGTTTATTGATAATTTCGAAGGTTTACGGGATTAAATCTGTATCTCCCAGTTAATCTAGTGATGGATAAGATTGCAAATCGACCAAGAGGCTTTGCTTTTCTCAATTACGCAACTGAGGAGGAATCTCAGAAAGCTATTGAGGGAATGCATGGAAAGGTATGAGCCATTTATCTCCATTTCAGGTTATAATTGTTACATTCTTTGAATATTTGCTGGTTTTTGAATATGTATCTAATGAAATATTGAATAAAGAAACTTTCTTTGGTAGGGGCTTCGGCTCAGTTTTATATTACTATTTTTACGACTTGAGCCCAACAAATGATGTGTTTTAACATACCTAGTCTAATCAATAAAAGGATCCAGAACCAATGTATAAAAGAAGAAAAAACAATTGCGAATGAGGTACATATTTGATAAGTTACCTAAGGAATTGCAACTCAAGTTCTAGTTTCTGACAGGAGAGCATGTTGATAGAGGAATATGCTAGCCAGTTCTAAAATCTGGCAACCTAATCAAATTTATGCACTGACTTGGAAACAATTTACACCAATCACTGTCAACAAGGATTGATGTAAATCTTTTCCTTATTAGTTACTTGATGATTGAACACTGGTTATGCTACTTGTTCATTAAATCTACTAGTTCATCAAGTTATTTGTAAATGGACCATGTCAATGGACCTACTGATCCAGCAAGTGCTTTTTGGCAATCAAATCATGTCCAAGCCTAGGATGATGAATATTCAATGCTTTAGTTGTAAGGATTTTAATTTTTAATCAATACAATCTACTTAACAGGGTATTCTTGTTTGCTATGACCAAGCCTAATCCTACAGTAACCAATGTTGAACAACAAATGTAAGAAAATATTTGTGAGATTGAGAAGGTGAACTCGGAAGATTAACTTATGACTATGAACCTTCTCATCCAATTGTTCGACCTTTCCTTTGGATCAAAAGGACTTGGAAGAAGATGGAGATATGCAAGTATCTCTCAAACTAGATTGAGGAAATGAAGTAATGAGTATCGTATGCTAATTGTATTTGTAGTCATGCTGATGTTGTGTTATAAAGCTAGTTCAAAAATAAATTGGAGCTTTGCTAACCAATTCCATTGGTGTGTTAGTTTCTAGTACCTATTATCATCCCACTCTCTCTTAACAGCATTTACATACTATAGCAATGCCTACAGTTATTCTCAGAAAGGCAAAGCATGATGCATTTCAGAGTTATTTTTCAACTTCCCCTATAATTTTCCCTCTCCCTGTTATTTCCCTCCCTTGCTCCCATCTTTCTTCTCTCTCTATACTTTCCTTCTACTCTGTCCTACATAAATCTGTTTCCTGATCAGGTAGACTTATAATAGAAATAAGAATAAAGTGAAAGTTTTTCATTCATTATTATCATTGAAATAGGGTATTTGAATGCGTGAGATTTGGCCATAAAGTATTACTGTCAGAAAGGAAGTGTTATGGCTCTCAAGCCATTCATATTTTCTACAATAAAATTCATAGTTTTCAAGCTATTCATATTTTCTACATCTTAAAGAATCCAAGTACGGTAAGCACATATATGAATCTTCTTTGAAAATGGTGAATGGAATCTTGTTAGAAATATAATGCTCTCATATTGTTGATTTTTTTTCTTTTTATATTTCTTTAACAGATTAAATTAATTTGAATGGTTTACAGGCTGAAACAGTTTCCTTCAGTTTTTGGATGGCAGGGTCATATTTGTTGAAATTGCCAAACCCAGATCCGAGCTTCGGCAGGCCTATAAGCAAAAACAAAAACAAAGTTGAAGTGCTATTAGTTATTACGATATTGCTTCAGAAACAATTATTAAGATGGAGACCAGCCGGTTGGGACAACAATTCTCCTTTCTCTATTAGCAAGAGATTGGTTACAACTCTTAATCTTCATGCAAAATGGAATGACTGTAGATTTACAAAAGTTCCTAGAGGTCTGGTTTCTGTGATGTGCATGCTTAAATTAACCATAGGAACCATAATTGAAGATGTCGAGTAACGGACATTGAGCCTACAAGACTAGAAAATATTAGTTTTTACTATGTAACAGGATATTATTTAACTTCGTATATGTTTCTTATTTGAAGCAGAATTTTATATAAACTTCCATGAACAGCATATGAATTCTACAACCTAGCTGATGGCTAATGCCTGGTAGCAGTGTCTGGTGTCAAAGAGTGTGAGGCATTCTCAGACTGGTTCATCTTACTTCACAATTTTTTTTTTCTTTTTTTCTCTAATATTTTATGTTTTTCATGCCTGATTTTTATTTTGGCACGTGCTTGCTTACATGGATGACAAGTATTTCTAGAAACAAATGAAGAGAGATTTGGGAGAGAATGTGTAGGATTCTAATTTTATTTGGAAGGAAAATCAAAAGCACAGTTAATTTTGCTTCAAAAAGAAAAAAGTTATAATTAATTTGCAACCTTCAACTTAATGCAAATTACAATAAAACCATCAATTTTTTATTTTATTTTATTTTATTTATTTATTTTGTGTGTGTGCGTGTGTATATGAAGTTGACGCTGGAGATGTTGGAGAGTGATTGAATGGTAAAAAGATATAAATAAATCAAATCTTACAAGCACCCTCTCTCTTTTTTTTTTTTTTTTACATTAGAAATACTGTAATCCATCTAATTCAAATGATAAGTCAAATTAATGAAACGATGTATAATTCGATTTAACAGTTGATAATATTATAACAGAAATAATCAATCTTTGTTATCTCAGGAATGATATTAAACAGTTGTTAAAAAGAAAATTCTTAACCTCCTATGAACACGGTACCAAGAACTTGCCCTAAATTGGAGCACTTGCAGTCAGCTTCTTCTCTATTTTCGAATCTAAATGATATATTAAAATACTAAACTCGCTTTATGACATATTTATATGTATAATGAACCTTCTACAACTTCACCTTTTAGAGGCCTCCTTCATAATTCATATTATATTTAACTACTATAAACTTTTGAATAAAAATTGCATCATATATTTTATATATTTTTAAAAATATATAAAAATTATAAACTATAAAAAATATTATTTTATTGTATTAATATATATAAAATTATATTTTTAATGTTATGATTTAATTAATAACCAATTTTTTTTTATAACTTTTTCTTCCTCAAACCTTATTGTCTTGAATTCCTGCACGGTCTAAAGCCTAAACTCTTAAATCAAAATATCTAAATATGTACAATAATAAAAATGATTTCTCATGGGTCATGGGTATCATCTTTCTTTTCTTTTAAAAGAAAAGAAGTTGGAATGACAACATAATATCAATCTTATAATTAATTAGTCATTCATTTTTTCTTTTTTGACATCTACAATTTTGTATGTTAATACAGTATTGGTGCAAGAATTGTCCGTAAACTCTTCTTGCGGCTAACGCAGAATGATTCAGCTGATGAAGTGTGAGAGAGATGTGGCTGCTGTCGAACATTGAGTTTTTCCACCGAAGAACAGCTGAAAGTGTGTCTGTTTTCGACCAAACTTCACTTTCTAAATCTGCAAAGAAAGTAACACCCAACGGAGATGGTGAAAGAAAAATGGAGATAATCCTGTTGCCCAATCTCTCCAAGCCTCTAAGTGTGTAAAATGAAGTGCCGGATCTCAAAACTCCACAAGCGAAAAAATCAGAAAAAGTGCCAAAATCCCCAAATCCCAAAAATCAGAATATCTCAAAAAATCCAGAAAAATCATCCTCTGTCGTTGAAAAAGGTTTGCTTTATATAGTGTCTCCTTGAACAGTGACTTGGTATCGGAGAATAGGAAGGATATGATGTCTAACATGGGACAGTGTACAGTCAAATTTCATTAATGATGCCGACACATCTGCAGGTTTGTAGGCTGACACCGTCACATCACTTAAAAATGATCAGAAGATGGGATAGGTGCATTTAATGGTTCTCATTTTTTAATGAGGGGAGAACACGTGTCTACTAATACCCTGGTCAGGGATTACCTGCAAGCTAGTTGTGGAAGGAATCCTGGCCTGGGGTGATTTTCCTGAAAAGCTATCCTGGTTCCTGGTGCTACGATTGTCTGTAAGCTCTAGTTGTCGGATGCCTGAGACGTGCTGTTGATGACTACGAAAAACTTGAGAAGGAGTCCCTGTCTTCTTGACACCTGAGACAGTGGAAATCTTGAGGTGAACGACACATGGGATGGTAATCTTCCTGGGACGCTGGCTATCTGGGGCGAAGTTCTTCTAGGACGATGGAATTCCCTAAGCCGAGGGACACCTAGGGCGGAATGTACCTGAGACGGGGATTGCCTGGGATTACACCTGGCCACCTGCTACGTGTCTTATTGACAGGGCATCCATGTGTCACTCTTGCATTTTTCCCCAAATATTCAATCCCTCAATTTCTGGTGTGAGACTTGTAGAGCTTGCGCTAGAAAATCATGCCTAAGACGAAGCGTCCCAGGTGAGAGTGCTGGCTCAGATGATATAGTTTGACTATTGGGACAATCAACCACTGAGATGATTAACGTGATGTAGAAGCTTCCTAGTCATTGGGATACTTTCTCTTTCTTCTAACGAGGACGTTAGCCTGTTGATGACGTGTTTTGCTTGGGTCTCCGTTCCGTCTTCATTAATAGTGGTCTTATCAAGAGTCAAGTCATCCCTGTCAGCCAGTTGTCTCTGAGCAGGCGGCTCCTCAAGTTCTGGGAAGATTTTAAATACTGGACTGAGAGCATGCCACGTATCTGATCACTGCAGGGGAGACGTGACGGTTCCTCGAGTCATGGGGGGGTATTTAAGGACTAGGACACATGGCGATTCCCTGGTTGTTTAGATCAACGATTGAGATCGCCTCTCTCCTACTATAAATATCCCCCTTTCTCTTGTCATTTTCACAAACATCTCAACTCTCTTTGGATTTTCTGCCTCCGGAGCTCTTTTTTGTTTCCTTTTGTGCTTTCATTGTTCTTGTTTGTTATTTTTGTGTTTTTGTTACAGGTACTTGCTGAAATTTGTCAGAAGATATGGCCAACAAAGGAAGTTCGAGAGATGCTGCTCATTGGAAGGAGTCTTCTCATACAGCAACCCCTACTCAGGAGAGAGGAGAAGATGAAAGGAGCACCTCCAGACAGACTCGGGCCAAGGGGCTCAATAAAGTAGATTGGTTCCCTTCCATCATCACTAAGGCGGATTTACAAACCTACCGTTGGCTGAAATCCCTGAAAACGTACAACTCAGGGTTCCCAAGGCTGAAGAAATCCCGAGAGCCCTGAAACCAAGAGAGGTGGCATTCAATGAAGAGCATTTACTTCTAAGGGTTAGGTTTCCCCTCCAACGATACTTCGCCCATATGTTCGAGGCTTTCAAGATTCCCTCCTATCAATTGACCCTGAACAGTTGGAGGATTTTAGGGGGCCTGTTCGTGTTGAAGGTTGATGCTAGAGCTCCTGCCCCCACCCCGGATGAGGTGTTGTACTTCTACACCCTCAAGAAAAATATCAGCCAGTTCAAGGGGAGTTTTTCCTGCAATAAGGATTGGAAGGACCGCTGGTTCGTGGTAAGCGAAAACTGGGTGGAATCTCCTTAGAGTGTCATCCCCATGACATTCCAGGAACCAGGTATTAACAAGTAAAAATTTTAAAAATTTTGTTTATGAAATATTCTAACTCACCTCTTTTCGTGCAGATATTGGTCGGGAATCATCGGATATCCCGGCCAGTGTGGTTAACAAAGTAGAGTCCCTGGTCCCGATAGATGTTAGGGCTCTTCTGAGTATAGACTCTCAGGTGAAGTTCGGGCTAGTGTTGAAGGCGACGACCAGGAGTGAGTTTACAAAAGCCAGAACTCACTTGAACAAAGGTAAAAAAGACCTTCTGATATTCGATACTTGAAATGGTGTTTGATCTCTCCCTAACCACATTTTATACTTGTGCACCTGCAGGAACAGAAAGTATTGTAGCTGATAGAAAGCAAAAGGCGACAGATGTATTGAAGTGGCTGCTTTTAAAGGGGGGGTCGAAGGGAGTCAAGTCGACTGACCCCAAACAAAAGACCCTTAGGGATAAAGGCAAGGGGCCCATAAAAGGGGATCCGAAGAAGATCCCTGAGAAGGGGGGCAAACAAAAGGAGCACCCCAAATAAAAAGGGATCTCCTTCAAGGGGCCGCTCAGGGATGAATCGGAGAAATGCCCACCAAAAGTTGATTCGGCCCAGGCGAAAGATAAGGGCAAACGGCCCCTGGACGATAGCCGAGAAGAGGCGAGGAAGAAGAAGAAAATCGATACCCTTTCTCGCCCTATAGATCAACAATCCAAGAATGTCCCGATCCATGTGGAAGACGTCATAACCACCCAGGTCTCAGGACGGAATATAGAAGGTGAATTTCCACTAAGGCAACCTAAGAGAGGGGGGTATGAATTGGGTTTTAAAAATTTTTAAGATACACTTCACACAATTTTAATATTCATAACCATCAAATACAAATACAAAAGAGAGGTTAAGGGAATAAAGATATTTGCAAGCTCGATTTTATAATGGTTCGGCTAACTCCAAGCCTACGTCTACTTTATTCAAGCACCCCTTGAAGTTTTCACTAAGCAAACCTTATCAACCAAGGCTTAATCTTTTACAATATGGAGATTTTTTGGGCTCACCTCCGAACCTTACAACCAAATCACTAAACCAAGTGATATACTAATAAAACCACCAAGAAAAGAATCCCTCTTTTCTTTCTGAAGGTATCTAAAGATACAAGAGAAGAATGGAAGATTAAACTTCCTTGAATAGAACAAATATACACAATGAAGCTCTTTTTCTCTCTAAGGTAGTGTATATCAGGAATAATACAAATAGATAAGCTCAATGTATTTTTCTCAAAGTAAAGCAATGTAACGGTAAGATATTAAAAGTTCAAGAAGAAGAGAAATGAAAATAAATAAGCAATTTATAGTTTTTCTAAAAATATAGCCGTTACACAGAAAAACTAGCCGTTACAATGAAAATTGCCTAGATTCGTTTGAATGAATAGAGTCATTCGTTCGATCGAATGGCTATTTGTTCAATTGAATATGTAAAACGTTTGATCGAAAAATAATAGAGCTTTCTGACTTCCAAAGGTACACAATTCGTTCGATCGATATTAGAAAAACATTCGACCGAAAAACCACTGAGCTCTCTAACTTCGAAAGTGCATAATTCATTCGATCGAATGTGTTCATTCAACCGAAAAAAAAATCGTTCCACCGAAGTACCTTTAAGGCAATTCGTTCGATAGAATATTTGAATTCGTTCGATCGAACTCTTCTGGTTTTGAAAAATGAAAGGGCTGAAAGGTGAAGCACTTTGAGTTTTTAAATTCAATAAAAATTAACACAAATTTGATGCAAAATTTTAGACTTTAAATAATATTATAAAGGCTTTATAATTTTCTAAAAATAAGGAAGTTCTTTTCCCATTTAAATACTTTGAAAAATAGCTTAGGATTTGTTTAAAAAATACTTAAAGAGTTTCGAAGCTATTTTTGTGAGTTTAAATAAATGTATTTTTTTTCTTACAAATTTTACATATACGAAATTGCATTTTATTCATGTCTTGCTCTTCCTTTTCTTTACATCCTTGTCACATGGCTTTGTCGACACTATCTTGGCAATTTGCTTATTTTGTTATCATAAAAAATCATGGATGTATAACATAAATGTCAACAATCTCCCCCTTTTTGATGATGACAAAATAATGTATGCTCCCCCTGAAAATTGTAACAAGATAACACAAGATATATATATATATATGTGCATACACCATAAACATAAAAACATTTAATGCATATGGATGTTCTCGCCCTTTGGCATCATCAAAAGAAAGCATACATGGAATAGAAAGCGCAAATGGGAATCATACATATCAGCAAAAGAGATAAGATCATCAAAACCATAGAATCATATATAGCTGAAGGTGGAAATATAATAAAATGAAATTCAGCAAATGTAAACCAGCAAACATAATAAATCTAGTAAGAAAAATAAAATGTGTCTAGACTCAAATCATGCCACGGAGTATGGAAAGAATCTCCTCAATGACGGAGTCAGTGCGAGCCTAAGTATCTCGAATCTGGTAGTGGATATTGCTGAAGGTACTGTCCATGTGATGAATATGACTCTCTATAGTGTCAAAACGAGCATCAACATAATCGAACCGACTTTCAAAGCCTTTAAAGTGAGCTCATTGACGTGTCTGAAAGCGATGAAACTGATCCTAAAGCTCCTGGATAGACTGCTGAGGGGTGTGATCGGTAGGAGTAGAGGGAGGTACAGAGGGCTGAATATGAGGCAAGGAACTCTCAAGGAGATCAAATCTAGCATCCATCTGAGTCTCAAGATATGTAATACGCTCTAGCATGGAGGAATCGGAAGGACCTGCAGAAGAGGATGCTAGTGCCGAAGTGGTGGAGGAAGAGAGAAGTTGAAAATCAGTCGGTGGAGGGGGAACAGATGGTCTCCAACCAGATTTTCGAACCTATGACCCATCATCCAATCTCTTAAGACCAATGCGGCCAAGAGACCGCTCATCAAAACCTTCAATGGTGGATATATCTAATGCCTCCTCATCATCTAAAGGGATGCTAAAATATAGAAAGATACGAGTGAGTATCTGACTGTATGAGAGCAAGGCTGTCCTATGGTAGGCAACACGGTGAATAGACTCGATGATAATGTGACAAAAGTTTACAGGTGTCCTAGTCTGGAGACTATAGAGAAGGAATTCCTCCATATAGCTCACATTAGTCGAATGGCCACACTTAGGCAGTAGGGCAATAAAAATGAGATGCTGAAGGACTTTGGATTTGATGGATAGAATAATGGTTTGGTGGGTGTATCCAAGGCCGTCAATGTTTGGTAGTGGGGCTAAACCATGGTTCCCAATCATTATAAACAATTCCAGTTCGTTGGACTCTAACTCATGCATAGATTCAGTTCTATAAAAACCTGCCAAGCCCGCATTAGGAATAGCCAGAATCTCACTAAGTATGGCCTTAGAAAGCACCATTTGAACACCCTTTATAGTAGACACAAGTGCCTCTTCATCAACTTGAAAAGTCAAATTATTCTGGAATACTCTGACTAACCTAGGGCAAATAGTTTCTTTAAAATATAGTAAGTGCTCCCACTGTTGAAATCTAAAAAGTTCAGACAGGCTAAATGTAGTAACCACCCAAGGTTTTATAACTCTACTAGGTAAAATTTGCCTCTTAGCATATTCTTTATTAAATTTCTTGGCTAGAGCAAGAGAGGGAAACAGAATGGTGTCATACCTAGATTTTGATCTTTGTCCGCGTGAGGTGTCATCAGTATCTCTTTGAACGTGCTTCTATCTTCCACTCATGATGATTTTGAAGGAAAAGAGATGATTTTGTTAGAGATAGAAGGACGAAAGAGACGTTTGGCTGTATAGAGAGAGAAAGGATCGGTGGAAAATGACGTTCGGAGGCGCGTTATATATTTAGATGCGCTGATTCAATCGAACGAAGGGCAAAATTCGTTCGATCGAAGTTATGTTCGTTCGAATGAATCGTCCGATTCGTTCGATCGAACTATGTCCAAAAAAATTTCAGAGAGCAGGTGTAAAATTTGTTCGGACAAAAATAAGATTCGTTTGACCGAATCTGGACAATTAAAAATTCCAAGGAGCAGGACCAATTTTCGTTTGAACGAACTGTGATGTTCGTTCGATCAAACATATGAAAAGCACAAAATTTTGAAGTGGGCCACGGGGTATTAAGTCTAGATGCTTTAATACACTAAATATATGATATAAGTGAGCCAAAAAAGATATCATTATCTGATATTCTAAGTCACCATATCAACTTAAAAAAAACAACAACAAATAAATATCAAAAGATGAATATAAACAAGATAATATAATTTAAATAGGCAATCAATTAGCATTAATAAAATGAAGATGACATCAATAAAACAATCAATATGTGTGAAATCAATGAGAAATCTCCAAAATCTCTAATTCTTGTCTTAAGTAGCAAAATCTATCCTCACTTAAGGGTTTCGTGAAAATGTCCACAATTTGTTTGTCCGTGGGAACAAACTCAATGGTTATATCACCGTTAAGCACATGATCCATAAGAATGTGATATCTAATCTCAATATATTTTGCTTTAGAGTGGCATACGAGATTCTTAGACAAGTTTATGGCACTAGTATTGTCACACAAGATAGATGAATGGTCTAAATGTACTCCATAGTCCTTAAGTGTGTGTTGCATCCAAAGAGTTTGGGCACAACAACTTTTGGGCAATATACTCTGCTTCGGTCGTGGAAATTGCAATCGAATTTTGTATTTTACTAGACTATGATACTAGGGAGTTTCCTAGGAAATGACAAATTTCACTAGTACTTTTTTTATCAACTTTGCATCTGGTAAAGTCGACGTCGGAATAGTTTATTAAGTCAAAGTGTGTTCCCCTAGGATACCATAGACCTAGATTTATTGTGCCTCTTAGGTATTTGAAAATTCGTTTAACGGCACTCAAGTGTGACTCCTTTTGACAAGATTAAAATCTAACATATACACAAACGACATACATAATGTCCGGCCTACTAGCGGTAAGGTAAAGAGGATATCCGATCATACCTCTATACCTTTTTGTGTCTACTTCTTTATCATTTTTATCCTTGTCTAGCTTTGGAGAGGTGCTCATGGGAGTTATAGCCACCTTGGATGATTCCATCTTGAATCGCTTGAGTAGGTCCTTGACGTACTTGGATTAATTGATGAAGATTCTATCCTTCATTTGCTTAATTTGCAATCCCAAGAAGAATTTGAGCTCCCCTATCATGCTCATCTCAAATTCCCTATTCATACTTTTTAAAAATTCTTCACACATTGAAACATTAGTAGATCTAAAAATAATGTCATCCATATAAATTTGAACAATCAGAAAATCATAACTTTTATGCTTAATGAATAATGTTGTGTCAACCTTGCCTATACTAAACCTATTGTCTAAAAGAAATTTGCTTAATCTTTCATACCAAGCTCTAAGAGTTTGTTTCAAATCATATAAAGCTTTTGTCAATTTATAAATATAGTTTGGGAAATCATGATTTTCAAAACCGAGAGGTTGTTCAATATAAACTTCCTCTATTAATAAACCATTTAAAAATGCAATTTTTACATCCATTTGATAAAGCACAAAATCTTTATGATATGCAAAGGCAAGTAATATTCTAATGGATTCAAGTCTAGCTACGAGGGTAAAGGTTTCATCAAAATCAATTCCTTCTTGTTGGTTATACCTTTGAGCCACTAATCTAGCCCTATTTCTTAGAACCAAGCCGAACTCATCCATTTTATTTTTAAAAATCCATTTTGTTCCTAGACTAATAACATTTTGATGGTCCGGTCTAGGAACTAATTCCCACACTTTATTTCTCTCAAATTGAGCTAACTCTTTTTGCATAGGCAAAATCCAATATTCATCCTTTTTGACTTCAAGAAAAGTCTTAGGTTCAATTTGATATATGAATGCAACATTATTGCAAATATTTCTAATGCAAGACCTAGTCATGATGTCATATGAGGGAGAACCTAAAATTAAATCTTTAGGGTGAGATTTTGCAAACCTCCACTCTTTAGGGAGTGATTGATCATTTGCATCTTCTCTATTTTCAATGCTTTCCTCTTCCTTTGGGGAAGTGTCTTGCATATCTTTAGTTGAACCCTCAAGTTGCATATCATTCAAATTTTCTACAATATAATCATTACATACAACTTTCTCCGAAGAGAAGGGGTTAGATTCATCAAAAGTGACATGCATGGATTCCTCAACAACTAAGGTTCTTTTATTAAAATCTCTATAAGCTTTGCTAGTTAGAGAGTAACCAAGAAAAATTCCAACATCGGATTTTGAATCAAATTTTCCTAAATTATCTCTTGTGTTCAAAATGAAACATTTTGATCCAAAGACTTTAAAATAACTAATGTTGGGTTTTCTACCATACCAAAGCTTATAAGGGGTTTTATTTAAATTGGTCTAATTAAGATTTGATTTAAAATATAACAAGAAGTGTTTACGGCTTCAGTCCAAAATAATGTGGAAGTGAAAACTCATGTAACATAGTCCTAGCCGTTTCTTGAATAGACCTATTTTTCTTTCTATAACACCATTTTGTTGAGGAGTCCTAGGACATGAAAATTGATGCTCAATGCCATGCTCATCACAAAATTTTTCAAAGAAGAGGTTTTCAAAGTCACCACTATGATCACTTGTGAAACCCGTCCCTTAGCATAATGGGCATAATAGTAAATCCCTTAAGAGTGTTCGTGCATGTCTTCGTGATTAGATGGTGCACGAGAGGGTATAGAACATGATGAATATATCTTGAATAAGATTATGGTGTTAAATTTGAGATTATAAGAAAGATCTGAATTTTTGACCCCAAAATCATCTCTAATTGAGAAAAAGTTCCTTGTTGTTTTTGTAGAGCTCGGAGAGAGCTTCGTATTGATATATTATAGGTTTCGAGCGGATATCCGAGCTAAAAGTTATGGCCAATTAAAGTTGTGGTCCCCGGAAGGAGGACCAGAAGCAAAAGGTATCGATACGTTTGGGGAACGTATCGATACGTTGAGGACTTGGCCCAGGGTATCGAAACCTTTGAGGAAGGTATTGATACATTTACTGTAGAGGGCAAAGGTATCGATA
>JAVXUL010000016.1:10799466-10811808 GCA_035590515.1 Trichilia minutiflora | reverse complement strand
TAGAGGGTAAATTCTACACATATTTCTTTCATCCTCGATTCATTTGGGTTTTTTTTTTGCTACCTTTACTGGAAGTACATTTATTCCTCCACCCCTTTTTCTGACTTAGGCATCGGAGTTTTCCCGTCGAAAACCCCTTCCAAAGTCACTCCGAAGTGTTTACTTTCTTTGCAAGCTTAAGAGATGAAGCTCTACCAGAAATAGCTACATTCGCAGTTATTTTCTGGTATAAAAATTGCTCGATAAACAGTCACATTGCCCTCACATCCCATCAATTGAGTTATTCTATATTGGCCACGAGGAGAGTCTACGGATAATTTTTGCACCAATAAATTTATTAATAAATAATTTAATATGATTTGATATTAGAAATATTGAATATAAATAATCATGAGTAATTTAACTTTGATTTAGAAATTGTGTAATTAATAAAATATAAAAAATATTATTTTAGTTTATTATAGGATTGTTTTTATTATTGTACAAATTAATTTATAAAATATTACAATTTTTAATTTCTGTGAGTAATTTGTTAATTAGATGGGGTGGTATGACAAAAACATGTGAGGTGGAAATGTCAATATCCGTCTTTAAACTATGTGGTCCAATTTCTAGCCAATAGAAAGCTGGGCTTCAAGCTCCTTTAGTCAGGTCCTGATGTTAATCGATTCTTCTTCCAGCCATTAGATTGGATTTGTAATTGATTCTGAAAATCTCATCTCTGAGCGTCAGCTTCAGTTTCTTCCTCCTATAGCTTAAAGAAAATGGCAGCAAACGCAGCAGTTTTCGCCATTGTTACAGCTCCGATTTCTTACAGTACCGTCAACACAAAACTGCTAATTCATCATCCGAGTACACCTTCTGCTACTACAGATGCAATCAAAAGAAGCTGCTTCCAATCTTCAATTTCTCTTACCCGTCGTAGTTGCTTTGTCTCTGCGTGTCTACCTTCATCCTCTTCTTCTTCTTACTCCGCTTCTCGGCGGAAAACCAGGCTTTTCGTCAGTGGTAGGCTTTCCCAATTCCCACTCTTTGTTATTCTTACCCAAATGCATGGAATTTTTAGAACTTATTGAAAATTTTTCCCTACTTTCACGAAGTAGTATTTTGGTGTCACTAGTCAAAACGAATCCATTGCCGAAAATGAATGAGAATTCGTGATGAATTATGTAACCCATTAATGAAAAACTATGCTATGCTTTTCAGAAGCATATTTGAAGGTTTCAATCTTAACGAAGCCCTTACTTCCTGTGTAGATGTTTAAATTCAATCTTAATATTAATTTGAAAAAGTTGTAAGCATAATAAAAATTGAGAATGATAGACATTACTGTTTGTACATGCCAGTGTCAGTCTGGAGAAGTAGCTTGACTTACTCAAATTATGCGTTGGTTTAGTGTCTGTTTTGGTCATAAGACGTGAGCTTATTTTTTCAAATTAGCGAGGACAAAGTTGAGATAGAACAATATTTTGTAGAAGTATAGGAAAGCCGAAAGATTCTTCATTCTGAAAGCTTTTCCTTATTTCTTCTTCCTTGTCTTGTGAGTCAAAATGAGTGGATTCTTCATTCCGAAAGCTTTTTCTTATACCTTCCTGTTCATGTGACTCAAAATGGGTAAATTATGAGAGTTTGCTTTGCTAGTCACTACTGTACACCTTGATTGTGGTTCTGTCCTAAGAACCAATGAGGAGCTTGACGTTGACTTTGTATCACAATTCACATAGAGGGATCTCAACTTCATGATACCTTTTCTTGCCTAGATCCATAGTGATCATGCTGGTGTATTTCATGTGCTACTTGCTGCAGGGCTCTCTTTTCGTACCACTGAAGAGAGTTTGCGAAAAGCTTTCCAAGGTTTTGGCCAGCTTGTGGAAGGTGAGAACCGGTGAAAGTTGATATGTTCCCTTTGTAGCAAGAACTATGTCGGTTGGATCCTATACTTATTTTCTCTCAGTTGTTTATTGATAATTTTCAAAAGTTTAAGAGATTAAATCTCTATCTCACAGTTAATCTAGTGATGGATAAAATTGCAAATCGACCAAGAGGCTTTGCTTTTCTCAATTATGCAACTGAGGAGGAATCTCAGAAAGCTATTGAGGGAATGCATGGAAAGGTATGAACTGTGTATCTCCATTTCAGGATATAATTGTTACATGCTTTGAAATATTTGCTGGTTTTTGTATATGTAACTAATGAATATCAAATAAAGAAACTTTCTTTGGGAGGGCCTTAGGCTTGGTATTATATTGTTATTCTCATGACTTAAGCCCAATGAATGATATGTGTTTTAATGTAACTAGTCTAATCAATAAAAGGATCCAGAACCAATGTATAAAGGAAGAAAAAGCAATTGGGAATGAGGTGTATATTCCCTAAGTTACCTAAGGAATTGCTACTCAAGTTCTAGTTTCTGACTGGAGAGCATGTTGATAGAGGAATAGCTAGCCAGTTCAAAAATTTGGCAACCTGTTCAAATTTATGCACTAATTTGGAAACAATTTACACCAATCACCGTCCATGAGGGTTGGAGTAAATCATTTCCTCACAAGTTATTTGATGATTGAAAACTGGTGATGCTACTTGTTCATTAAACCCACTTGGTCATAATGTTGTTTGTAAATGGACCATGTCAATGGACCTACTGCTCCATCTAGTGCTCTTTTGCAATCAAATCAATGTCAAAGCTTAGGATGATGAATATTTGACTTTTTAGTTGTAAGGATTTTAGTTTTCATTCAACGCAATCTACTTAATGGGATATTCTTGTTTGCTGGTACCAAGGCTAATCATAAAGTAACTAAAGTTAAGCAATTTTGTGAGATTGAAAAGTTTAACTCGGAAAATGAGCTTATGAATATGAGCTGGCTCATCCAATTGTTTGACCTTTGTTTTGGACCTAAAGAACTTACAAGTAGATGGAGATGTACAAGTGACTAGGGTGTTTATGGGTAGGAAGGATCACTCTCACATCGGTTAAAGAAAGGATGATTGTGGGGCTATATAAGTAGTGGTAGAACTATTCCTGGGTAAGCTGGTTTTCCTAGTGTTCTAGGTAATTCCCCCTGCATCAGGTGGTATTAGAGCCAGACACTTCTCTTTGAGTACTTTGGCCGCGGCTGGATGGTCCGGTGGACCTGTGGGTGGGTTACCTCCTATCGGTAGGGGAGTATGATAAGGGCATCTGTGGGCAGAAAGGACCACTTTCACATTGGTTCACATCAGTTGAAGAAGGGATGGTTGTGGGCTATATAAATATTGTGTTATAATGCTAGTTCAAAAATAAATTGGAGCAGTTGCTAACCTATTCCATTGGTGTGTTAGTCTCTGGTACATATTATGATCCCACTCTTACGAGTGTTTACATACTATGGGGCTGCCTATAGTTATTGACAGAAAGGCAAAGCATGATGCATTTCAGAGTTATTTTTCAACTTCCTCTTTAATTTTCCCTCTCTATGTTCTTTCATCCCTTCCGTCCTTTCTTCTTTCTCTCTATCCTTTCCTTCTCCTCTTTCCTACATCAACCTGTTTCCTGAATCCTGATCAGATAGACCTATAATAGAAATTAGAATAAGGTGAATGTTTTTCATTGAGTATTACCATTGAATTATTGTTTGCTACATTGACTTGTTGAGGCTATTTGAATGTGTGAGATTTGGCCGGTAAAGAATTACCGTTAGAAAGTAAGATTCATGGCTCTCAAGCCATTCACGTTGTCTACAATAAGATTCATGGTTTTCAAGCCATTCATATTTTCTACAACTTAAAATCCAAGTAGGGTAAGCACACATATGAATCTTCTTTAAAAATGGTGAATGGAATCTTTTAGAAAATAATGTTCTCATACGGTTGATTTTTTCTTTTTATATTTCTTCTGTTTACAGGCTCAAACACTTTCCTTTCAGTTTCTGGATGGCAGGGTCATATTGTTGAAATTGCAAAACCCAGATCAGAGCTTCGGCAGGCCCATAAACAAAACCAAAGACAAAATTGAAGTGCTAGAGATGGCCATATTGCTTCACTACTACAATTAAGGTAGAAACCAACTGATTGGGACAACAATTCTGCTTTCTCTATTTACAAAAGATTGTTGGAGCTCTTAATCTTCATGCAAAATGGCATGACTGTAGATTGACAAAAGTCCTAGTGGTCTGATTTCTGTGATGTGCATGCTTAACTATAGGAACCACAATTGAAGGTGTCGAGTAAAAGAGGATATTGAGCCCACAAGACTCAGAAATATTAATTTTTAATATGCAGAAGAATATTATTTAATTTCATTTATGGTTTTTATTTGAAGCAGAATGTTAAAAAAACTTCCATTAACAGCATATGAATTCTTCAACCTTGCTGATGGCTAGCGCCTGGTAACGATGTCTGGTGTTAAGAGTGTGAGGCAATCTCAGACTGGTTAATCAGTTGATTTAAATTTTAAGTAGGTTAGGGTTGTAAACTTGTTGACAAATGTTTTGCCTGGATCCTACCAAGTTTTTCTATTTAAGAGTTTGATGTGGGTAATAAAATTATATCCAAATTTTGCAGAATTTCTAGTTGTTGAGTCGAATTTCGGAATATTAATACTCATTTTGCAGAGTCTCCAGTAATCTGGATGTAATCCAGACCTGTGTAACATAACCCCGTTGATTGTGCTCCAGTTTATTACAATACTAGCAATGGTAAAAGTTTTTGAGATTTGTTAATGATTGTTTAGGCTTTTATTTTGGGGAAATTGTTAGAAAAGTTCAGTTTTTTTCCCTTAATTCTAAAATAACGGTATCTAAAAAGATTTTTTTAAATTTAATCAAGGATATATTATTTAACAAATTTATTCTCATAACATTTGCATCTTGTTTTTAAGAGTTATAATTTATATTCATTTCGAAAATTATAATTTATTTTGATTTTAAAAATACAGAGTTAAACTAATTTTGAGAGTATAAACTTAAATTGATTTTGAGAGCGAAAAATTAAATTAATTTTGGGTGTGAGGCGAAAAGTTTCGTTTAAAAATAAATTCTTTGCTTTTAAATGTAATTTTATTAGTTCGATAATAAGTTCAGATTTTATAAATTCTATAGTAAGTTTAAGAGTGATAGGGTTTTATTTGAAAATAGATTTTTTATTTTTGAATTTAAAATCTTTTATTCAAAAATAAACTTCTAAAGATAGATTTGAAAATAAATTTTTGAAAATAATCTTTAAAATTAAAAGTTTTATTAAAAGGTGAATTTTTTAATTTCAAATGTAATTTTTATTAGTTCAATAATAAATTTAAGAGTGAGAGAGTAAAAAAGTGCAAATCAAAGATAATATGATAAAAAAAAATTGATTAAATTTAAAAACATTTTAAAGACAAGATTAATTTTGAAATTATTGTATAATATGTGGTCTTTTGTGATAATTTTCCTTTATTCTGAGAGTGCAGGGAAGTGCAGTGCTTCTGTCGTGCTTTGAAAACAAAATAAAAAATGAATTTGGTAATAACTTTTTAGTGAGATACATATATTTTTTATATTAATATTTGATATATAGTAAACTTTTTATATTGAAATATTTTAAGAGAGAGAGAGAGAACTATGCAAGTCCTATCTTTCCATACTCTTACTTATAATTGAGAAACCAAGTGACTCTTACTTTTAACTCTCAATTGACTCTCCATTGTAAAATATAATTGAACCCCTTGAACTTAATGAAAATTACAATAAGCTCACTAACTTCATGTATATAAACATATTTTGTCTTTAAGAGGTATTTTCTCATTTTTTTTAATTATTATTTCAAATATTTTGCACCCTTTCCAAAATTAAGTATGCAAACTACCTGTACCCCTACTACTGACCTTGTGATTAAAAAAAAAAAAGACAGGTCTATTGTAATAAAAGGTTTTTTTTTTCTTTAATATTAATATTTTTTGTTTATCGATTCACAGAAATTCATCTCCAAATAATTTCATATGTAGTCCAGTATAAATACTAGTATGATTTTAAAATTAAAAATGTATATATTTAATTAACTTTAAAATATTTTTTTTTAAAAATAAAATAACATTCCTCACCCTATCTGATATTTTTTTTTCGACCATTTGAACATAACTCTACCGTGAAGGAACCTTTTTTTTTTTTAAAATTAAATATTACGAAGTTGGGGAGTGAATGTTAAAAAAAATCAAAATAAAGCGAACACGGCAAGACACTTGACGGTTATCCCAAATAAATAAAAATACAGGGAGATCGTCCGAAAAAGAAATAAGACTAACATTTAAATATGCGAATTGAAAAAAAAAATCTCAGATCAAATATGACAAACGCTGTATCCGGAAAATTTTTTTTCCAAAAATTGGCTAATTTGAGCTAAAAATACAAATATAAGTTGTATAAATTCCTTCTACAAATTAATAAATAATTAATAATTAGATCACGTTGATTGGAAGTACTGATACATGAAGGCTAAATTGCAGAGAAGCAACCGGACTTCGTCATTAAGAAGAAGTCTCAAATTTCTGCTCCAAAATAAGAAACCGAAAAAGTCATTAAACACAGAAATTAAGATACGATTATAAAACTAATTGCCTACGGACAAAGGAAAAAATATCAGACGCTGAATGCTGAAGCATGAAGCTGAATGAATGTTCAGCCTAATTTACTGCATAACTGTCGTATCCTCCCCCTTCCCGGTTACCATAAAGGCAGGGTCCGAATTGGAATACTTGAGTTCACTGCTGAATAAAATTCATAGCTACTGTACATGCATGATCATCCCCAGCACCTTCATTGACGTCTTTTTTGCTATACCTAAATAATTATAATGACCTTAGCAGTCAATCTATGGGAGTGCTATTGTGCAGGTGCTATAAGCATACACGAGTTCTTTGTCTCTCACGCTCTTCTAACACGATCACCGATGATTTTGTGTCACACTCTGCTAAGCGTCTTTTGTATGGTACAAACCCCTTGTTGGGGCTGACTTGTGAAGATTGTCGGCGTTGAGAATCAACGGCTGCATCCAAACTTTTCTCTCTATTTTCTAGCACACTAACCGAGCCACTACTTGATCCAGAACAAGACCTTTCGTCCAAAGTTTCCTTCTCTTTCAACAACTCTTTTCTGATGGAAACTGTCGATGTTGCTACTGAGCTTTGGTTATCCAACCTAAAATTAGAAAAGGAAACACCTTGATACAAAGACCACGGTGGAAGATAAGCGTTGGGGCTTGCTTCAGAAATGCTGTTGTTTTCTTTCTGTAGCTCCACAGGAGGGAAAACAAAATTTCCATCTGAGGATGGATTAACAACCATTCCAAGGGATAAACATGTGTCCAAATGCTTTGATGGAATGCTCTGACCAAAATTTTCTTTTTCAAGATTCTCTTGACTGCTGTCGCACTTTGGTGACTTGTAACTCTCGCCACATGGTGGACATAGTTTATGGGAATCTGTCATGACAACAGTCGCTCCAAAAAGCTTAATGCTTGTGCAAGGTGGTACTATGGTTGCATCTTCTTTGATGCATACAGTGTCCTTGGACTGAGATTGAATTTTCTGAATACAAGAGCAACAGATAAATAGAATCAGAATAACAATTAAAAATGAAAATTCATAAAAATCAAACCGGCTAAAAGTTCAGAAAATAGTTTTACCACAGACAAAAAGTCATCACCATTGGAACCAGCTGACAGTTGGGTTGATAACATAGGAACCTTCTCTTCTTTAGGTGATGAGTTAGATGTCACATATTCATTCTCTTTTTCGATGGGTAATATGTTTGCAGAGTGCATTTCAGTGGTACAAGAAATTGGTGAAGAACATCCATTTTGTTGATCTGAGACTGCAGAGCCCAATGTATCTGCAGCAAATGTGGATAAAACTGAAGTGGGCGATTGCCCATCTGTACCCAAAGCCAATGCATTAGGTGAAGGAAAACTTTCTGGCTGATTTGAAACTGATGTTCCTTTGAGTGAATCAACTTGTTTCCGCGGATAAGGATGCATTGGTTTCCTCTTAGGCCGAGGGGGAGGAATCTCAATTGCCATAATAGAGCTCTCAGTGCTACCATTCGACTCACGGCCCACCTGAAACAGAGAAAACAAAACCAGTCAGTGCAAGATAATTACCAGCCAGACAAACCCACTAAAAACATTTGCACACCATGAGGAAATCGTAACCAACATATAAAATGTGACTAAAATTTAAAGCATTAAACCTTAGAGAAAAATTTTTGAGCATGGCTTCGGATTTGAACAGCAGTTTTGGTACCTATATGTTCTGCATGAAGATAGAGAGTAACTCCATTTGATCTATACACATACTAGAAAGAAGATTCAATAACTCATTACTCCATTTAGCTTACCTTCTATCTGACGCCATCCTCGACCATACAATTTCAAAGCTTCAAGGACCCTTTGGTGCTCGTCTTCAGTCCATTTTTCTCTTTGTTTAGTGATAGTGTAAGGTTTCCTCACCTGTTAAAACAAAGGACATAACAGCCAAATCCATGAACTGAGTTAATAAACTACATCTTCCATAAAAATCATACTAATTAACCAAAAAAAAAAAAAAATAGCATACAACAGAGAAACAAATGTAACCTTTAGTATAGGGTCATTCTCAAATGAATACAACTCCTTGAGTCGAACAACACTTTCAGATTGGGAACCATTCTTACCATCTGTTATAGAGCTATACGACATTGCCACCTTCAATTTAATCCTACATACCCAAATCCAACACGTCATATCACAATTTCCCTCCTAAAAATGCAAATTAAATCCATAAAATCATAGTTCCATTCTGTACTAAATACACAACAAATTCAGAAAACCACCATTTCCAAGTTCTATTTACAACATCACACTGAAAAATCAAGTGAAACCACAGCACCATGACACCGTTAAAATCGACCTAGCTTCGTCCATAAATCCATAACATAATAAACTTTCAACAGTAACCATAGTATTGTTGGTTTAACTATAAAAATAAATTAATGATTATTAACTATATTAATTAATCTACTCAAAGCATACTTGCATCACATAAATCTAATACAACATTAATTAAGCCCAAAAAAATTTTAATTTTCATAAGCCAAATATTAATTAAGATCTTAAACTTAAACAAATGAAACACTAATTAAATTCAAAACAATCAACAGATTAACAAATATCTAACACGAAAGTCATAAACACTATCTCAAATGTACGCAGGAAATCTACAGTCCTCTGTTCTTCCTCAACAGTATAGAACATAAAATAATAAAAAAATCAAACAAATATCTCACAAACCTAAAATTCTCAGAAAAACAGTAAGCAGATCGGCAACTTACCGGCGAAAAATATCTAAAGCGCAATTTGCCTTCACGCTGAACAGAGCGAGAAATAGAGAAACAGATCCCTCCTTTTTCTCTCGACCGTAAAAGCTCGCGAATGAGCGAGCGTACGTACGAGCAGAAGAAGATTCTACAGATCTCTTATAAATGCATAACAAATCAACGCATAAACAAATCAGAGCAGAGAAGAAAGAAAAGACGAGACGAGAGGAATTCGATACAAAATATATTCTTGAAATTGATAGAGAAATAGGGACGAGGAGTTAAAAAGAGCAATAGGTTGACACGTAGGATTGCAATTTCAATATATATTTTTTTAAAAATTAATTTTTTTGAATGGAAAATTCGAGAAGGGTTACTCATCTTGTGGCTGAAAATGAATGGGTCCCTTGACACGCGGCGTGTTATTGTGATGTGTATTCCACTCATTTCGTTTTAATTTTCGTTGTTTCGGATAAGATAATTGCAAAATGGTGGCAATGGGTGGATAGATAATTGGGCTGGGAATCGGGTTTTATGAGAAAATAGATATTTCATTCGCCTTTTATCACTTACTCGCGCGAATACGGAATTTATTTCTACTTGTGGTTCCAAAAATATTATATAAAAAAATATTTTTTAAAGAGAAAAAAATAATTCAATATATTTTTACTATGTATAAAAATATGATATTTTATTTTTAATAAATTCTTTTATTTAAAAAAAGAGAATATAAATTTTAATATTTTAAAGAAATTTTGTGTAAAGCGTTAATGAAAATAATGTAATGCTATATTAATTTATATATTTTTCTTTTAAGAATGGATGAAGATTTATTTTTATTGTATCCAAATTATTTTGTATTTTGTTTTATGATATTATTTATTATAATAATAGAAATATATTATTTTATATAATCTGAAAATGGAAATTTATATAATTTCTTTTCTGTTTCTTTTATTTCTATTATTTGTATTTGCAAATTATGTTTTTTTTTCTTTTTAAGGTGTATTTTAATGTAAAGCAGATAAAGAATTATGTACTTGGGACTCTCCTTGGTGCCTTGCTCTATTTATTGTGTCATTTTAATGCTACGAACTGTTATTGTATAAGTCAAAATTGTAATTATTATTTTGAAAAATAAAGTTAAAATTAAATTATTTTCCAAAGAGAGTGTGGAGTACATTCTCTGTAATTATAAAGCTGCGAGTGGACCTAAATAAAAGGAAAAATCGAGAAAATATCTATGACCTCTAATAAAAATTGAAAAATAATTTTATTAAAAAAGAAAAGAAAAGAAAAGAAAAAGGGCGATAGACAAAGGCGGCTGGCCAAGTAGAAGGGGTGTGGTCTGTAAGAGAGTTGTGATGAGGTGAGCTGGACCCCGTGAGACCTCCATTACACTTTTTGCCACCTCAGCTCGGCTTGGCTCAACTTGGCTTGGCTCATCTACTCTACCACTTTCCTTCTTTACCGTAAAAGCCACGCGTAAGGGAGAGCTCTCTTTGTTATATTGTAGAAATACAAAAATACCGACCAAGGTTATAATATATTCTTTTTAATCTTGTAAGAAATTTATCTTGCAAGTTATGATCACCTACACTTGAGTGTAGGATTACAAACAAGTGATGGGGTTTGATGTGGGTGGGAATTTTGTAATTTAATAGAAGATATGTATGGATGTAATTTAATAATTTGTGATTTTTTTTATGTGTGTAAAATGATACCATTTCCACAAATTAAAAAAGTTTTGAATCTTTTGTCTTATAAAAATATCCGTAAATATAGGATAATTAAATTAAGAATAAAAAATACACACTAAAAAAATCTAATAAATACACGTGAAAAGAGTGAAATATTTGACTTAATTGAAGCATAATTTTATTAAATAGTAATTTATTATTTTCTAAAAAATAATAAAAACAAATCATAAAGCTGTTTTTAAGGGAAAAATTTTGGAAAATATTTTACAATTTAAGAAAAAATAAATAAATAATGGAAAAATCTTAAATAATTATATTGATAAAATATAAAAAAATATATATAATTTTTCTAAATAAATGTACAAATAATTAAATATATCTTTATATATGGAATTTACGATATACTTAAAATTTGTAAAGTAACGGTTGGAATCGAACAACTGTACCCTTACAACAATGTTTGATATAAGATTTTGAAAAAAAAAAGAAATGTATGATGCAAGAAATAGACGGCCAAGATGCAACAAGAAATCGTACATGGATCGTAGAGGATTCAATCAATCAATAATATAATATGATGGGTTGGTGGATGTCTAACGTACCCCACCAAAAGGCAAAGTGTTTCGGGAAAATAATTTTAAAAATCAAGAAAAATTATGAGCCACAAAAATTTCTCTAGAATTTGCGGAGAGATGAAAGACTGCTAGTGGATCTTTCGAGTGCCCATGTTTACGGATCTTTCGAGTCAAAAAAGAGATTTCCATGAATAAAAATTATAGTTAAATATTAAAAAAATATCAGATGACAACAGAATCTTTCTCTTAAGTGTTACGATATTCAATTTGTGGCTGGCCTTCGTTATCTTCTTCGTCGCTTGTCTTTTTTCTTATATTTTAATGTTTATCCGTTTTGTTTTTTTCTATAATTTGAGATTTTATCATTAAAGTTCCTAAAAAATTCATATATTATATTGAGTAGATCAACTATTTACCACTATCAAACGAGATACTTATATGTACATGTTTTATCAGTTTATTATTAATCAATTAACGTTAATTTAATTATTTTATAAATTAAATAATTAAAATTTATATAATATATTAAATAAAGATATAATTTATTAAATTTTATCAAGTACATATATTATAATTTTTTAGGGGTGCTTTAATGGTGGAGAATGAATATGTGCGAATTTTGTGTCCTAAATTCGATTTCTATCTTAGGATATTTTCTATTGAAGCATCAAAGATATTAGATTAAAAATTTATCCTATATTTAATATTATTGTGTATGATCCTGTGCACGTATTTTATGGTATAGGACGGTTGTCAGGTAATCAT
>JAVXUL010000016.1:10720340-10758679 GCA_035590515.1 Trichilia minutiflora | reverse complement strand
GGTATAGAGAAGACGTGGAGGATCAAACAGGAAGCAATTGCTCGTGAAGTAGATATCCTAAGCTCTAGAAATCAATATGATATAGTTTTACCAGGCTAGTGGTTCTACAATTTGATATTGCTTAAGAGTTTGTTTGACCCATTGTTTGTATAAAATAAAATTTTCATTGCAACTTTCAGTTCCCCTGATGAAATTAGTAAGAGGGAATGCCTGACACTATTGCGTAGCTTGTATAATCTCAGTTAAATCATGAACATATTACCTAAAATTAGGGGAACTAGAAAAGAGAATTCTGAAAATTGCAGCAACTCTTCAGGTTTGCTAAAAACACTACTGTTATCAATTGAAAGATCTTGGCAGAAAGGGAAAGGAGGCTAAGGAAATTGGTAGTAAAGGTTTTCATTTTGTCCAGGGTTTTATCCATTCTCTTGTTGGAAATTGATGAGTTTGTGCATGGGTGAAATCTGGTATTTTCCTTTTGTCATTCAACTTGGAAGGGCTAGTGCCTGAACACCATTTTTCCGTGATACTGGGTTATTATGCCACATAAGGAAGCTCTATGAAAATGAAAGAAAATTCTGCTTCAATGTGCAATGAATTTTGCTAGAGTTATCTGTAGAATATAAAGTGGTCTTCAATTTTGTACTTTTCTTAACAAAGTATAGTCTAGTAAAACAGAATCCTTGATTCTTCATAACTATATTAAACACTGCTGCGGTGTTCGGACTTAGGTTGTCATATGAACGATAAAACTCGGGTAGAAACTTAAAACTTTCTTTTAAGGTATAAACGTAAGTGTTTTTGGATTCTTCTTCAATCTTCTGCTTCTCCAATTAGAGTTGTTTAGACAATATAGTTTTGTTACCTGTGACCATGTCAATTGTATCTAGGTTGGCGCTTTGATCATCTATAATCTTTTGGCCTTTTGGTCATGTTGCTGCCAACAGTCCATTCCTCATTGACATTCATTCTGCTCTGTTTGGAAACTATCTTAAACATGGTTTACTGCCCGACTTGATTCCTCCTGTTATTCTAAGAATTATACCCACCTATGCAGACCTTGGTCCATACACTCTGGATTTTACCTTAAGCAGTAGATATATGGCTGTTGCTGGACGCAAGGGGCACTTGGCAGTTGTAGATATGAAGAACATGAACCTAATTAAAGAAATCCAGGTACGCTCTGATCCTTCAAAGTTGAGCTGCCTCTTACTGAGGGGCAGCCAATCTTTGGATGAGACTTTTATATCTGGTTACAAACTGGCTGCTGGATCACTTATTATACCATAGAAACCTCGTTTTATTGTACATGTTCCTCTTTTTCTATCTGGAAAAATGCTTATTTAGAATTTGAAATGTTATTCTGGGCTTAGCGAACTGAAAACTAACATTTGTTTCCCTATGTTTGCTCGATATCTTAGTTGTTACCTTGTATCCATTAAGGGAGTGATTATCTTTGTTTGGCCTTCTAGGTTCTAACCAGAAGCTAAACAGATTTACTAATGGATTGTTGATTCATTCAGGTTAGAGAAACGGTGCGCGATGTGGTCTTCTTGCAT
This sequence comes from Trichilia minutiflora, assembly GCA_035590515.1. NCBI lineage: Eukaryota > Viridiplantae > Streptophyta > Magnoliopsida > Sapindales > Meliaceae > Trichilia > Trichilia minutiflora. The sequence goes on along the minus strand of JAVXUL010000016.1, from coordinate 10,757,120 downwards.
AATGAGTTATTTTTTGCTGCTGCTCAGAAAAAGTATGTCGTTTTTTTTTTCTCCATAGGTTTTTTAAGTCCATATTGGTCTTCAACCATAGTTTTTGACTGCTGCTATATCATTGACTGCTGAAAATTGATCAGCTTAGTTTGATAGCACTGTCTGATGGTGAAAAAAATTCGGTTTCCATGAACTGTAAAGAAAATAAAAAGAATATGCACAATCAGATTAATTATTATGTCTCGATTTAGCTTTATCTGGCCCCTCTCCATTGTGCTAATTAGTTTTTGTACAGGACTGGAAACAAGTGTCATATCCTTGCCCTTGTAATGGCTTCATAACTTATGGGTAGCGTTCCTTTGTTGTTCTGATTTTCTGTAGTTTGTGCTTTGTACCTAAACACGTTTTAAAGTTCACATTCAGCTGCACCAATCTATTCACATGTTTTTAAATTCTCAACATGCTCTGTTATGGCATTTTTGGGTGCATAAAAAGATTTTATTAACTTGGCAAAAATATATTTTCGTGTGGCTGATCACACCTGTTTGCTTAGGTGCATAAACAAACTTTCGCTTTCATCTGTTGTGCCATCCCTTAAAGGCGATCTGAAATTTCTGTTCTTTGTCTTCAGATATCCGTATCTTTGTGCCCGTATTTAAATTTTTAATTCAAATATTTGTGAATAATATTCGACATATGCTCGTGAAGAGTTTTGTTATTATAATTCAAGAGAGAGTATATTGTTTTCCTCTATATCCTGTGTCATTCGATCATAATGGAAGAACAAATAGAATTAAAATGATTTACTTAATACATAGTTTAAGAAGCACAAGTTTTGAGTTTTAAATACTTAATTTTCTGTTCTTTGCCAGACGTGACCATGAGATGGCCATTTGGATGGAAGGCTAATGCTGAAACGGGCCCCTGATTACATAGCGTCTTGACAAGGGGAGCTGCGGTGGTGGGTTTCCACATGGTTACAGTACCACCTGAATGTCCCAATGCAACAACCCCATTATAGGGATTCACCTGCATTACATCAGTACGACCAAGACCAGTCCGAAAATTACCCACTATCTCGCCTGTTGTAACATCCTGATAACGGAGCTGTCCAAATTTGTTTATTGATGCCAAGAGAAAGTGATTTCTCAGAAACTGAAGTTTCAGAACTGCACCGTGTTCCTGTAACATGTGAAAAGCATAAATTCTACTAGGTCTTGATAGTAACCATTAGCAAAATTCAAAGAACCACAGCCCAAGTGATGGGAATCATCCTAAACAATGAACTGACCTTTAAACAGTGAAGTTCAGTGCCATCTCGGTTATAGATATAAGGATACCTGCCAAAATTTAAAACTCTTAGTTATTTCATTGAAACAAAGCTACAGAATACTCTGATTACATTGTATTATAGTTCATATTGATATCTGAAGATGAAGCACAGATTTTTCAGATCACCTTTAAGGGATGTCACAACAAATGAAACCAAAGATGAAAGCGAAAGCTCATTTATGCACCTAAGCAAACAGGGTGGGCATGATAGTGTGCATGTGATCAGCCACACAAAAATATACTTTTATCAGGTTAATAAAATCTTTTATGCACCCAAAAACGGCATAACAGAGCATGTTGAGAATTTAAAAACGTGTGAATAGATAGGTGCAGCTGAATGTGAACTTCTAAAACATGTTTAGGTACAAAGCACAAACTACAGAAAACCAGAACAACAAAGGAATGCTACCCATAAGTTATGAAGCCATTACAGAGGCAAGGAAATCTTGTTTCCAGTCCTGTACAAAAACTAATTAGCACAATGGAAAGGGGCCAGATAAAGTTAAATCGTGACAAAATAATTAATCTGATTGTGCATATTCTTTTCATTTTCTTTACACTTCGTGGAAACCGAATTTTTTTCACCATTAGACGGTGCTATCAAATTAAGTCAATCAAGTTTCAGCAGTCAATGATATAGCAGCAGTCAAAAATTAAGCTTGAAGACCAATACGGACTTAAAAAACCTATTGGAAGAAAAAAAAAAGCGACATACTTTTTCTGAGCAGCAGCAAAAAATAGCTCATTATGCAAGAAAACCACATCGCGAACAGTTTCTCTAACCTGAATGAATCAACAATCCATTAGTAAATCTGTTTAGCTTCTGGTTAGAACCTAGAAGGCCAAACAAAGTTAATCACTCCCTTAATGGATACAAAATAACACTAAGATATCGAGCAAACAGTAGGGAAAAAATTTTAATTTTCAGTTCACTAACCATAGGACAACATTTCAAATTCTAAATAACTTTTTTCAAGATAGAAAGAGAGGAACATGTACAACAAAATGAGGTTTCTAAGGTATAATAAGTGATCCAGCAGCCAGTTTGTAAACAGATATAAAAGTCTCATCCAAAGATTGGCTGCTCCTCAGGAAGAGGCAGTTCGACTTTGAAGGATCAGAGCATACCTGGATTTCTTTAATTAGGTTCATGTTCTTCATGTCTACAACCGCCAAGTGCCCCTTGCGTCCAGCAACAGCCATATATCTACCACTTGAGGTAAAATCCAGAATGTATGGACCAAGGTCTGCACACGTGGGTTTAATTGTTAGAATAACAGGAGGAATCAAGTTGTGCCATAAACCACGTTTAAGATAGTTTCCAAACAGAGCATAATGAATTTCGATGAGTAATGGATTGTTCATGGCAGCAACATGACCAAAAGGCCAAAAGATTATAGATGATCAAAGCACCAACCTAGATACAATTGACATGGTCACATGTAACAAAATTATATTGTCTAAACAACTCTAACTGGAGAAGCAGAAGATTGAAGAAGAATCCAAAAACACTTATGTTTATACCTTAAAAGAAAGTTTTAAGTTTCTACCTAAGTTTTATTGTTCATATGACAACCTAAGTCCAAACCAACAGCATTGTTTAGTATAGTTATGAAGAATCAAGGATTCTGCTTTACTAGACTATACTTTATTAAGAAAAGTGCAAAATTGAAGACCACTTTATATTCTACAGATAACTCTAGCAAAATTCACATTTTCATAAGCTTCCTTATGTGTTAAAACCCAGTGTCATGGAAAAATGGTGTTCAGGCACTAGCACCAGTCTCTTCCAAGTTGAATGACAAAAGGAAAATACCAGATTTCACCAATGCACAAACTAATCAATTTCCAACAAGAGAATAGATGAAACCCTGGACAAAATAAAAGCCTTTACTACCAATTTCCTTAGCCTCCTTGCCTTTTTGGCCAAGATCTTACGATTGATAACAGTAGCATTTTTAGCAAACCTGAAGGGTTGCTGCAATTTTCAGAATTCTGTTGTCTAGTTCCCCCAGTTCCCTTAATTTTAGGTAATATGTTCATGATTTAACTGAGGTTATATAAGCTATGCCATAGTGTCAGGTATTTCCTCTTACTAATTTCACCAGGGGAACTGAATTTATACAAACAATGCGTCAAACAAACTCTTAAGCAATATCAAATTGAAGAAAGGTATACAGGGAGCAGCCACTAGCCTGGTAAAACTATATCGTATTGATTTCTAGAGCTTAGGATATCTACTTCACGAGCAATTGCTTCCTGTTTGATCCTCCACGTCTTCTCTATACCTTCTGCCTCCAAATAACCTCCTTCACTCGGCATAAGCCACTGTAAAAAATGGTCAAAGTTCACAATGCATTCAGATTGTTTTATTGTTACCATAAAAAGAGTATTATTTAAAAGAAATGCAAAATCTGGTATGGAGCACATACATTGTCAGCAATTTAAACGAGACTAAGAAAAGAAATAAAAGTTAACAACCAGACCCCTTCAAACCATTATACTTCTCTAAGACCCAAGCTCAAAATGATCTTTTAACCGAGAATACACATTATGAATTTACATCCTGTAAAAGTTTTCACCTTTCTTTTAAATTAGAAGCTGGGAAAAGATTATAAAGATCCTGTTAAATGGGATACTAACTTACCTTCTCGACTTTGGCAGCAGCTTTAGCAGATTTTCCATATAATTGTTCTCTAACAGCTAGCTGACCCTTCAATTTTCTGTCTCGTAAAACCTGCACAAAGAAAGAGGTTATGACGGAATAAACATAGTGAACAAAAGCCATAGCTAGAATTTTCAATCAACAGAGTCATACCTCCAAATTAGCACCCTCTCCTCTGAGATATTTCTTCACCTTTGTATCTAATTCGTCAGAGATCTCCTGAAGATAAAGCATAGTTCAGTCACTTGATAAGTTTGAAACATAAATACGGAAAAAGTCAAGCCTGGCACTAAGCTATTGGATGGACGAACAAAGTAAATCGATTCCTGATACCTGTTCAGTAGGAGGTAGAATGCTTTCATGAACTTCATTTTCTTCTTTTGCACCCATCTTAGATTCACAAGCTGGAGAATTTTAAGATAATCCAACAGTAACTCAATACGAAAATTGCAATTAACATTTAATTTCCTACAAAGCACATAGATAACCAATTGGAATACTACCAACTTGCACATTAACAAATCATCAGTAATAAAATCAAATCAGTTATTTTACACAAATAATAACACAATATTAAGTGCAAAACTTTAAGTATAATTTTTCTTCTTCATATATTTTTTAAAAATTATTTAATTTTCCCGTAAATGAGGAGATTACTTCGAGAAACAACAAATTTTCATAATACGAACAGAACTATTCAGGAAAATACAATTTAAAGAAACTGTATGCACACAAACATGAAATTCAAATAACATTCAAAGTCCAAAAGAAATTTTTTTAAAATATTAATACAAAATTAATAAACTCATCAAATTAAAGAGAAGAGAAACAAAAACAAAGGTATGACAAGTAGCAAACCCTAAATTGGAGCCAAACAGACCGCACAACAAGCAACGATGAAAAATAGAGGAAGAAATTTGGATATCTGATTAGGGTTTAGAACAAAAGAAACGGTTAATGGGGATTTGAGTTATACATGCGTATTTATCGAGCAAAGGGCTCGCAAGAAAAAACGCAACCGGGTTTTATCCAAGCACAACAATATTGTGTTTCCCGGCATAACATAACAAAGGCATTTGAGAAAGGGAATTTACGGTAATAATTATTTTTTTTTTTGTTATATTTATTAAGTGTATCAAAAAAATTTTAATTAAATAAATTAAAAATATAATTTTTAGATAATAATATTTTTATAAAAAAATAAAATAATTTCAAATATAATTTAAAATGATAATTTTGAATAGAATACTGCACTATCAAATATAGTTTAATACTATATATTTGAATATAATATAAAATAATATTTTTAAAATTTTTTATTTTAATTATATTACCTTATTTGCTAATTATGTATATCAGTACACCAAGATCTCCAATTAGAAGTAATCGATGATATCTGGGTTCCATTTATTTTTAAAATTTCAAGTTTTGATTAAATATTATATTTTAAAATTTTGATTAAATAATTATTATTTGAAAATTTCATGCTCAATTTAGGAAAATTATATTTCAAAATTTAAGTCTAATTAAATAATTCAGGTTTTAATTAAAAATTAAATTTTAGAATTTTAATTTCTAATAATTTCTTTATTTATATAAACTTCATGTTTGCAATAACAATATTTAGTGACATTGATAATAATATAACTAAATAGAATAAATAACAAAATTAGAACTAAAACCAGTTAATAAAAAATTATTATATTAATATCAATGCTAAAAATAATATATGTTAATAAATAATAATAATAATAATATATTATTATAATATTATCTTATTTTCTGCTGTGAAAAAGGTTCCATTTAATGTCCGCCATACCCATCTCAAATTGCGAATCAAACTGTGCAAAGAAGAAGAGAAGGTGTATAATGTATTTGCAGCTATGATGACTACTCGTCAACAGCAGTTTCACTAGCCTGTCTAGCAGATATTACTCTGTCCAGGGTTTGGTCAGGAACTGTAATTCCGGTAGTCTCCATATCTGCAACAATTGCAATAGCTGCATCCAGTTCTCCGAGATCAAGACACAAAGAGATTATTTCATCGTAAAGGGGACTGCAATCCGAATAAACACAGTTAGATACTGGAAAGGAACAACATTTGTAATCCCTGGAGTAAAATGATTTACTAATAATGTTTTATTTGTGATTTAAATAAAAATAATAAAAATGAGTTAAAAGTTAGCAGAGTAATTTATAATCAATTGAAAGAAGTAAAGGTGAAAAATAAATCTTCATGATCAACAAGCAAGCATGTCCTCATTTTATGGGAACAAAATGTTACCTTCCAAATACATAACCAAGACTGTGTGTTGTCTGCAAGATCTTCAAGATAGCTGAAGGCAAAGGAGCCCTTATGGCTGCACGTATTATCATAGCACAATCTCCAATAGTAGGCGTTCCACCCAATTCTATTACCTGTAATATATTCCGGTATTTCTTTTAGTCCATAAGAGCTCGTTAGAGCAGTAAACATTTTGGAGCTATGATACAACATCAACCAAAGCTGAATGCAGAAAATCTAAACCAGTATTATATTGATCCATTCATTAGGTTAAAGATAAACATCTCACTAAATTACCATGATAAAGTGAAAAGGTTACAATAAAGTAAAACCAGAGAAAATTAGCATTTCAGAGATAGATATGGAAAATAAAAAATTGATTCTTCATAACTATCAGGCTGAAAAATGAACAAAACAGAGAAAATTTTGAGTGATCAGTGCAGGAATTATGTGGATAGAAAGGATATATGGATTAGAAAACAGAATACAGCACATTGTAGGAAACGAAGCAGAAGATATAGGAACATGCCTTCTGCATAACTTTAATAGCTAACTCAACTTCCCATTCCTGGGACCACTTTTGAGGAGTTTTGTTCTTTATTTCTCTTTCCCATGTCCAACCCCAAGCATCAGCTATCGTATACATGTCTGATACATCAAACACTTTCCTTTTTCTCATCTCCTTAAATGCTTCAAATATGTCCTCAGGAAACCAGTCCTCGTCATCATCATCCTGCATCAATACATAAAATAGAGAGAAGAAATTTCACGCATTAAACCCTTGAAGAGTTTAAATGAGCAATCCCCATGTCAAAGGAAGGGAACTGGATTTTAGGAAATTTGTTTCACTATTTCGCTTCAAAAGCTTTGTTCCAAATAATAATTGGGAAGATTAAACTAAATGTCAGATATATTCTTGAAATGCTCAACAGACATTTTTTTAATTATTTGTTTCCAATGCATTTTATAACTCCTATAGTTCCAACACTATCTCCGTTAGTGCAACTACATCCACAACATGGAATTTACATATATGCTTGCAAATGTCATTATAAACAAAGTAGTTTGACAAAATTTTTGTTTACTAATTTTTAGAGGATTCAATAAAAAATGAAAGATCAATAGTTCCTACAAAATTCTCACAAATTTAATATGGGGAAAAATTATGCAGGCACATAAATGGATGCTTACAACGCCACCATACCTACAATAAACATCTGGGCCATTTAAAATGCTTGTTGTTTCAGTATTATGCTATATATTATTAGTTATTTCTCATTTTAATATTGATGAGTATCACAATTTTGTTTCTTCTCATCTTTCAACAAATCTGTTTTATCTGTGGTATTTTGTGGACCGCCGATTTTTGCCAACACTGCTTTATACACCAAATACCAAGTTGTATCCAAACCTGCCAATATCATAACCACAACAAAAGCAAAAGAAAACGCAGTTTCTTCAAGCATTATGGGCAAGTAATACTTCATTCTTTCCAATATGAACCCATTTATGAAGCAATTATCTCTTTTAGGAAAATAAGATGGAATTCCCTTTACAAGTTAACAAGAAAATAAAACTAATCTCACCCTAACCAGCTGTGAGTAGAGTTTGAACTCTAGATCTCTTGTACAATCTGAAGAGATTTTACTAGTTGAACCAATTAGCAAGCACATACAAACGGAAGCAGTAATCCATTGCAGAAGATAACTAAAAGAACTATGGAGTTGTAACTTGATAAGTTACATAAAACATTAAAATGGAAAAAGAAAGGCAAAAATAAAAACTGACTTTCCATACCTCAACCGTTCGGGGAATTTTTTTCTTTGATCTTTTTGACGTCGAAGTTGTTGGATCAGAATCTTTCAACAATTGAACTCCAATCATTTGAAGAGGTTTCTTTGCTTCAACTTCCTTCTCCTTAACCCTGTCCCCATCTTGACTCTCAGTCTCAGTTTGTTCTACTCCCTCCTCTTGTTCTACTCCCTCCTCTTGTTCTTCTTCCTCCTCTTCATCAGCCTCATCATCTTCAACATCCTTTGCAGCAGCATCTACATCAATAACATCATCATCTGACATCTCAGGATTTTTTGATTCATCTACATCCACAGCCTTATCATGATTATCAATCAAGCCTTCTCCAAGAAATCGGCGTTTCCAAAACTCAGTATTTCCTTCTTCCAGCTTGATTCGTGAAATTAGTTCATCCAGCTCTTCATCAACCTGCCAAATGAAATGATCAAATTTGAAATCAATTTAAAGTGAAAACGCAGCTGCTAGACAACAGCATTCAAGAAGAAATGTGCATCCAATAAGAGATTTGGATGTCATATTGAAGTAATGTGTATCAAAAAAAGTTATCAGATTCGTTAACCTCCTCTTCCTCCTCCTCTACAGGTGGAACCCAAAGTGGCCGGCCACGAGAGCGGTTTATTCTTCTGGCTTTTTGCACGCGCTGGTAAAGAACATTTCTAGTTCCATCGGTTGGCAAACCTTGTGCCTCTAGTTCTTCCTTTAACTCAGACACCAACATCTTGCTAGCAGCCTTGGGCTTTAGAACATTATGCTGTGGACCCTTTATTATTTTCTTTAGTCTCTCCACCACTCTTATATAATCAGATTCAGATGCATCCCCCAGTGCTGCAAGTCCTTCATTCTGTAACATTATCAAAAGTTTTCGATGATGCACCCTCCAATCCTCAAGACATCTTTGCTTGAAGGATGTTTCCATTGGGTTTGAATATACAAATCCAACTGCATCAGGATCTAGAGGAGTTTTTCCTCTTCGAGGCACCCATCTCTTGCGCTCACCAGTAAGCCCACCCTCTGCAATATACCTGATTATGCACAAAACACAACAATAATTACAATAATATGCAATAGGCCATTGCCAATACAAACCTAGGAATATATGAAAATAATTAATACAAGGACAATTATCAGGGAAAGCCCAAGGAATCTTTGCCCAGTTTGATTAATTTCTAGGTCACAAATGATGCTGAGGAGAGGTGCAATCAGTTTACTAGGAAAGCATTTAGCCTATATGGAATGCCAAAACTTTCAACAATTCATTCTTTTTCCCTTTTGACAACCAATTTGAATCACTGAATATCTGCCTAGATTATGATCCTTTGCCATCACCCAATCACAAGAGAAGCAAGCATAGCAGCCATTGCCTTACCCAGGCCCTGGACAACCAGTCCACAACAGCAAGCAAGCTCTAACAGCAGAAGGGACTAAAGACTCGTGGGAACAAAGTAGTTGGGTTACTGAATGAAAGTGGGTCTATAAGATTCAGGGAACCGACAACACTGACAGAATAGAAGAAAACGGGAGAGGTGTATACTTTTTTAGATTACCACACTAAAGTAAGTGAATGCTCTATAACATTATATTTGTCAATCCATAATAATTCTTCGCCTCATTACCCATTTTTTGAACACTGTGGGATATAGAGCTGAGACCTGACAGGGCAGAGAGTATTGTAACAATTGGAACACAAATGTAGCAAATGTCCTGTATATATTTTCCTGCAAATTATCAGTTTTTTGTCAATTAAGGACCACACCTAGCAATGTAATCAATCTCGTATCCAAGTTCTGCTTCTTCTTGTAAAGGTTCAATCCATGAGCTAACCAATGTTCGATATTTTCTGCTCAAGATCATGGCTCTTGGTGGAATTGGTTGGTTATCTTTGACCATAGCTTCTAAAGCTTCAAGTAACTCAACAATCCTTCCTGATTCAAACATGGGATCCAGCTGATAAGTATATAGAGATTGAAGAAAGAAGACTCAAAATATACATAAAAATTCCAATCGAAAAATAATTGGAGACAAACAGATCGATCAAACTAGAGTGATCCCGCAAACTTGGATAGAATATCATGATAATTTTTAAAGGATAAACTAAGCTAAAAATTATCATGAGAAACTACAGATGAAAGAACATTACGATTACTTAAGCATTGTGCAATAATATACAGTACAAAATCATGCATATCATACAAAATTTATAAAAGATGCTTCTGCCTATAGTCTCAAAAGTTATGGATTGGGTGGGTTATGGAAATTTCCGTGAGAAGGGAGACCCCAGGAATCACTAGAAAAGAAATAGCAACCAGTTAGTGGTGCCAACTGCCGCTTAGGTAGCCTGTTTCATTGACTGAGGCGCTTGTGTTTAGTATATAGGCCCTATACTTAGTCCAAGCAACTTCACAAGACTTTATTTTGATTTATTACAAAGCTCAAACAAATCACTTGTGAGCCCTACATGTTTGCATAGTGAACGGTTGATAATTTGTCTTTTGATAACTCTGTGAATATTTCTTGACCTACCTATTAACAAAATGAATTAAGAATTAAGCTTCTTTGGCTGCAAAAGTTGAAACAAAATAAAACAACAAAAATTAATAGGTAGGAACAGGACTTTTATTAGTGTTAAGTCAAAAAAACAAAATTACTGCTTGAGGCACTCAACTGCTCTTTGCCACAATGGAAAAACAGTCCAACTCTTTAAGATAAGTGTCATGTATGATGGCTAAGCTCCCTAGGTGTCTAGCTCTGTAAACATTTTCCTATGACCTTTTAACGCAAGAATTTTCTATATATTCAGACTAGGAAAATTGCAATTTCCAATTTTACATTTTCCAATTATTTTCAGTAATACAATTTATGAGGAAGAAACAAAATGCTTACGGATATGAGACTATTTCACCAAGAATCAGGCATACCTTCTCGACATAAAGCCCGGAGATACAAAGACAGCGGATCACCATAGTTTCCTTCACTATGTAAAACTTTTGTTCCACCTTCATAGTTTTTGAGTGCACGAAAGTGACGGATAGCTTCCCGAACCACACAATACTTGGTAAAACACTCCACTAACAGCCTGGACAGGGAGGCATGGTGTTATCTATCACATTAGAAAAGAATAAAAGTTCGACATCATGAAAGTTACCAATATAAAGAAAAAGTAGGAAGCTATTCACATATAGGAAAAAGTAGGAAGCTAGTCACATATAGGAAAAGGTAGATGGCCATGCATTATTATCCATGATGCATAGAGCTAAGTAAATGTGTACAGGATAGAAAAACTTTCCAGGAAAGAGAAAAAAAATCTCATTATACTAAGGCACATTATATATGCAAGGGAATGGTCACTGATTTGGTTGCAACAATAATACCATACATACAATCATATTTAAATTGATGCAGCATAAAAGTGGAGGATGAGTGAAAGCAAAAAAGTAATTTAAATAAATGCAATTGAATGAAATGGTTTATATCATAAAGATTGTATGGGCTAATGATAAACAGTGTCACACTGTTTATATTAGAAAGTTTGTACGGCGAGTTTGTATATGTATTACTCTGTTGAAAATGCTGAAAATAAAAATCATCAATAGTCACATCTCGTAAGCTCCAATATGTTAACAAGAAATGGTCTCTTAAGTTCTAGAATAAGATTTTCATCTCTTATAAAATTTTTTTGATAGACACAAACGGAAGCCTCATCACACATATATGATTTTGCAAGTTATTTGAAATTTATAGTAAGAGGAAAATCTGTTAACTTTTGAAATTTAGAGCAAAAATTTGGATTGGTTTGTATTTAAACCTATAGACCAGAGGATTGACAAGAGTAAAATTCTATCTTTTTTTTAGCATATCCGAGAAAACATAAGTTGGCATATAATTGAACTGATTCCTTCAAATAAAACAAAATTAATAGTAAATGATAAACTGATGTGTTTTACACAATCCAATGCAACATTATATTCAGTAATGAGGACAATTTTACTTTTAGTAGTTAAGAATGACAGAAAATGGTTTGGCTTACGCATAGGTTTTCACATTAGGTTGCAGACGCTTGTGGTCTTCGACCATCATGCCAAGTAACTCAGCAACATCCTGCACCCTACATTAAATATCAGAACCCTAAAAACAATGTAAGTGAAACTTCAAGAAAATAATACATTTTCAAACAACTTAAGAATCATCCATCGCTCCAGCTAGTTCACTACAAAGAACACAATAAAGACAATCTGTATCATATATAGCACAATAAAGACAATCTGTAACAATTCTGTATCATATATAGCACAGAATTGATAATTACACATGATTATAACTAAAGATTGATCTAATATGTTAGTTCAACAATGTGAATAACTGTGGAATGGACTGTCTACATAATAGGTGTTATGGAAAGTAGTTAAATTGGAATGTAAAGATATATATTAATTAGGAGTTATATAGTTTCCTATTATAGGTCTAACTTTTATATATAAATATAAACCTCTATTATATGAAATAATGAATTCGTCTTCTTCACCAAAATATCCTATTGTGTATGTTTGATTACAAAAATATATTTAAAAATTCTTTTTTTCAACTGACAGTATGAAAGTTCAGAAAAATAGTAGATAGGTCCCAAAGGGCTTCTGCAATAAATTTTATGAGAAAAAGAATTAGCATATTATACCTCTTTACAAGAGCCTGGAGAAAGTTCTGCATATTTCCAATGAGAAAGGCAAAGAGCAACAACCCAATTCCAATGATGGCCATGGTAAAGAGGACTTCCCAAACAAAATAGCTTGGGATTTGATTTCCAGCAAGAGTACTGATTTGCTTCATAAATCAAACACAGAAAAATAATATACATATACCAGATAATTAAGCTAGTAGTTAGTGATATTATTTATATACAATTGGAAGTGGTTTTTCCTAATAATAATAAGACAAAAATAGAGCTATACTGATAAGGAAAATATGTGACATAAACTGGTCATGCAGTATTTCTAGGAAAAATATACTGTGGTTCATTATTAAGTTACAACATCTTCGCCATTGTATAATAATGGTAGAATCAAGTGATTGCATTTGTTAAAACACAGATGTGAACCTATCAAATTGCCCTAAAACCAACTGACCACATTTGTTAAAATTTCACATGAAGAATAACCAAATGAAGAAGTGATATAAAGCTACCTGAAATCCCCAAAACAGCGAATACACATATCTGGTGATGATACTCTGCTCTGTAGTAAGGTTAACAGCTTGTTGGTAAATTCCGTATTGAAAATCTCCATCTTTTTTAAAACAAGCGGTGGCGTTCTCACTGTTTTTCCAGCTCTCCCAAGTTTGATTATATTTATATTGTCCAATCTCATTCCCATGGCCACAATCTATGAATTTCATGCAATACTTTTCAATCGAAGAATTATGGCAAGCATCTCGAAGACATTGATTGACCCTCTGGAACAAGAAAGAGGACAGGAAGAAAAAAGATAAAGACCTTTTTTTAGAGCTTCCATCCAACTATTAACAAAAGTAATTTTCCAAATTTTGTTTTCAGGAAATTTGTTCATAAATGTATTGCTAACAGTGCAGCAATGGAGACGTAAAGCATATTAGAGTTAATGACAATTTCCAGATGCAACAAGTGCTTACAAAAAGATTGACAAAAAATGGCCAACTTTTTTAAGCTTATAACCTTTGCTTACCTGTAACCCGAAGAGGTACCAGCATGACCCAATAACGTGACCAGACAATACGAAAGTGAGAAGATTGATAATAAAGTTTGCCCATGCTGACTCAAATATGAAGCCAGTTGGTGTCTGACCAGCAAACAGAGGCAGAAACCTATACAGTCTGGGAATGTACTGAACAAGCACAGAAGCACGTAAAAGATTTTTGGCGTAATTTGCTCCAGATGATCCCAAGAAATTCGGTAAGATGAACAAGATTATGATCTGCAAACAAGGAAAGGAAACAATTTAACGAGAAATGGTGGATATGCAAACACCCATGTCATAAGTTGTGGATCTAAATAGCTATATGGACACAGGTAAATACACATCAACTCTGTTTTTTATTTTTAGAGTAGAACCCAATGCAGTGAAAAGATATACTTTCTCATCTACCCACCAACTGGCAAATACACAAGCGCATGCCTGTTCATGCACATGCTCAAAACTGTTGACCAATTCTTAGAGGCCTGACCTTTTCATCTTTTTAAGTTATCATAAGATGAGACAATTTTCCACCATGCAAAATGATCCCACAAATTAGGTCACCTGATTAAAGTATTAAACCTCAATCCTGGCATACCTGAAGCCTACTGCTTCAGTATTTTCTGGGGAGAAGGGACCCTGTTCTTGTGGTTAAATATGAGCAGATACTGCCCAATATTCCGCTTTAAGCTGAGAGCTATCAAAATCATAATATGCCTATAGGTCTACTAGAGTTTAGGAATTTAATGTCAAAATCGAATGTCCTTGAGTAACACAAATGAAGACAAACAATAGGTACAAAATCCTTCACACGAAGTCTAACAATATAATCTCAACAGACAAAATATTAAAGAGTATAATGCTGTCCTTTCACAATGCAATATCTTCACACGGGCACTTGTAAATGGTTTTAGTCAAATCTTGTTTACACACAATATACAAACAACACCGATATTATAGCACTAAATTATTTATGTACTCGTGTAGATAGTGATTAATTGCAGGGAGAGAGTATATTATCAGAATAGGAAAAGGAAAAGAAAAAACAGTGAGACAACTCTGCAAAATGACGTCAGTTGAATTACATTTTGCATCACTTTCAGTGTTCATTAAAAATTACAAGTTCAAATCCCTTCATCCATTTCTTCGCTTGTATTTTAATGTCTTTTTGTAGTAGCAAACATGCTAAATCATGATGTTCTCAGAAAATTTGAATCTTCAGCACTGAAATGGGATATCAAACAGACCCTAAATGCCAAAATGAGGTCAAAACTAGATCTTATCATAAGCAGAATTGCAAATTAACCATCTAGATGTAACATCTTAGGTACAAAGCAAGAAATAAAAAGCTACCACATATAGTGGCGGGAGAGTGAGATAGAGTAAGGAGGGTTATAAAGTAAACTCACTTGAGGGAGTGGTAATACAACAAATAAGTCAATTGAAAAGTTTCCACGTAGGTAATTGAAAGCAATTTTCTTTGGATGGTCAACTAACTCCCCAGCACCAACCACTCTAGACTCAGGAGCTACATAAGCCAATCTAAACTGCATAAAAACATATAATCCAGATAGGTGAATGAACATCAGTAATATTGATCATTTATTGAAGTTGGGAGTAATGAAGAGCTGTGGTGAAATCTACTGATAAGATATCATACCACAGTAAAACATAAAACTTAAACACACTGGACCAAAAAATGAAAATATTTGCTCAAAATATTGCTTAGAATATTAGACTGATCATGTTATTTCTGCAAATTAACTTCTGAGTACAATATAGGAAAGAAACCATAAGTATTTTCCATTGCATTTTTTTCACAGCCAAAGTATTGCAAATTAATTGTTTATGTTCGTTATCTATAATACACTTTTTTTTCTCACATTTAGATATAAAATGTTGTAGTTGGTGCTACAGTCATAACCTCACTTAAACCAGAGAAACTATGAGAAGTCAAGATTTTTTTAAACTGTCTTAATCCACTACCAGCCTAATTGAACTTGATCCAATCTATCCAATCCCAAAACAAAATTAAGTCTCACATTTCAGGTTTCTTATACTTAATTTTGAATTTTGAGTGCATGACTGCTACTGGATATCTGAAACAATAATTAAAAAAACCAATCTAAGCCTTATCATTTCAGCAGCAATCATGGTTTCACTGAGGTAACATATGGCTGACCAATGATATCAAATTTACGTAAAGAAGGAGCTTTACTTGTGATTCCAAGAACAGCAGGAAGACTGCAATATTGACAATGATAAAACTAATGAAACAAAGAACAGCCAAGAAGGAGCTACACGAAAGTATGTGAGGGATCAATATACCTGAAGAACCATGTTCAGCAAGTACATGATATCAGTTATGCTTCTAAGGACCACAATTGTCGTCGCCATGGGCCAGGTAATAACTATGCACTTATTATCCTGAACTCAAAACAAGAAGGATATGTGTAATGAAAAATAATACGTGCTCAAGTAATAAACCAAAAATCTAGAACAAACACATAGTATAGGTATAAAACAAACTTCAAAGCATATTTTCATAAGAACGAATACAGACCACAAACCATGAAATATGGTTTTCCGCACAATAATGAATGAAAAGGACAGAAAACATCTACCTAATCATCAATCAACAACAAAACATATGGGGAGAACATTTTGCTACATAACTTGGGACATGCTAGAGCACCTAAACTAGGGCAGTCAATGATATCTAGCTAAAACATTATTTTGATGTGGTTTGGATTTCTTCTCCTTCTGATAACCAAATAAGTAAAGGTGTCTTTATGTTCTTTTCATCCATGAAAATGCACAGTGATTGCCGACCTAATTAAATATGTATCCCCCATGTTAATAATTTGTTATGGTATTCTGATTTTACCACCATTATAAATTTTAAACACAAAACCAAATGGTCCAGGAGCTGACAGTAGGAACCAGGATTATTTACTCAAGTGTTTGCAATTTTGCATTGTAGAATCCAGAACATCCAATAAGAAGTGGGCTTCTGTTACATGTGGGTATTGATCTTTCTCAGAATCCATTATGCAAGGCAAGCAATTAGTTGATCTAAACTGTCACACAAATTATTGAGTCAAATTTTTGGTTGATAGAATATGGTAAGTCAAAAATTAAAGCATCAAAAAAATTACTCTATAAGAAATCTAACATGATATTTCCACAAGAGGAAAAAAGAAAGCACTATACCTTTTGAACAAACAACACGAAGAAAAACAAGGGGTCTACAAAAATTGCGAACAAGCAAGAAATGACAAAAAATTTGTTCCATCGCTGAACAATTTTGGCATGAGGATTCATAATCACAGGAACATATGCGCGCAGAGAAGAAATAAATTTCCTGGCCCAACCTTTGGCATCCCCGTAAAGAGCATTATGAAACTGTAAACGAGAAAAAATAAAGAAAATTGCATAGATAAGTTGAATCTACGGCATAATATCATTCCAGATAACAAAACATATAGACAGTTAGACATAAGAAAGTTCTTGAATTAATAAAATATCAAGAGACCAAACAGCCACAAAAAACCGAAAGTTTCAAGCAACATGTGCATATGCATAGAAGCTAGCCAGCAACAAAGTAGCTAGATAAAGGAAGTGTTCTTCCTTGATACAGCCGACTGCATCCCAAGCAAATAATAAAAGGCAACATAAGAAGAGCATCAAAAAGGCAATTGAGTAGCTTGAGGAAGAAAAATACCTTGGGGTCAAATATACCGGAACCTTTTAGTTGTTTTGGTTGTACTGCTTTGTAATATGTTGGGCAAACTGTGCAGTAAGGATCATTGCACATTCCCAATTGTCCAGACCTCAGTAAATGTTCATTTTTTGCGGCATAACTGTCATTGGGCCAATCATTCTGGTGCATTCCATTGGAAGAAGGAAATCTTTCTGCCGTACGCTCCCCCTGTTTAAGACCTGTAACTCCCTGAGTTGTGAAGAAAAATGTTTGAGGTTTAGGGATGTATAATGGACCACTCATTGGTATAAATGGTTCTCTTCTTTCATTTCGTAGAGGACCAGTATGGCCTACAAGATTAGCTTCAGTTTCATAAGATTCCATGGAGTATGCAGGATTAGACATTGATGCACTCCTGGTCCTAGAAGCAAAAGTTTGAAGTCGAGAATCAACATTTCTATCTGATGATTTTGGTAGGGAGTCTAGTAGCATGGGTGGCTCATCTTTTTCATAACAAGCCATTGCTCATGAACCAGCCCCTGCAAAAGAAAATAAATAGGGTAAACATCCAGAACGCATAAATTTACACACCATAAGTGAATTTTAATACCCATAGTCAAACAAACATATTTTACTTAATTGAATATTCATAATTTTACGGAACTTCCAGGCCTAATCGCATGGTTTTCTGTCACATAATTCTTTGCTTTTAGCAAGTTACTGCTGGCAATTTCCACTGATAGAATTCCAGATACATACAAAGCTCATTACACATTCTAAATTTTTTGCTTGGATTAAAAAAGAAGAACATAATTCTACAGATTTGTGCCAGAGTCGCTAAGAATAAACTTCATCAGTAACTTCCCTCCTGAGCTTGCATATTCCTTCTGATGTTGCTGCCAGACTTCAGCATTAGTGACTGTAAAACACAAACTAACTTGTATATGATATCCTCCACCCCCAGTGTCCTTAGTACTAAGTTTTAGGTTGCAAGAGTAATCCCCAATTTCTAATCGATGCCTACGCTGAGGGATTTCTAGATCATCAAAAAAAATAAAATAAATCCTCTCCTACGTCCGTCCATCTTTGTTTCAAAATTCATATCACCGATTTTATATACAAAGAATTGCTAAAAGACAAACATTTGTTTGCTGTCTGCACTGGCCACTTTGATTTTATTATTAAAAAAAACAAATAAAAGTCCATCAAGATTACTAGAAGCAAAGCATCAGTTAACTGTTAACAAAATCCACTCCGGGGCAAAAATAGTCATACTTAAACAGAACATTTGTAAATTTTCAGTCATTAACATCTCACATTGTTTGCTCGGTAATATAGCATATTGACCCAGGGCATTTCGGGTAGCCTGTCAAAGACATCTACATAAAACACTAAAATACTAAGCTATCAATAAATAAATACACGCTCCAGAAGAAAATCCTGCTTTCTCCGTCAAATAAAACAACTACTTCCTCTTTTGAACTACTGATTCACAAGAAGATGAACATACTCATACTCAAAACGACAGCATTTTGTTCATATTGTCGTACACACAAGTGAAACAAGCATAATCTCGTAACTTCTCCTAAACAGGTTGATAGAAACAAATTAAACAGAAACAAACACTAATCTTAAAAAAGAAAAGAAATTGAGTCCACCGAAGAGAGAAGAAAGCGAACCTCCCTGAAGCTGAAGTATCGGCTATGGCGGCGAAATGAAGCGACACGAAACGAAGTAATCAATCGAAGCAATGCATTGAAGTGAACAACAAAGAGAAATATTCTGTGCTCATAAATGGCCGACAAGTGAAATCAATATCGTCCTGAATTCAGAGATGAAATGAACCTCGTTTAAAATGAAGACTGGGAACCAACGAAGACTTAAAAAAAAAAGAAATTTACAAAGACTTACTCCACCGTCAGTCCAGTTTTTGTATGGGCAGAAGATTTTGGCTCCGTTTGATTGATTGACTTGGTATCTGTGAGCTGGAATCACCAACAGATACGATATTAATGATTTGGATAATATCATAATAACATTGAGACCCCTAATTTGTTAGATTTTTAATTAAAACTATTTATCTTTGAATTGGCAAATATATTTTTTTAATTTATATTTTAAAAATATAAAATTAATATATCATTGTTAAATTAACTCAAATAGCTATTAATTAGCAATTTATACTATTAATATTTTATGTCAACTAAAAGTGATATATAAAAATATAATTTTTTTATAATATAAATTAAGATATTAATAATTATAATTTTTTTCTTTTTAATGTTCTTTTTTTCTTTCGATTTCTTATTGAGTTATTGCTAAAGAAATATCTGTCTGCTTTAGTTCGTCCTTTCCTCGAAGTTGTTAGCTGTTTTGGCGGTTAATGCTTTTCGCGCAATATTTCGCCACATCAGCATAGACATAAGAAATTGTAGACTATTGACTTTGACTTTGAACAGTTCTTATGGGTTGCTATTTGCTTGTGTTCACTTTGGGTTTGGACGAAA
Source organism: Trichilia minutiflora (assembly GCA_035590515.1). Taxonomy (NCBI): domain Eukaryota; kingdom Viridiplantae; phylum Streptophyta; class Magnoliopsida; order Sapindales; family Meliaceae; genus Trichilia; species Trichilia minutiflora. The sequence goes on along the minus strand of JAVXUL010000016.1, from coordinate 10,737,127 downwards.
ATAAACATCTATAATTTATCCGATGCTTAATAACACATTCATCACTGATTTTGAAAAATAATAAATCATAAAATAATTTGTTAAGTATAATAAATAAGTCCTCAACTTTAGTTAATTTTTAATTTCATGTTCGTTTCAATTGCCAGATATTTATTTATTAAAAATAACCAAAATATGTCTTAATTGATATGTTATTAAGTTTAATTTTTTAAAATAATTGAAATATATGTATTAAAATTTTATTAAAAAAATATATTAGACATATTTAAATCTATTTAATCATAAATTTTTTTTTATTAAACTGTTTAAAATTTATTAAACTGTTTAAAGATTTAGAGTTTAATTTAAAAAATTTTTAATTCATAATAAATTATTTTTATATGTGAAACCTTACAAAAATATTATTTGATAATGCTAATAATCAAATAACTAACTTATCGATTCATAATAATAAGAATGGGGGAATGATAGATTCCCTATAAAGTAAAATAATGTTACATATATTTTTACGGGGTATATGATAAAATTAGAATCATTTATTATATTCAATGGATGATTCTGATTTTGTCACCTACCCCATAAAAAGTGTGTAATATTATTTTACGGGAATTTGAGATTCCCCTGGTAAGAATCCAGTCAAAAATTTATTGACTAAAGTTTTACCGTATCGAATAAATTTTTAACATGATTGTCACCATATTAGTGTGGCGAAGTCTTCATAATTTACATCCTAAACTAAATTTCATTTATATTTCATCCCTTAAACTTTGAAACGTAATCAATTTGCTCCTTCAAATATTAAAAAGTAAAATTGGTGCGTATGATGTAAAAGCACGCTATCCATTCCCAATATTTTACAAATGATTTAACTATTCATTTGCTAATTGTTAAAGTAAGATTAAGAAATAAATAATGATTATCAACACTAATGAGATGGCACCTTAACTAATGATGGAGTTTTATATTTTATTTATGAAATATTCACCTTAACTAATGATGGAGTTTTATATTTTATTTATGAAATATTTTAAAGTTTAGATAAAATGTGCCCTCGGAAAGTAATATTATACAAGAAACAAACAAACAAAATTTATATATAAATCGATATAAAAATATTGTTTGATTATTACAAATTATATTTTTTTACAAATAAAAAATTTTAAATATAAAATATATGAAAATTTATATTTATCATTTTAATTTATATTAAAAAAATATATTCTTAAAAATAGAAATATAAAATTTTTATATAAATTAGTAGATAGTACTTTATATTTACTATATACTATATATTTTTAAATTTTTTAAAAAATTCTTTCATTTTTTTTTATTTTGTAATAAGTATATATAGTCATGTTCTTACAATAACTGTATTTTATTTAATATAAGTTATGTTTTCGATAATTGATTTTATTTTGAATAAGAAAACTCTAAAGAGTTTTTTAAAAAATAAAAAAAATAGAGCTTAATGTAGTCTTGTTGTACACGTTACGTTTAAAATATTAGTGTATTAAATTCACTTTCATTGTCTCATCTCATGTGCTTGCAGTCCGTTAGTTTTCGGCCAATTCAAATTGGAATTCTAAAAGTTAGGCATTTGTCGTTTGGATATTTAAATAATATGTAAATATATTTTTAATCATTTGAATATTTAATATATCAAATAGTGAAAGAAAATCGACGTATTTCCAATTATGAAATTAACCGTCAGGGCTTCCAAATCATGTCAATTTTATACAACTCCTTCCATTAAAAAAAAATAAAGGACGGTTGATAACACGGGTAGATAAGAAAATTGATGGAATTTATGAACATCAATATATAAACATGGGTAAAGAATATAGATGATTACATTTTACACGTTTATAGTCATCGATATATAAACGGTGGTCATTAATATATGAATTTTCAAACATATTTATTTTAGTTTTATAAATTAAAAGATTTAAAACTTTTTAGTATTGGGGGTTAAGTTTGCTTACGTTATGCAATTAAACAAATTCGAGATTCTGTATTTCTTTGGTGCTTAGCTAATATTTGTCTTGTGATCTAGGAGTGAATAGAATTTTTAAAAAATTCAAATTTATTTTGATTTTTTTTAAAAGAGGCAAAAGTGAAAGGAGAAACATCACATTTATTGTATTGAAAATTTTTTAGTTACATGTATATGTATATGTAACCTTTTTAAATTCAAATTTCGATAAAACCCACATTAATTTTTTTCACAAATTATGATTTTAAAAGACATCAACATCCATTTTTTTTAATTTAGATTTGAAAAAATTACAATTATTTGAATAATTTATTAGAGTTTAGTTCAATAGCTTAATCCAACATTTGACGATATTAGTTTTTCCAAACTCGTCATATAAAAAATCACGAGATCTTCTACTACGATACTTGAATAGAAATTCTTTTAATTTACGTTAGTACCTAAGATTATGAATATTAAATAAACGTCTCATATTATTCACATAAATTATGTATCTGAGAACCTATTTTATACCTACGGTTCAAGATTATTTACGTATTTTCATGAGCGTTTATATTGTTTGTAAGTTTATGTAAGATCTTTAATCTAGCATTGAAGTCCAAGATTGTCTAGTATCGATTATTTTGACCTCATCATCAATCATGGATATTCATTTATACATATTATCAAGTATTATCTCTATGATAGTAATGTCCAATTATTCACATAACAAACTTTTAGGTAAAGTCAATAAGATCAAGATAATGTGTTAATGTTTAAGGATGTAAATAATTAAAAAATAATAGATCTCAAAATTATAGGGAACATAATTCAATATTTCAAAGGTACGAATATTCCTTTTGTAACTTTTTCTTTTCAAGTTCTTTTGGTGTTCTCTTATTTTTTTTGTCTCTAAGTAAAAATTTTATTTACTTAAGTATCGGAGGATTTTTATTCAAAAACTGACTTTATTTCTGAATATTTTCTATATTTTATAACTAAAAATACTATGAGCAAAATTCACGAAGGAGTTTATGGACGAAGTTGAAGAAAGAGGTTAATTTTTTGTATCAATAAATATTTAAAAAAGACTATTTATTATATTTATATAGAAAATTATTTGAAAATGTATGTACAAATTTATTTTAAACAAAATCGTATAATAATATAAATTGTATATTTTAATTTTGATGCTAATGATAAAAAAAATTAAATTATTAATATATTTTTAAAGAAAACAATCGAACACTCCTAAAAGGACCGGCCCTAACTTGACCCGAAACGTGATTCATCCATATCGGCCTTTAAGACGGGCAGGCGGGTCACAGGTGTTCTAGAAAAATCTCTCAAATTTTTATCTATTTTTTTCTCGAGTTTGTGTCTCGGAGGGTCGGTGTGGTTAAGTTTTTCCTTGGAGAGCAAGCCAAAAATGCTCCCGCAACCTTTTAATACCAAAGCTATTTGCAGAAATAGAACAAAAGTGAAGAAGCCCGTTAGTTCGTTAACAATAACAGAACTGTTACCGTCTTTCAGATTGTTCAATTTCCAGAATTCTAACAATGGTAAGCTATCTTGGCAACGCTCTTGTTCGTTTGTTTTCTTTTTCTTTTTCTTTTTCTTTTCGTTTTATCCTTTATTGTTAACTTAATTACCCACTAGTTTTAATCCAATTAGAATGAATTATAGTCTGTCTAATATTTACTTAATCACAGATTTCTCTTGTGAATGCCGAAATTATGGAAAAGAAAGCTGAGAAAATTTGTTTGATGGGTTAATGGCAATAATGAAGACTTGCATTTGATTTATTTGGTTTTTGTTGTTGATGAGCTTGAGGATGTTTCTGCAAAGATGAAAATTGTAAACGTAATGAGATAATAGAAAATTGGGGCGGTAAAATTATGGCCGGAAATTGTTGTTAATGATAAGCATACGTTTTTGTTAGATTTGTTTTGTTATACTTATGATACTTTTCTTAGTGTAAAAGCAATTGTTGTAAAGGTACTTAAGGGTACAACTGCTTTGAAATAAAATCATCTATCAAGCAGCAACCCTCAGCTGCCAAGTGCAAGTGATTTTTTACAAATACTTACCTTGTGCTTTTAAAGTTAAATAGCAGCACAACAGTCCCAAACATATCCTAAGAAACGTACTGGTCAAGTGGTTATGCGAACAGTATTGCAAATTTATTCATTTATCATCAAAACTTTGTTCATTTGTTTTAGTTAAACACTACAAAATAAATATCAAAATAGGTTTAACTATTTGAAATCACCCTTGAGAGTGGTGTTAGAAATTTTGCGTTATGATTTATTGGTTAAAGTTGAACCCATTTTGTGTTAGATTACCTTTTGTTGTTGCAGATGGTTGAGTGTTGAATACCTGACAATCACATGCCCATTGTCACTGATATCACATTATATCATTTTACATTCACACTAGTTGTCTGCAAGATGTATTTCAGATATAAAGTTTTTATGAGTTGAGTTGTGATCATAGTACTCCATTGCTTGCCCAGGAATAAATGAATTTCCTTTTCTTCCAATCTGTTTCATATGGTTGGACACAATTTCATGCAAAAAAAATTAATTAATGGTCAATTTGAGAAGTCCTTTTATCCTGACGTTTAAATTATGATGTTTAGTGTGAGTCCTTGAAAGCACGAGTCTATATATCACACCTCCAGGCTCTATTTACATTTCAGCTTTGTGACAGTAGCTGTTAAGTGTGAATTGGGTTCAAGTTGGTTCAATTCATAAGATTTCTTGGAGAGAGGTTCACAAGAAAATTGATACATCAACTTTAATCTTGCTTTTTCTTAGTCTCGTGAGAGGTATAGGCTTTTGTGACATCTGGTTTTTGGTTAGTTATAAGATTCAGTGTATCTTGGATATTGTTAGCATAATCAGAGCTGTTGTTCTGTTCTGTTTTATTGGCTTTGCTTTGGTTCTCTCTCTCTCTCTCTCTCTCTCTCTTTCTCTTTTCCTTAATGAATTCATACATTTTTCATTTGTATGAACCACACATCCCTCATCTCTTTGAGATTGGTGTGGGGACTTTGATCCCTAAACCTCAAGAGATATGCCCATATATTTGTATTTGGATTTGCTCTATATGACTTCATTCTGGCATAAACAAGTACCTGTTATTTTCTAATTTAATCTAGTGTTGGAATTCTTTCTTAATATTCAACTAGTTGTTGTACGCAAATAATGCCAAGTTGAGACAAAAAATGAAAAGAGAGTAGGTTTTTTGTGTATACTGCTGAAGTGAGTATTTGAATAATTGACCTCTAACAACTACATGTTCTTTGTCAGACGTCTCCTCTCGTGCTAGGGGCTAGTGTGGCAGCTGCTGCTATGGGTGGAAAATTCTTAATCACCACATGGCAAGCATTCAAAAGTCGACCTGTAGTCCCTCGTGTTCGAAGATTTTATTATGGTGGGTTTGATAAGGTCATGTCTAAACGCGAAGCAGCATTAATACTTGGAGTCAGGTAATTTAGTTGTCTATTTCCTGAAAGTGTACTTATTTTCATCACACTGGCTGACTGTTGTCTATTCTGTTCTATTGGGTAACTAGCTTGAGTAGCTCTTACAGTTGTTGTACATCAATGCATTTTGCTGTTACTTTAGGAATCATTTTCCTGATTACTGGTTCGGATTACTGGTTGCATATGTTCCTATTCTTATGGTGTTTGTAGTTTGCTTTAAGCACCTTAATGATCTTCAACGTTTATTTCAAATGGGTTGAAGGAAAAAATTTTCACGTGTACAGTACCTTTTTGCAGTGCTTTAATAAAGTTGTTTATTTTCATGTTGGCTGCATTTTCTGTTAATAAATTTTTACTTGGTTTCGTTCGAAAATTGTATGTCGTACTAACTCTTCAATCACTAGCTAGAGGTGCTTATAATTGTTCCATGCCAATGCATTTTGTTAGTAATTTTGGTATCAGCATGATGATTCTTCGGTTTACAGTTGGTGTATCTCCTGATTTCATGTTTTTGTGGATTGCAACTTCCTTTAAGCATCTCAAATGATCTTGAGTGCCTCTTTCAGATTGGTTGGCAGAAAATCAATTCCCTTTCAGTGTGGTTTATTGAAGATGCTGATTCTTATGTTACCTGCATTTCACTTAATGTTGTATTTTGTTTTTGTTGGTTCTTTATTGCAGAGAGAGCTCTGTGATGGAGAAGATAAAGGAAGCTCATCGCAGAGTGATGATGGCAAATCACCCAGACGCGGGTGGTAGCCATTATCTTGCATCCAAGATCAATGAAGCTAAGGATGTCTTGACAGGCAGAACTAAGAGCAATAGCTCTGTATTTTAGTTGATACGATATACAAATTGGTTTCAAAATCGATTGTTTCTGTGTCGCATTAGACATTCAATCTTTGTGTGATCTGGGAAAGTGAAGAATTGGGGTTAGAATGGTTAGAAGAAGTTTTGTCTACAATTTGCTGAGTTGGTACAAATTCAACGTACTATGAAACTAATATAATTTATAATAATAATAGTAATAATTATTTATTTATTTTTGCTAAATTATTAAGTTTGTGTATGAACTAAGATGTGAGGTTGATATACATGTCCTAATTTTATTTTGTATGATTAGTATTGGATATAAGCTTCTTGTATAAATTTTTTTTACAAAATTTATTGTATAAATTGTTAGTGTATATATCTTAGAAATTATTCGTGTTGTCGGTTTCAGAACTTTTTATCTTGTATAAATTTTATATTTATTAATAAAAGAAATTATTTTTTATTTACATACATTAATTGTTTCCTTTATTTTTCATGCAAATGAATATTGAATTAATGTAAAATGTTCGGATTATTTTATTTAATTATTAAATAAATTATTAAATCGTTCTTTATATACGTGATGTTGATTGGACAATTATATCACATAGTAGACACATTAGTTATCGTCTAATGAGATTATATAATAATATATGTAGGTTGACAATATGATTATTGTCATAAAGACATTAGTGTGGATTTATAGTTGATGAACTATTTATCGAACAGGATCGAATATCGATAAATCACATGGTATGCATGTAGTCAATGATTTATTGATAGATTATAATAGTGTGTCACGTAATCCTTTGACCTGAGACATTTAGAATTAGACTCTGTATGGATGGGTATATTTCATATGGTGTATAAGTGCAGAGCTAATTATGCCTTGTACAACAAGCCGGTTTGGGTATGCTTTATTTATATAAGGGTTCGATTGATAGTCACGATATGATCGTTGGCTAACATATTGGGCTGAGAATTTATGTTACCTCAGTCTAAGACGAGTTCCTAATCGAATGTCGATATGATGTCTTGATTATAAGTCTGTGACCACAGCATAATATTGACATATAATAGACGATTCGAATGAGATTCGGGATTAGGATTTTGACAGTCTATGAACCCCTATCTCGATTAGGATACGATGACAGATGGATATTACTCACACGTTACGTGCAATCGATGAAAGGTTTGATGAAGATACTTCTTCATCGTGACTTAGAGACTATGGCGCATTGCTAGATACTAACCATAGTCGATGAACAACCAAAATATTCGGTGCTAAAATATTCGACATCAATTCACGATTGAGTCACGATGAATCTTCATCGTCTACCAAGATCCTCTAATACTTCTTTACCTAAGAGAGAGATAAAATATTATCGAGAGAGGGCTAGCACCCTCATGATAATATATAAACAAGCCAAAAACAATACGTATAATGGTTATTCGTATTAATGACTCTTTAATATATTAAAGAGATGATATTCTGATATCATAAGGTTATTTAATATAAATAACTTGACAAAAATGATAATATTGATTATCAAATATGTTAAAATATGATTTTAAGGCAAAATGATAAAAATTAAATAAAAAAGTTTTATTTAGAGCAAAATTATCATTTTACCCCTAATATGATATATATATATATATGTAATTTATTATAAATTACATATTTAAATTTGATAATTTTGATTATCGAACATATTAAAATATGATTTTAATATAAAATGATAAAATATAAATTAAAGTGTTTAATTTGGATGAAAGTGATTATTTTACCCTTATGTATAAATGTGACCAAGGACATTATGATAATTATATCATATTTATGAATTTTATGAAAATACATTAACTTAATTAATTTAACAATTATTTAATTGTTTTTATTGTTAAATAATTAGATAAAGATTGAAAATGTTAATGGTTATCATTTTGACACTTGGAAGAATTTGATTTGTCCAAGTGTTTTCATTTTGTCAAAAGTCAATTGGTCTATTTGTATGGTTGTACACACATTAGATGAGTGTGATTGTATCACATTGTTTTCATTTAATTAATATATTTATAAGATAAAGCCAAAATTAATTAAATAAAAATTAAAAAGAAAATGAAAAAAAAGAAAATATATATATCTTTATTTTCTTTTATTTTTGGCATGAAAAATCAAACAAAAATGGCTCTCTCTCTTGGGTATTTCGGCTAGTCATGGAAGAGGAGGATGAGGATGAGGATGGTGTAAAGTGAAGAGGAGCTGGGTTTCTAGCTCTAAGCTTCATCACAAAAGAAAGCACACAACTTGTCTAACAAAAGCCCTAAGGTTTGTATCCTTGAAAATCGTTGTTTTTCATTGAATAGTCTAGGGTTTTCTTGCTAAAAACTTACATTTTGAGTATGGTTTAGGTCATAAACCTACACAATCATCACGGACTCAATATATATATTCTGTTATCCCTGAATACATACCGAGAGCTTGTAAAACTTTTAAAAAATCTGTTTTCAAAGCAAATATTTTAAACACTTCTAAATAATTCCATCTAAAACACCCAAACTTCTTAAAAATAATTCAATAAAATCCCAAACACTTCTAAATTTTTAAATTATTTTGTAAATCATCCATCAAAGTATTTACATACATACTCAAACAAATAGAAATATAAATAATGTGATTTATAAATCCTTTACAATACATGGAAATAAATAAACAAGATAAGATTTTTAAAAAAAATACATCTCCAGTGGTCTATAACTCTACTAGGTGAGTCGGTTCAGATATATACTTGTTACCCTCAAAACCTGAAGGGATCACCACCACGCGAAAGTGCTCTGGAAGCTTGTTTACCCTGAAACTGGAAAGTAAGGGGGGGAAGGGGAGTATACAGGACTAAAATATAATAATAAATAGTACTTCTTAAATTCAAATATTTCATATAAATAGTTATAGAAATGTAGTACAAGTTTTGAAAATCATTTAAAAGTGATTTCATTTAAAATATTTGTTTAAATTTAAAAACTTAAATAAGTGTAAAGTCATTAGGCTGACTCCCTTTCTTAGCGGTCACTCTGGCTTTGAGCAACCCCGAGATCGTTAGTGAGTTTTTTTTTATATAAGTCAAAATAATAATATTTTATAAAAGTTTAAATTTAAAATATAAAGAATAAAACTATGGATGTTTTAATCAGAACCTCTACTCACGTAAACAGCCTCTCTTCAGGTCATCCTATGCTATTACTCTGTAGCTTCAGTAAATATTCCTAACCCTCATGACCAATATGCATATATATATTCATACATTTATACAAGTTCAATAGATCAGCATGAAAACACAAATAAAAGCATCAAAATTCCATTTAAGCACAAAATCAATCTGGCCTGCTAGCCTATTCACAATAAATCAAGCTACATCTTAAAACAGATTAAAATCAAACAATTATCTAATTACAAATAATGTATAAATATAATATTTACATTTTTAAACTCTTATAGTGCTTAAAATAAGAATATAAATATTTTAAGAAATTATGTAAAAATAATGAAAACAAAGTAGAGTGTCCACTCATTGTCTAAGAAGGGTATAAACTCCCTAAATTTTTTTCATTCTTCAGTATCTCGTGCGGGTTCCTTTCTCGTGTATCATCGCCTAAACACATATGTCAAAAATCATATCAATACTCATTTCTAACACATGAATGAGACTTGTATGTATACAATGCATTCTTATCTGATTTCTAAAGTTAACTAATAAATGTAATCAGATAAAATTCTCGTTTCTCAATCGATTACCCATTTTCTATCATTACGAACCCACATTTTAGCCTAACTAACGCGTTTTGATTCATTTTTAATAAAATCATCGAATGTACATAGATTTCTTGTCAGAACAGTAACCTAAACACTATTATAATTTATTCACATTTTTTGAATTCAAGTTTTTAGTTACCTAATCCTTTACCCAACTTCTCTACACCCTAATTAACACGTAACAACCTAAATTCTCGCAACAAAAGCTAATCTAATCCCACAGATGAACAATGATATCAAAATCTCAAAAATCGATAAAATACGAAATAAAAGATAGAGATGGATTAGGAATGATGCTATTTACCTCGTAGTATCCTTAGAAAACTTTGATTTCATCTAAAAGATGAAAACCTCCTATTTGGATCCCGAAATCCTAGCTTCCCCCTTGTGATTTCCATGCTTCTTACAATAAATTAAAGCCTGTAGGAAGCTAAGAATGTAAAATGTGGTAGGAACAAAAAAAAAACTAAAGAAATTACAAAAATAGAGTGATGGGTTTTTTGAGAATAGAGAGGAACCATAGGAGGAGAAGGAGAAAGGAAGAAAATGGTGAAAGGGAGGGGGTTTAACCCTTATTTATAATAGAGTGTGAAATTATTATTTTACCCTTAAAAAATATAAAGAAGAAAATTCTAGATGAGGATAAAACAGTTATTTTGTAGGAATTTTCGTCCATTCAATTAATCAAATCAAGGGATTTGTTTAAACGAACTATAGAATTCAGTCAAATGAACCAAGGTTCATTTAAATGAATCCTTTGACACCTTATAAAGTCAATGGACTCCCATTTTTCCGTTCAAACAAATTTCAGCTTGATCAAATGAATTGATCGATTAATTTGACCGAATCTAAGGCAGATAATTTTTTAGAGAGTTCTCAAAATATCGGTCTAATAAATCACCTTATTCGTTAGATCGAGCCTACTAAAATAATAAATTTCACTTGAATCCTCTCCAAATTAGAAAATATTATTGGAATCTTATTAAAAATAAAACTAACTTTTAATTTTATTGAGATTCTTGCGTTTACGATTTCACAACTCAATCTTAATTAGCTTAAATCCTCAATATAATTATAGAACAGCGATGTCATATCAATTATTTATAAAATGGGCACAATTATAAGTATAGAAAAAATAAAAAAATTATCGTATTATCCTTAAAAATTAGACATGAGACTCACATAACATGGTATTAATATAAATTATAAATTACATAGAAGACAAATTTCTATCTCCCGTCTTGAAAAATGAATTCGGTTAATTTTAGAGAATAGTGTGAGAAAAAAATTCTCTCAAACTCACATTAAATGAGGTAAATGATGCTTCATTTTTTATTTTATAATTTTAGTGGGACTAATGAGAGGGATGTTTTTATTGTTGTTATCACCAACTCTATCTTAAATTTATACTTCAGTTGCCTAATTTCAAAATTGATAAGATTATAAAAATCAGTAAAATTATATGTCTCAAATTTTTATCCTAAATATCTTATTTTAAATAACATATCAATTATTAAGTAGATAGTAAAATAGAAGTATCAATAATTTTAAAATTTATAAAGTTATATATAATTAAGGTAGTATTAAATATACAAATTCAATCATAAAAATTAATATTACAAAGATTGTGATATGAATGTCAAGGCTACCCACCATCAACTTGAAGTAATAATGGACAAACAGCAGTAAAATAGCACGAAGTTGTTTTCGATGGGTCTGCTTCAATCGACCAAACAATGTTGAAAGCGCTGTCGCTCTTACTACCGCTTTCCATTATTAGGTCATGAAAGCCTGGGTTTGTCCTCGCCTTCCATTTTAGTCCTTATTTAGTTCTTAATTTGATGTTATTATTAAAGACATGATTGATATTATTAGATCTCACTTAATTTTAAATAAAATTTTAAAAAATATTTAATGACATATTACTAATTTTAATAGAATTTAGAGTATGTTTGACGAGATTTCTTTTTTGAATTAAAAATAAAAAAGAAGCTCTTTAATAAAATAAGAGTTTAAAAATTTAAAATAAATATATTTGATGAATAATTTATTGAAAGCTTTTTTCTTTTGTTATTAAGATTTTGGAAGATAAAAAAAAAAGAGATAGAAGAGTGAATTGATTATTAATATTTGTTTTATTAAGGACAATAATGAAAATAAAATTTTTTTAAAGATAAAAGTGATCTAAAAAATTTATAATATCCTAAAAAACTGGTGTTTAAAAAATAAGATAAGTAAAAACTCTTTTTGTAAAGCTTATTTGTATATATATATACACATTAAAAAAAAGCTACTCATTTTTTGTAGAACTTATCAAAATTGATGTTTGGCTAAGCTTTTCCTTATAAGGAAAAAATAAGTTAGAAAAAAGTTTAGCCAAACAAGTACTTAATCAATTCCAACTATCTCTATTGTCTCATATTCAATTCCTTCTATGTGAGTAAGTACTTTAGCCTTTTGTGATCAATAAAAATCTAACACTACTTCTCATATAAGTAATGCCTCCATATCTTCAATACAAATACCACGGTAGCCAACTTTAAATTATGGGTAGTGTAATTTTCTTCATATTTCTTTAACTATCAAGAAGCAAAAGCTATCACCTTCTTATTCTGTATTAACACACATCTAAGGCCCTGTCTTGAAAAATTATATACACGTCCACTAACGCAGGAAGTGTCAAGATCGGTGTCGAGGGAAGATGATTCTTCAGAGCTTGAAAATTCTGCTCGTACTAATCATCCACTCAAGCTTGACCTTTTTTCTAGTAAGTCGAATCAATAATGCAGTCTACAAAGAGAAACCCTCAATGAATCTCTTATAATATCCTACTAGCCCTAAAAACTATGGATCTCTGTAATATTCTTTGATGGTTCACACTATACTATGACTTCAACCTTCCTTGGATCTATAAATATTCTATTACTAGATACGACATACTCAAGAAAATTCACTTCTCTGAGTCAAAACTCACACTTAGAGAATTTTATATACAATTGCCTTTCTCTCAAGGTTTGAAGCACTACTCTGAGATGTTGACCATGTTCTTTCTTACTTTTCAAATACACAAGTATGTCATCAATAAATACGATGACAAACTTATCTAAATAGGGGTGAAACACTTGATTCATCAGATCCATAAAAACTGTCAGTGTATTTGTTAGTCCAAAAGGTATAAGTACGAACTCATAATGACTATAACGAGTTTTAAATGCTGTTTTATGGATATCATCCTCTCTAATCCTAAGCTGATGATGTCCTGATCTTAAGTCAATCTTGGTAAACACACTTGTACCTTATAATTGATCAAACAAGTCATCTATTCTTGATAAGGGATACTTGTTCTTGATAGTCACCTGATGAAGTTATTTATAATCAATACACAACCTCAATGTACTTTCTTTCATTTTCATAAATAATATTAATACACTTTGCAGAGATATATTTGGTCAGATAAAATCCTTCTCAACCAAATCTTCAAACTGAGTTTTCAATTCTTTCAATTCTGTAGATGTTATATGGTAAGGTGGAATTAAAATTAGTGTCGTCCCTAGCACAAGATCAATACAAAACTTGAATTCTCTATCAGGTGATAATTTAAGTAATTCAGTTGAAAACACATCAAAGAATTCCTTAACTATTAGTTCTTGTTCCAAGCTAACTCCTAAAACTGATTTATCAATCATGTATACCAAATATGCCTGACACCCTTTCTATAATAATCTTTTAGTTTCCATCACCGATATTACGTAAGAAGAAAATATCATTTGCTCTCTTGAGAAAATGATTTCCGGTTCACTTGGCTTTCTAAAGATCACTACCTTTTTAAAATATTTCTAAAGATCACTACCTTTTAAAATAATCCACTAAAGTATAATGTTATGACAACTAGTTCATTCCCAAAATGGCATCAAAATTCTAGATTCTCAATAGAATCAAGTCAATCTTATGAGCAGTATCTCTTACAATGATATCACATCATTTAAACATAGTTTTTCATAGCAATCTCTATCCTAGGGGCATATAACTAACTAATTATAGTTCTAAAAGTACAGGGTTTCTACTAGCGCGTTGTGCAAATAGACCTATCTTAACCAGGGTCAATTAGTATGTATGCTAGATGGTTAAATATCACTATTATATTCATAACTGCATCTGAATTAGTTTGAGCCTACTCTTAGTTTATTGTAAATACTTGAGTCTGAACTCGTGACTGGCCCCTCTGTTTACCCTAGAGAGTGAGCGTACTTCCTGAACTAAATTAACGAGCACCTTGAGAATTATCGCTAAGGCATAGGTTACTATACACTAGAAAATCTCAAAGTTTGTATTGGTTGGTTAACTGCCTCCAACATCTCTAAACTAGGATAATTTCTCTTCATATGACCCATCTGACCATAATGATAACACATGGAAAGTGATCTACAAGGTTCGGTATAAAACTGCTTACAATTGGGACATCATCTCTGGTCAGATGATTTCTTGCCTGATCGAGTCGATCTTAAAGTAGAAGTACCAAATCGAGAAAATCTTTGATCTTTAGGGAAAAAAGATAAAGTAACCCTAAGACTTGTCGAATAGCCCACGGAGATACTAAGATCCTTTCTTTTCTGAAAACTAGTCCTGGATCTCTTTTCCCGAATCAATGATTATACTCAAAGAGCTAACTGCACTATCTCTTTTTAGCTTTAATTGCCTATCACTGATAGTTTGTCTTTGATCTCTAGATTTAACCCAGCCTTAAACTTAGCACACAAAGTTTTCTCATTGGCATATTCTGGATCAAACTCTACTAACTGTATCAGTTGAGTCTCATAATATACTACTGTGCTACTCATCTATTTTGAATTCATGAATTTCTACCTTTTCCAATTATTGTAAAAATTAGTAAAGTACTTCTCATAAAAGACCCTTTGAAAATCTGTCCAAATAAGCTTAACACTCAATCTTAATAATATATTCTACCACTAAATGGTAGCATTCTGCTCAAGCATCCTGGTGGCCACTCTTAGCTTTTCTTCACTTGATAGATCCAAATCATCCATATTATGTTCCATAGTTCTCAATCATTTACTTGCTTCTAAAGTGTCAGTAGTTCTACAAAATAGGACACTCCCAAGTTGTCCTACTAAAAGAGATACATACTTTAAAAGTTAATCATAATATGATTTGTGATTATGAATTTAAAAATCTCTTCAAATTTTGATCAACAAAATGAGTATTTCTATTTTTATTATCATTTATTATTATAATATGTATATATGATTTACACTTTATAATAAAGCCTGTAGAATGTGTTAGGAAATCGGAACCATACATGCAGCGAAAAAATAAAATTTTTTCGATTTTCTCACAGGATCTATGCAATAAACCTATTGTTTTAAAGTTATGAATCTGAATATTCATACCTTTGAGTGATTTGATGATGAAGAGCCACAGAACGCAAACGAACTCTGCATCTCTACGGTATTCACACAACCAAAAAGATTAGAAATGAGTGCTAGCTCTTGTTCGTGTAACTTTATGTTTTGTTCTTATTGTGTTTTTTTCTTCCTCTTGCAAAAACGAGAAGAATGGAAAAACTAAGCAATCGCCCTACCTATAACGCAAATAAAAGTTCCTTTTATATTGCGTTTTAGGGTTGAGGTTTAATGATATAATAAACCCAACATTTATGTTGGGCTTGACCTTACTATTAAGGCCCAATCCATTTAATAACGTTTTTAAACCAATATCCTTAGCCTAACTTTATTAAATAGATCTAGCAAAAACCCTAATCAACACAAAGTTTTACGAATTAAGATAAATTCATCTCATAAATTTATAATTTCAATTTCCCGTCTAATGTGCGACCCATTAGGTTTCCGTAATGTTGACAATAATACTAAAATTCTAATTTTAATAATACAAGTCATAAGCGGCATCTAGCAATACATCATGACTACCCAAGTCACGAGAATGTAAGTGGCTCAACATCATTTATATTCGTGATTAATGTAACCATATTTTAATCCCTTTATCCTAGATATCTTAATTGAACATGAGGCATGGAATGTATTATTTTCGTAATGTTCAATTCTTTGTTTCTTTGATATCCTGAGTATAATTATTTTACTAAATGATATCAATATCACATATCAATTCATTTGAGCACGATCATGCATTTTATAATCATACCCAATCAAAAGGGTCCAAAGATATCACTCCTATTATATAGGAGGGAAAAATCCTATCTTGACCAAGCATATCCCACTACATTATTCATGACATAGCTAAGTATTTTTTTATAGTTAATCTTATTACAGATGACGTTTGAAAACATTAAAATTTATCATTCATAATGTTGGGAACCATGATGATCTCAAGTTGAAGGATCATATACATCATTGTCACTAATAAGAATTACTTATGACACTCATATAACAATTCATATAGTTTTTCTCATATCGAGTTGGTCCAGTACAATAGTTCACCAACTATTACTTATGTGTTAACTTTATATCTCATATCATGATATATCTCATATTGTCATCAATCACTACACATACTAGTCTCAATGTATTATTGTTACCCTTTCACAATAATACTTGACTAAGAATATTTAAGAATAGTACTTAACTAATTAAACCAACTATTCTAAGAGCATTATTACATTTATTTAGATACACAGATATGTAATAATAGAATAAAATATATTAATATAA
>JAVXUL010000016.1:10689986-10713220 GCA_035590515.1 Trichilia minutiflora | reverse complement strand
TATTGAAATATGATTTTAATATAAAATGACAAAATCTAAATTAAAGTGTTTAATTTAGATGAAAATGATCATTTTACTCTTATGTATAAATGTGACAAAGGGCATTATGGTGATTGCTCAAAATTTATGGATTTTGTATAATCCATTTCTTAATTAATTTGATCATTAGATGATGTATTTAAGTGTTAAATATTCAAATAAAAATTAGTTTTATTTTATGACTTATATTAAAACACATGTCACTTTGTTATTGGATAATATTTTTTATTTT
Source organism: Trichilia minutiflora (assembly GCA_035590515.1). NCBI lineage: Eukaryota > Viridiplantae > Streptophyta > Magnoliopsida > Sapindales > Meliaceae > Trichilia > Trichilia minutiflora. The sequence continues at coordinate 10,712,949 of JAVXUL010000016.1, read as the reverse complement.
GTGTTTTAATTTGATTGGTCCATTTAGATGGTTACACATATATAACATGAGGGTAAATGTATCATATTAGTTCTATTTGTTTATTATTATTTGTTAGATAAATATGAAATAAAATAAATAAAAAATAAAATAAAATGTAAATATTTTTATTTCTGGATTATTTTGGCAAGGAAATTAATTAATTTCCATTTCTCTCTCTCAAGAATTTTGTCCAGTCTTGGGGAAGAAAAAGAAGATGGTGTAAAGTTAAGAGAAACTAAATTTCTTACTCTTAGCTTCATCAAAAATTCATCCTTACAAATAAAGCATCAAAAGTCCTAAGGATTGTCATCTTGATTTTTCTTGATTTTTATGCTTTGTAACTTAGGATTTTTGATAAAAAACTTACATTTCAAGCATGATTTAGGACATAGAATCTTCATAAATCAAGAAAAATCAATAATTATAATTATATATGAGTGGAAAAAGATATATTTGTAATTTTCTTAATTATATAGTTTTTTTAGAAATATATTTTTATTTTTAAAAAATTCTAAAATACATTAATAGTCCCAAATAAAATATAATATTTAAGTACAATATATGTAGTATGATGGTATAATATGTTAAATGGATATTTAATATTGGTTTTATATTTGAATTTTATATTGAGTATTTATTTTAATTTATTTTTTAGTGGATGATTATTGAGTATTTATTTTGGATTAATAGTGTTTGATTATTTTTATTATAGTATTACTGATTGTTAATTTTGGATTAATAGTATTTGATTATTTTTATTATAGTATTATTAGTTGTTAAATTGGATCGTGTATTGATTTATTGATTTTACATGTAATTTGAGTTAGTAAATTGATTTTTCTCGATAATTTAAAAAAAAAAGAGAGAGAAAAGAATAGTAGTAATAGTAGTTGTACAATAACACGATACTTTTTAACGATATCTTAAATTTTATCATCATGTTACAATTAATTTTTTTAAAATCATTAATAATAATAATAATAATAATAATAATAATTAATTATTATTATTCTTATTATTATTATTATTCAGAAGTAGCAGTAAGTATCATTGAACTAGTCAAACAATAACTGGCGTTGGACCAGTCCAAGGCATTAGCGGATTCTGTAATGCAGTAAAACAAATGGAAAAGTGGAAGCAAGGAAAATGTTTTCCGGCAGCAGATTTCATATTTTGAGTCCGATCGTTTCTTCCTTTAACAACTCAAAATTAAGCCAACGACATATCCAAATCACAGTTTCTCAGTCTCAGTCACAGTCTCAACCTCTGTATCGTCAGCATAAAATGGAAACAAACGACGGCAACGACGCGTTCAAATTCCTTAGTAAAACGCCGTACACACCGCCTTCTTGGGCTTCCCATCTCAGTTCCATTCCTTCTAACATCGTCTCTCTCGGTCACGTAAAACTTCAATCGGAATTGTATTTATGTTGTATTTACTGTTTTTATTTATTACATTTTTTATTGATTGAGAAAAGTTTTGCTTTCAGCTTCCGACTCCAATTCACAAATGGAACCTCCCTAATTTGCCAAACAACACCGAGGTCTGGTTGAAGGTAATTTATGTTTTCGTTTTATCGTATAGTTTCGTCGATGTGTAATGAGGTTTTGAATTTGATTCAAATTTCGGGAGAAATTATTCCCTATCTTTTCTGTAGGGAAGGTTTTTGATAAAATTTAGGCTTAGTTGTAGAAGGATACTTGGAGCTCAGCATGTCTGGAAAGGGAGGAGAACGTTCTTTTGCAGATATTATTACCAATATTCGATACTGTGTCGCTCATAGCATTAACCTTCCCTATGCATTGTGGGTTGATATTATCTGTCAACACGGGTTTAGCTTACCATTATTTTAGAATGCTGACTGCTGTGATTCTAATATGTTTATAGAACACAATGATTAAAATGTTTGATAAATGCTAAATTTTAGCGGTCGCCACTCTTTTTTTGTATTTGTATTTTTTCTAAAAGCAGCTGTAGTTTCAAAGTTACAACATCTCAATTCCAAACATAGCCTTAGTAACCTCAGGGAGTTTTTGATGGTTTGCAGATCAGGTTTATCACAAATTTTCAGAATTTTGAAAGGAGTTTTGGTTGAATTTTGATACTAGTTTTGCTGTCTGAGATCAATGAAAATTAATTTTTGAAAATCTGCAACTATATTGCAGCGTGATGACCTAACAGGCATGCAAATGAGTGGCAACAAAGTTAGGAAATTAGAGTTTTTGTTGGCAGATGCAGTTGCTCAAGGTGCTGACTGTATCATCACTATTGGAGGTATCCAAAGCAATCACTGTCGTGCGACTGCTGTGGCAGCAAAGTATCTCAATCTTGACTGTTATCTTATTCTTCGCACATCCAAGGTTAAGCTTCTTTCTTTCTTTCTGTCAATTATTTGATATTGTACTGCATTTCCTATTCTTTTTGTTGCTACAACGTGCTTCTATTGATACAAATGTTGCAGGTTCTTGTGGACCAAGATCCTGGATTGACTGGCAATCTGTTGGTTGAGCGTTTAGTTGGAGCTCATATTGAACTTATCTCTAAGGAAGAATATGGCAAGATTGGGAGTGTGGTTTGTCTATTGCTCTTTCTTTGTCTCCATCTGCTTGTTAATGCAAATTGGATTAGCTATTATTAACCAATACATCTCTATTGGTGGCTGATGTATGCAAAGACAATGCTAAAAAATTGTTTGACATTCTTGAAGTTTAGAACATATTTTAAACTTTAGCTTTTCCTTTGACAATTTTAAGTATTATAAGAACTGATTGTGAATATTTTATTTCACATGTTCACAATGTGGATATTGGATACATAATTTTGACACTTTTGGTACTTAGAAAATGCAAGAGGAACAGTTTGTAAATTTCTGTAAGTTTCGTAGTGCACTCACAATCTTTTTCTTTTGCCTTTATTTCTTTTAACTCTTCAGGGAGGTCTTTTTTTTTTTAATTTCTACTATTGTGCCTTTCCATTTTTCCTTTTTTCTATTTTTCCATTCTAATGGGGATTCTGTATTTGACAGGCTATGATGAGTACACATGAAATTACATTGACCTAGTAATGTCAAGTATCTAAAATAAATATTCAGCTTTATATTTAATGGATTTTGATGAATTTTTATATGCAAAGAAAAGGTGCTTCACAATTTTCTAATTTTCAAAAGTTCAACAGAATCTTGAATGACTAAAGGTGTTAGGAAAATATGACCAGTCAAAAAGTTTGTTGATTTATTGAAACAACTTGGGTGTGCGGAGGACTACCATCTAAAAAACTTCTTCTAACTTTCATTTGCAGTGGCTTTTCTATGTGTACCCAAAAATTCAACTATATATGCTTTGACTAACTTTTTTGATGATTTTGAGTGGTGGTGTCTCTTGCAATTGTTTGGAAAAAGTATTTTTGACTGGCCATAGGTGGATTTCTATAAATTATGTGTTTTCAACTATGCTCAAGATATTACTAAATTCATAAATCTTGATCCCAAGTATGATTTCTAAACTTTTGATGTCAGGCTCTTACTAATATACTAAAAGAAAAGTTGCTAAAGGAAGGGAGAAGTCCATATGTTATTCCTGTTGGTGGATCAAACTCCCTTGGGACCTGGTGATATGCTCACCATTGTCTTCTTTTTTTTTTGTCCCTTTATTCTATTCTTGCATTTATATTCATCGCTGCTTGCAAGTACTCAGTTTTGTTACACATGCGATTTGGGACATGGGTCTGACTTTTTCTTTGGTTTAATTGGGTTTTACTGGTTCAGTATTTATGATATCTGATATTATGTCTGTGAATGTGTTTGAGGAGGAGGCAGTGAGTTCTTGGGTTGAGAATTTTTTCTTATGAGTGGGAACAAGAAGAGTTCATGGGGTAGGGTGCAGTTCTTGTTGAGTAAAGAGTAATCTCAGCTTACTGGCACAGAACTGATGAATAGTAACTTGCATGTGTAGATTTATAGTGCAATGTATACCTGACCCTGTATTTTTCTTCAGGAAGCCCCTTGTGATAGATGTTTTTATTCATTCTTTTTTCTCTTTTCTTTGTCTTCCAAGAAATTCAAATGTTTAAGACTTTCCAGTTTTTAATTGTTGTGCCGAAGCTTCTTTATTAGTCGGTGCAGGGTGTAGTGAGAAGGAGAAACTCTATCATTGTTAAAAATATAGTGGTTTCCAATCATATCGTTCTCTCTTACTAGCTTTGCAAAGAGGTCTCTTTTGTATTTTATAATAACTTGTCACTGTTCATGTTGTTTGGATTTCTCATGGGAACAAATTGGTCAAAAGGGTTTCAGTTAGTAGGTGAATGGTTCTTGTGAGAGGGAGCATCATTTGTTCATTAGTTTGCAACCATGCTTTGGTCTGTCATTTGTTTGATTTGTAGTGGTAGATTTTAAGCAGATGCTGGAATTAATAAATTTGTCTCAGTTTTTACTTTTTATTTTCTTTTTTGTGGGGGTTAGCGGGATAGGGAAAGCTCAGTATTTCATTTTTCATTATTTGGAAGGAAACATTTATCAGTCTATTTCATCGTGTCTTTGATAACTACCATTGGTAGTGGAATTCCTGATTAAGGCTTTTGTTGACTTGATTCTCAAATAGATTCGCTTCTAAGTCGCCTTTTGTTTTGCTTTATATATTTGTTCAAAGACTTACCTGATTATTTATCCATGGACATGAACATGGGTCCTTGACTACATGGCGCTAATGGTCATCTTCCCTTAGAAAAGTTTACTCTGACAAACTGTAAAATCTTCAATCTATTTATTTATTTGGGTAGCTTTATCTCATAGATCACCGATTTGCAGTAGATACCTTCTCTCTCTTCTGTGTTTCTCTCTTTTTATGTTTCCAAGTTAATTGGATTTTCTGCTAAAAAGTTGTTATAATTGTTGTCTTTTTGACATAATAAAAATTTTGAGATCTGTTCAGGGGTTATATTGAAGCAGTCAGGGAGATCGAGCAGCAGGTTCAGACTGTGAACAGCAGAGTAAAATTTGATGATATTGTTGTTGCTTGTGGCAGGTTCCACTCTACTTGACTGTTAATTTAGAGCTAATTTCCCCGTCCTCTGTCTATATAGTACCTGTTTGTTTTACTTGATCCAATACTGCATCATTATAATGACTCCTAACTTAAATTATATGTTTCACACGCATACATATACGTGCCAGATAAAATTCAATGTAATTGAAATATTTAATTAATCCATACTTTATTGATTCATCTAAAATATATATTTTTTAATGAGTCAGTTCCTTTTGGATTCAATATTCAATCTTTAGTGACCATATGCACTTTATGTTTACCACTTGAAAGTAGAACTCCCAAGTTATTTCATGGGCTTTTGCATGTATGTATAATTTTTCACTTCTTCATGTAGAATCCTGTTTGTTGCTATAGCACCAATGAATCTAATGTTACTTTTTGACTGATATATAGTGGAGGCACAATTGCGGGTTTGTCATTGGGATCATGGCTTGGAATGTTGAAAGCAAAAGTAATTATTTCTTATCTATAAATTTATGGGTTAAATCCATTGTGCTCACTTTGGCTTGGTCCTTTTCCTCTTTGCCACCTGGTAGTTTTCTCCTCACACATCCCTTGTGGTTTAAGTACAGACAAAATGTTAAAATAATATCACATAAAAAGGCGCAGACAAGCTTCGTGATGTGAATTTTTGGTGTTTTATGCCTTAACCAGAACCACAGGTTGCCAAAATATTACATATGAAACAACAAATTGACTTGGAAACGGGCCAAGGCACAAAATAGTAAACCTTATTGTACCCTAGATTATATTTGCTGCTCCCAATTTATCAATTAAAATTTTTGCATGTTTATTTTTTCTTGTAGGTCCATGCATTCTCTGTTCGCGACCCTGATTACTTCTATGACTTTATTCAAGGCCTAATTGATGGTATCAATGCAGGCGTCAACTCACGTGATATTGTTAGCATTCAAAATGTGAGTGTATAGTTGCTTATAAACCTGAATTTATCTTGTCAATGCTTATTTTAAAAGGAAAAGGTGAGCTACTTTAGGTAGTGGCTTCTGGCTGCATGATGAAAATGCTGCAAGTTCAGATTTAATACAATAATGATACTGTCTCAAATATCCAACTTTTAATAGGGGAAAAAGTCCATGTGCTATTTGTTGTCACTTTTGAATTCATCTACCACTGTGATCCTCTCTGCTTATTCATACGTTTGACAACAAGTTTGCCACCTCATATTGCCACATGTCCTTGTCACACATTTTTAGCTGCCGTTATCTTCCTTTACTCTGTATTTCCAACAATGACCACGGTTACTTTGTTGGATGCTAGTAGAGAGAAAATTCATGAACGAATTTTTGACTTACAAAAATAATGATATTGTTTTAATTTTCCTCTTATCTGTTTATTTTTTTAGCCAGTATTAAATAAACAAAACTATTGACTATGGAAATTTTTGTCGGTAGCCTAGATGCCATCTTATCATTTGATTGGAGTACTGAACTAAAAATGGAAGAAATTCGTATTACCTTTGGTTCTGGTCTCAATTCATATTACTGATTTCTTTTAAAGAAGGAAAGAAAAGAGAGCAATCAGCTAATACTGATTTCTTGAGAAACTGAGCTGTGTAGGTTGCCCGACTTTCTCTTTTAATGCAAAAGTGAAGGTAGAGACAGCATCACTTTTTGGTTTTTGTTGTGCACGGATGTTGAAAGGGTGTGACAGTGTTTTTCTTGATGGGTCTTCCAATGATAGGTTTATTTGTTGAATGTGAAATAATAATATTCTTGTTTTTAAATCTCACTTTTCTGCAGGCCAAAGGTCTAGGCTACGCAGTTAGCACTTCTGATGAGCTTAATTTTGTTAAAGAAATTGCTTCAACAACTGGCGTTGTTTTGGACCCCGTTTACACGTATGACAATGTTATCCTAATTCCTTCATGCACAATGAGACATGGGCTTCCATTATGGGGTGTGCACCTGTATGCACATATGTTTTCATTCAATGAACGGAAAATTTCTGTAACAATAGCCAAACCATTGAGACCAATATAATTTTGTTATTTGAGAAGAGTAACCATGTTTTATTCATAACTTGCTGATCAAGCTCTAAAGGAGAGTGACATTATTATCAACACAACATAGGCTGAGAGTCTGAGACTCATTCGCATAAGTGAACTTATTTTCTACTTTACACCAAATTCTATTTATCAACGTTTAATTTGTTCTAGATTTGACGTAATCTTCTTATTTTGCTAGGCATTTAACTTTTCTTTTGGTGGTGCTTCATTTCAGCGGAAAAGCTGCTTATGGGATGTTGAAAGACATGGCTGAGAATCCAAAGAAATGGGAGTGTAGAAAAGTCCTCTTCATACACACCGGTGGGCTTCTTGGTTTGTTTGATAAGGTTGACCAAATGGCTTCCCTGGTAAAGAATTGGAATCGAATGGATGTCCGTGAATCTGTACCTCGGAAAGATGGCACTGGGAAAATGTTCTAGGGTTAGCAAAACAAAAAGTGCTTCCACTGAATTGAAAATTTTCAGAGTAATCAACCTCCAAAACACATGATGGCTTTGAGCATTTTCCCTGATGGCTGATGCAACGTAAAGAAGGTAAACCAATGGCCTAACTAACATTTGGTCTTCAGATTAGAGATGAGATTGCGTAGTATTCTGCCCAAAGTCAAGCTTGTATTCCATCCATATTTACTTTTTCAAAAATAATAAATAAAAATCGTAAAATATATCCCATCTGGGAAATAATCTAATGCTGAAAGCAAATGAAAAACATGAGCCCCCTATAATTTTATGATATATTTTTTATAATTTTATATCTAAAGTGTAGTACAAGATGGGCTTCTTGGTCCTTTTTTGCTAGGGTCAAAAAGTAGTTTGAGGTTAACCTAAACTAATGCAAAGAATGTGTTACGTGTAATTTTTAATAAAGTTGTCTCATCCATCTCTTGATTCAAATTTATAACTATTTATTTTAAACCCATTTCATTAATATCTTTCTTAAATTATTACAAGCAACCAAGCAAGCATGATTTTTTGGGTGGGAGCTGTTGGTTTATTGACATCAAATGATGAAGAAAAACAAATTTTAACAATTTATGGGGTAGGTTTATGATGTTTACATCTAATTTTTCTTTTTTCTTTTTTTATTATAATTATCAACTATTCGTTATATATTTTACAAATAACTCATGAATTGAGAGATAACAAAAATAAATAAATAAATGAATGAAAATTTAAGAAAAACGATATACCCTACTTCCTTATCCACCATCTATTTACATATCTTTTTGTATGGCCATAAACGGCAAAGTATCAACATGTGAATATTTAATTGAACCCGTTCCCTATCATGTTGTGTCGGCAATGAATTTTGATCGTCGCCTTCTTAATTTTCCCACACCACGTTTTGTTGTTTACCATTATTACCTATTATTCTACCTTTATCAATGAATGGTATTATGATAATATTTAATATTATTAATAATATTTATTATAAAAAATTATACTAACTTGGTCTTTTTTATACTTTCGATACAGAAGGATCTGGTAATTGTTCCATTATTTTAATTTCTGCTCATGTTTGCCTATTTTTTTTGGGTATAGTTTAAACCGGAGATTTTATTTTATCTTTGTATATAAATGTAGGAGTAGACTTCTTTTATTATCATAATAAATTTTATGCCTTAACTTTACTTCTAACAAACGTATAATATTATATTAATAAATTATAATATTAAATTTATATTAGTTTGAAATATAAGTATTAAAATTTATTTAGATAAAAAACGAGTTTAAATATTAAGAGAATATCCTATAGATACATGGTACTTCTTACCCTGAGGTGAGAGAATTTAATCAAATATTTTTTAGAAATGCTATCAAGACCGTTTCATTATAAAAACTAAAGTGTGATCGGGTATTTAGCGGTGCCCGTATCAATTCAAGGAAGAAAATTTACATGCTATAGAGACCCCTATCATCGACTTGCATCATCTGTCATACGTAAAAATGGGAATGGTCGAAGGTATAGAGAAGTTTGTGACCATGGAAACTCGCCTGAGAGAGCAATCTATCCCATCATCAATCAACTTCAGACGGTTCAACAATGATAAACACTGTAACTCTCAGATTTGACATAGTGTGATCATTAATGAAGTATAGTTAGCATATTGTCTAGGGGCATAAAGATTTTATCATTTTCATTCTCTAATGTCAAGTTACATCGAAAAAAAATCAAAGAGGTATAAAAGAGAGAATTAAATAAGGAAAAGGCACAAGCCTTGACCTTTTTGAATCTTAGAATTTTGAAGAACAATCATCACGACAACTCCTTCCTCTCACCAGAAAAAGCTGGAATTCCTTTCTAAACGAAACCACAAGGAAAGTTGAACTTAAAGTTACACTCTCTCTTTCTTTATTCCTCACATACTTTTATTGACTTAGGCATTAGAGTTTTTTTGTCAGAAAACACACTCGGTATCACTTCAAATGTGTTACTATTTTGTAAAGTTTGGGGGTGTGACCTTGCATGCGAGAAATCTATCCATCGAGTCCATATCAACGAAAAACCATCGTCCCTTCAACCAAATCATTTTACACCTCAAAGAGATTAATATTTAAAAAATAAAATTAATTAATACAACATGAATTTTATTAACAAATATCCTTCTATATTTATTATTTATAATAATTTTTTGTATTTAATATAATAATTAATAATAAATTTAATATATTAAAAATATAATTTATTAAATATAAAAATTTTAACAAATGCTCATACTCTAAATACATTCACTAGCAAAATTTATGCAACATAAATCTATAAAGTAAATTTTGAGATTTATATGTTAAGTTAAAATGTGTTATATAATTACTAAAATGGAAGAGTTTATTGTAATTAATATATTAAAAAATGAGATATATATATATATATATATATATTGGGGTAAATATGCGGGTGATACGTGAAATCTCATCAATAAAGGACGTGGCATTTTCATCCCAAACATTTTACTCCTCTTAGGTGTACCCAACTTCAAAACCCAAGGAGTTCGCCCCTCAGAGACTCCCACCTTGGGTTCCTAGGGTTAGCCCTCAGGAAACTTAGTTTCGGGTCCCTGAAAGATAGCCTCTGGGGGAACCCTGTCTCAGGACCCGAGAAGTCACCTTCTGAGGCGAGTTCGCCTTAGGACCTAGAGACCCGACTTCTCAGGAACGCGAGACAGCACTCAAGTACTAGTAGCCGAAAACTTTAGGGGGTTTGGGTCACCTCAAAATAAGCCCGTCCATGCCCTAGGAAAATGCAGGATTGGTCTCCCAGACTCAAGGGCCTCTCAAGGCGTCTCCTCTTCACCAACACTAATGTAACCTTTAGTTTGAGAACCCCCAATCATATGCCCTCATAATAAAAAATGGGAATGATCGCTGACATGACAGGCCTTATGACACCCCGCCCTAAGGGCCACCTGTCCCATCCATCACCCATCTTCACAAAAGGTGACAGCAACAGACCTAGAAGTGACAAAAATATCAGCTACAACATTAATAAAAGACAGTTGCACCCTGCCTAAAGTCGCTAAAGTCCCATCATTCCCATTCTCTGATACTTAGTCACATCACCATGACACTATATAAAGGGAGTTCTCCATCAAGGAAAAAGCTTCAACTTCCTCTTCATATTCATGGCCTTCAAATCTTGATTCCAGAATTTGATATTTCAGTTCTCAACGCAACCCCCTTGCCATTTTCCTCTCCTTGACTGTGGGTAAAATCTCCTACTTCTTGCATTCCACTTTGGTTGGTTTATCTGAAGTTATTGTATATTTTCTCACTATATCTGACTTAGGCATTAGAGTTTTCCAGTTGGAACCCCCACCCAACGTTACTCCGAAGGTGTTATTGTTTTTGCAGGCTTAAGAGGTGAAGCTTCGCCAGAAACAACCAAATATCCAGCCATTCTCTGGTGGAAGACTCATCGTGCGATCATAGTTACATCGCTCTTATACCTCATCAGCTCAGTCATTCCTAGTTGGCTATGAGGAGGATCCACGGGTAATTCTTGCACCAACAGCTGGCGCCGTCTGTAGAGATCGAACAAAAAGCCATTAAAGCATCATTGGTGAGAAAAAAAAAGTTGACAAAGTTGGATGGTAGAACAAATGCAAGGAAAGGAAGGCCCCAACAAAAGTGCTGCCCGAGAAGGAAAGAAAACTCCGCATATGATAGAAAAATCTTGACCTGGGAGTGAACACGCAAAAAAGCTCCTGGCCAATAGAGCTGAAGCATTGGAAAAGGAACTGTTGAAGATCAGATGACAGTTGGCCAGAAAACCAATCATCCCAAGAGAGGAAAGCATGCCATTTTCGCCTGAAGAGCAGGGAAGTCGAACCCCCGAGATGGTCTTGTGGGAAAAATCCAAAGCTTTAGGGAAATGCATGGCTACGCGTCTACGCTCAGACTGATAGCCTCATAAAAAAGAAAGGTCAAAGCAACAGAAATGGTAATAGATGCACCTAGGGCATCTCAGAAAGTCAACACTCCCTTTAAAATTTATGGAGAGTAGGAGCGGGGAAGAAACAGCAATAAAGGACATCACCAAGAAATGACGAAAGGAAGGGGGAACATGACTTGGCCCCCATTGATATGAGGTTGCACCTCAATCCAAAACATGCCTGAGATAAGAAAGTCACAACAACTGTCGATAGACAGGAGATAGAAGACTGGATGAGAAAGGTACTACAAGAAATGAGAGCTCAGAGCATTCCTGCTCCAACGGAGGGCCCAGGAACTGAGGAAGTTTCTGCTTTTGCTGTCATGTCTCCCCTCTCGAAGGAAAATACAGGCATCATACCTTCCAAGAAAATTTAAAATGCATTAGTTAGTCACCTACGCTGGGAGAACTGATCCCTCTTTACACCTAAGCATGTTCAGAGAGGCGATGTTGATGCAAGGCTTGACGGAACTCTAAATGTGTCGATCTTTCTATTTGACTTTAGTAGGACTAACCAGGCGCTGGTACAAAAAACTGCCACCCATCAGTTTCAATAGTTTTAATCAACTAACGACCATCTTTGAACACGACTTTAAGGGGATGGCAGCCACTAACGAAAGCTTGAGCATCCTTGAAGGAACTCAAACGGTCCCAAGCAGAAGAAGGCCTTCGCGGAGCAATCAACGAAAGAATAAGAGAAGCCGTCAGCAGAATCCCAACAGCAGCAGGAACGCAGATGGATGCAACAGATAACAAGAAGATTATACCCTTGAGCCATAAAAGGACAAGAGACCCCGAGACCCCCTCTCGTAGGGAGTCCTCCTGAGAAAATTAAACAGATAACTACCCAGGAGTTCATGCCCCTCAAAAGCTCACATGTCGAAGAATTATGAGTATGCCACAAGTGGGGGACTCTTGGCACCACATTCTTAGAATATGAATACGGGTGCTCGAGAAGAACAAGAGTCGATCCTCTGTTAAAATTCAAAAATAAGGCTGCTACGTAAAAGGTGGATCCACGTAAACAAATCAAGAATTAACTAAAAACTTCTATTTTACCACCACGTTGTGGATTCTTCATAACATCCCTTGAGAGCTAGCTCGGCTCAACGCCGATGTCCCAAACAAAGCATAGAAAATGGGGGAGTGAAAAATATATGGCCCTTGAGAGAGTCTCTCCTCAGGACGACCTATATTATGAATTCTTCACAACATCCCCCGGGAGTTAGGTCGACTCAACTCCAATGTCTCAAACAAAGCGTGAGAAATGGGGGATGTAGAAAAGATATGGCCCCTGAGAGAGTCTCTCCGCAAGACAGCCTATATCATGGATTTCTCACAACATCCCCCGAGAGCCAGTATAACTCAATAACAACTCATCAACCAATGACATATGGGTATAGTCCCCGAGAGAGTCTCTCTTCTGGTTGACGTATGGATACAGAAAAAAGCATGGCCCTTGAGAGAGCTTCTCCTCAGGGTGGCGCACTTGTAACATTCATGTACACTTTCTTGTATAAATAAAATAGAATGTTCACCATACTTTTAGTATCTCTTGAAATCTTCATCGACTCAGTAGTCTCCCTTAGTGTTGAGGTTGGCCATAGGCTGTAAAATCTCTTGACACTAGCAGAGATAAAAATCCTGTCTAGTCCAGGATCGAGCAAGTCCTTGGTCCAGGCATCCCGAGAGTGTAAAACCTAACTTGTGACTTAGGCTCTGCGATCCATGACAGCGTCAGGTCCCTTCAGAGATGAAAATTCTGTCCAATCCAGGATTGTGCAAGTCCTTAGTCTAGCTCAGGCATCCCAAGAATATAAGACCTAGCTTATAACTTAGGCTCTCTGATCAATAACAGCGTCAGATTCCTCCAGAGATGAAAATCCTGTTCAGTCCAGGATCGTGCAAATCCTCAATCCAACTCAGGTATCCCGAGAGGATAAGACCTAGCTTATAACCTAAGCATGGTGATCCATGGCAATGTCAGGTCCTTTCAAAGATAAAAATCCTATCCAAGTCAGGTTCGCATAAATCCTTCGTTCAAATCAGGCATCCTAAGAGTATAAGCCATGATTTATGACTAAGGCGTAATAATCCCAGGTATTGTTCATCTCGGATTTATATAAATCCTTGGTCCAGCTCTGGCATCCTAAGAGTATAAGACCTAATTTGTGATTAAGACGCAGTAATCCTTGACGGTGCCAAGTCATTTTTCAAAGATTAAAATGGCTTTTAAAAATGCTCCTAGGTTTTCGGACGGAGTAAAACTCCGAGACTTACCAAGTGAAGATTCCTGAAGACTCTTGAACCTAGTTGAGATGCTCCCAAGATCTCAGGAGAAATTGAACTCCAAGGCTCCCCAAATATACCCTTGAATCCAAAAAGTTTGTGGTCACCCCTGAGGCATAGTCAGTAATTATGTTTGCCTATTTGATTTGTGCTCAAATTATAATTAAAGTTCTCTTTAGAATTAGATAAAGTAAAGAAGAAAAGCTGGCCCGGGAGACACGCAGAAGTAAAACATGAAATTTTTTCATTTATGAAGAATTGATACAAGTATGTGTTGTACAAAAGAATGCAAAAATATCCTAAGTCTTAAAATACTTGGTGGGAGGCTTTTTCCATCCTCATTCTAATATCTCCACCAATACATCATCTTCTACTCGGGGGTCAGGGGGGCCTCTTCATCCTTTGTCTGAGGGACAAGAGGATTTTCTTCCCCTTCTCTTACTGAAGGGGTCTCTTCATTTTTTGTGGCTCGAGAAGGAGGAACATCCTCTTAGAACACCAACTGATCCTGGGGGGCCAGTGGTTCGAAATCCCCAGTTACTGCCTTGAGAAGACTTTCTGTCTCAATAGAAGGAGCTTCATCCCTTAGTCTTCTGTCATCAGTAGCCACCTCGACCACAGAAGGATCATCATAAGAACGACTCCTAGAGGTTCCTGGAAAATCGTGGCCTAACTGGTCAAATAGCCAGTGCAGATCTCTTGGAGAAAAAGACGGCTTGTTAAATCCACACCTTCATCAACTCCCTCATCATAATGATCAGTAAGTTGAGCAGGCACCTCCTCTAGTCTCTTCCTTTGTTCCTTAGAGGTCTACTGCAGGGTCTTGTGTGCCTCTCCCAATACCCGGAGCTCCTCAGTCAGAAAATTTATCTTGTCCTCCGACCTCACCAGTTCAGATAGGACCATCGAATACTCCTCCTTCCGGCGACTGTCTTCCTCTTTCAGAGTTCGATACTATTCTTTCAACTTATTGAGCTCACCAGTGACCCTTCTCCTAGCCCACTCAACAGTTTTGGCCTCAGCCTGGGACTCAATAGCTGATAACTTTCCCTGTAAATCTTCCTTCTCTCTAAGCCACTGAGCCCTTTCTCTCTCCAAGACCGTAACTTTGAAAGTCAGCTCCTCTCTTTCCCTAACGGCCTATTCCTGTGTGGCCGCGATCATATCTTGAGCCTTCTTCTCCAACTTCTTTACGATATCATATGCCTGCTTCCTGATATCAAGGGCATTCTGAAAGTTATCAATGAAGAGGTCTAACATGTAGGCGTTCTAGGTCAAAGAAATGCACTTGGGTGGTCAGCATCTTCCAAAGGAAAAGAAGACTATAAAAGCTCAAGGGAGAAGAAGACTTACCTGATGAGAGAAGACACTTAGCCAATTGAGGGCCTCTTCCAGAGGGATGCCTGCCATGTCATCACCCTTCTTCGACGAAATTACCTCCCGGACAGAGTTAGCCAAGAGGAGGAGGTATCCAAAATTCTTCATTTTGCTTTCAAGGAGGTCTTTCGCAAAAATCCCGTTTATATCCCGACGCTTTCCTTCTCAATCAGGAATGGGTCTTCTATCACGAAGAGGGATGGCTCTTCTTGCCCTAGTCCATCCCCCGAGCCTAAAGGTTTATCACTTGAAGACCTTTTTAGGTCAGTTTGTGGCTCTTTCTCAGGAAATCAGGGCTCCCTGCGTACTTTATCCTCGGACCTGGGGGACTATCACGCCCGTCACGCGATTCAAGACCCTCATCGAATGATCATCAGTAGGGCAAGGCAAGAAGTCTGCCTTCTGTTTCTTCTGTGCCTCACCCTGGCCTTCATCCATAAGCCTTTTTCCCTTATCTTTGGCCCTGGCCTGGTCAACCTTCTGAGGGTAATTTTTTGTCTCCTCCCGAGGTTCCTTGAAGGAGATTTCCTTCTCTTTAAGATGGGTGGTCTTCCTCCCTCCCACCTCCTCGGAGGTCTTCTTGGGGTCCCCTTTTACAGGCCTCTTCTCCTTATCACCCGGGGCCTTGGCCTTAAGGTCAGCAGCCTTGGAAGTCTTCAAGGTCCCTTTGGAAAGCATACTCCACAGGACCTCGCTGGACCTCCTCCTACCTGTCAAAGTCTTCTCGGTCTCTGGCTCTACACCAAAGAAGATATGATTAACCGTTAAAATCAAAGAAAAGGAGCTAGTCAGAAAGAGCAGCACAAGAACCCCTTACCTTTATTTATTTGAACCTTCAATTTAGAGAGCTCACTCCTAGACACCGTCTTGGATGCCAACCCTGAGGCGATTATGCTGTTCATATTTAACAGCTCCTTGACATCCATGATGGAAAATTCTAGGAGCTTGTTTCTCATAACCAGGATGTCCTTTTAATCCCTCCCAATGACTATAGGAGAAAACCTATCAATATCAATATGAACTCCCTCCTTAGTAAAACTACGAAAAATATCTGCTATATGCTTACCTGGCTCTTAGAAGAAGGGAGGGAGGGAGGGAGTAGGGAGATGGCTTTGTATAGTCTCTATTGGCGATGAACCAATGATCTTTCCAATCCTTATTGCTGAAAGGAGTGTCCTTCACCCAGGACTGGAATCCTCCTCGAACTTGGAGGAAGTACCAACTAGGATACTGGCCAGTATTCTTCCTAAGGGAGTATAGGTGCAACATCTTATCAGGAGTTAAAGTGGGACCCTCCTTAAGGAACCTTAGCACGAACAGCTCGCTCAGAATCCTCTAGCTATTCAAAGTAAGCTTGTAGGATAGGATCCCGAAGGCTTCAAAAAGCCTAATGAAATAATTCTACAGGGGAAGACGAGCCCCCAATAACAGATGCTCTTCATTGAACGCTATTTCCCCTGGCATCAAGTTGCTCGGGATCTCATCCCTACGCGATACCCTTGATTGTATACTATCAGGGATATCAAAAACTCGTCGGAAGGCCAGCAGATCTGCCTCAGTGACTGAGAAAACAAACTAGTCTGCCTCATTGGGATCCCTGGCCCGGGCCTACCCCAAAGCACTCTTCCCGTCCTCCTTAGACTCCTGGATCCTGCTGGAATCCCCGATTTCCTCTCAATTGCTAGTGGAGGTATCAGAGGGTCTGCTCCTATTCATCATTTTTCTAACTACGGGAAACCAAGGGGTGTGTGAAAGTCTACAAATAATCGAAGACCTTTTACCTTTTTCAACAAGATGGTGGATATGCCGACAATGCACGAAGAACAAGCTTGGACACAAGCACCTGCAAACACAAAAGAAGCAGAAACGAAAAACACACACAATAGTTACGGGAAGCAACAGAAAGAAGGAAGTGAGAAAGCACTAGAGTCAGAGTTCTCACTAAAAATGGAAATATGAAAGTGACAACTGAAGAAAAAAGGGTATTTATAGAGGGGAAAGACCAATCTCCATCGTCGATTTGAAGGGACGGGGGATGGCTACGTGTCCATGCCTCTTCATTGCCTCCGCGTCCCGAGAAACTGTTGAGTACCCACCATCAGGGTTCCAATATGTGGCTTATTCACAACCAAGTATTCAAATCCTTTCAAAGTACGAAGCGTCGCAAGTTTAGCAACAGTTGTATGACACGACACCTGACGTACAATATTTAATGAGGACGAGTTAAGGACCTCGAGAGAAAAAGCGTCTAACGGCTCCATCAATTAGGGTTTTCAGCAGCCAGATAACGTCTCAGGCATTCTCAACGTCTCAACCAGTGTCTCTTCCACGACAGAATGCGCCTTAAGTCTCAAGAAGTCTCTCCCAGAAAATCAGACCAAACCAGATAAGAGTTTCTAGTGCACACTTTGCAAGTCTTATATCAAAAACTGGGGGACTATCTGTTGGAATAAATATGCGGGTGATACGTGGAACCTTATCAACAAAGGACGTGACATTTTCATCCCAAGTATTTCACTCCTCCCAGGTGTACCCAAGTTCAGAACCCAGGGAGTCTGCCCCTCAGGGAATCCCATCTCGGGTTCCCAGGGTTAACCCTCAAGAAACTTCATCTCGGGTTCCCAAAAGACAGCCTCTGGAGGAACCCCGTCTCAGAACCTGAGAATTTACCTTCTCAGGCGAGTCCGCCTTAGGACCCAGAGACCTGACTTCTTAGGAACGAGAGACAACCTTCAAGTACCAGTAGTTGAAAACTTCAGGGGGTTTGTGTCGCCTCAGAATAAGGTCGTCCATGCCCTAGAAAAATGTAGGATTGGTCTCCCGAACTCAGGGGTCTCTCAGGACGTCTCCTTTTCACCAACACTAATGCAACCTTCAGCTAGAGAACCAACATTCACACGCCCTCATAATCAAAAATGGTAATGACCGTTGACATGGCAGGCCTTATGACACTCCGTCCTAGGGGCCGTCTGTCCCATCCATCACCCATCTTTAGAGAAGGTGACAGCAGTAGACCTAAAAGTGACAAGAATGTCAGCTGCAATATTAATGGAAGGCGATAGCACCCTGCTCAAAGTTGCTAAAGTCCCATTATTCCCATTCTCCGATACCTAGTCACATCACCATGGTATTATATAAAGGAGGGTTCTCTATCAAGGAAAAGGCTTCAACATTCTCTTCATATTCATGACCTTTAAATCTTGATTCCAGAATTTGATATTTTAGTTTTCAACGCAACCCCCTTACCGTTTTTCTCTCCTTGACTATGAGTAAAATCTCCTTCTTCTTGCATTCCACTTTGGTTGATTTACCGAAAGTTATTGCATATTTTCTCATCATATCTGACTTAGGCATCAGAGTTTTCCCGTTGGGACTCCCACCCGATGTCACTCCAAAGGTGTTATTATTTTCATAGGTTTAAGAGGTAAAGTTTCATCAGAAACAGCCAAATATCTAGCCATTCTCCGGTGAAAAACTCATAGTCTGATCGTAGTTACATCGTCTTCACACCTCATCAACTAAGTCATTCTTAGTTGGCATCGAGGAGGATCTACGAACAATTCTAGCACCAATAATATATATATTAAATTTTATATATGAATGTCGTCACGGTATAATATTTATCAAATAAATTACAAAGCATAAAATTTAATCATAATCATACAAAATTAGTTTGTCACATTTCAACCAATCAATTAGTACAAGGAAAAAATATTTATAATACTCAATAATTTTACTAAATAATTCAATTAAAACTGTTTTATATAAGATTGCTATTGTTATAGCCAAATACTGAATTATGCGATTTTTATGTAAGATTTGCTATTGTTTGGATTAGGGATGGGTATTTATAGATGGGATTGGATTGAATTAAAATTTTAATCTAATCCATATACTACATATTATATTTAAGGGAATCTAATCAAATTTGAAAATATATTACAATTTATTCCAATTTAAAACATTAGAAGTGGATTGGATTGGATTAGTTTCACGAATTCAATTTTCGGTTTAAATTTTAAAATATAATATAAAATTTAGAACCAAATATGAACGATTTGAATTATATTAGATTTAAGCTCAAATCTTTATTAAAAGAAGATAAATAATACTGTTATATAGTTTTAAATTTAAAATAAATAATATAAATAAGTAATACAATAAATAATTTTTCTTTGAGGCAAAGTCAAATAATAAATATTATGACAATTTTTATATGCTTATTTAAAAGTATTTTCACTAAAAATTTTGTGATAAAAAATATAAAAAATAGATTGAAATGACAAATTTATTTTTAAAAAATATGATCCTAAAAGGATTATAAAATTTGTCATACAAATAAATAAATTAATTCATAATATATCTAATATTTTTTTATATTAAAATAATTATATAAGTTTTTAATTAAAATTTTCTTCTTATAGTCATTCTTAGTTGTTTCTTATTATTTTTTTGTAGATCTCAGTAGAAAAAAATAATTAAAAATAGAATAAGAATGATAGAGTTATATTGGTGTCTAATTGAGAGGAATGGCATTGGTTTGAATTGTTAGCAATAATGGATTGGTTTGGTTTGACTCAGTGGTTCATGTTTGATAAAA
The DNA here is from genome assembly GCA_035590515.1 of Trichilia minutiflora. Classification (NCBI taxonomy): domain Eukaryota; kingdom Viridiplantae; phylum Streptophyta; class Magnoliopsida; order Sapindales; family Meliaceae; genus Trichilia; species Trichilia minutiflora. The sequence continues at coordinate 10,693,162 of JAVXUL010000016.1, read as the reverse complement.
CTGATCCAAAATCAGAAATAAAAAATAACGGATTGGTTTGATTCGTTTGATGGTTTCGATTTCGGTTAAATTATTTTTTTAATTTAATTAAGTAAAATTTATTTATTTTTGTATTTATTTTTAATTTTTTAATATTTGTTTTGGGGAGGAGGGTGGGTTTAATTGGTCTGAACCGTCAGTTTAAGTTGTTCGGACATGTAATGGACCTAAGCAATTTTAGATCTGTTATGGATTGGGTCGTCTATTCCAAATAACTAAAACCAACATAACCCATAAGATTAAACCTAGAATTGGACTGATTTATGTGAATAGTTTATCGAATCCTTATTATTATCGATCAGGTCAAGTAAATTCACGGATCGAACTTATCACACCCGTGATTGTACCATAAGGGCATATTTGTGACTTCACCATATTTTTGTTCATACTTGTGCATCCGTCGTGCATATCGGTAGCTCGTTTTGATATTTATGGTGGTTAAAAGGAGTTTTTATGAGTGTATGTTGGGACCCTGTATGTGATTTTCAATTTCAGAAGGGACTTAAGTGGAAAATCCAAGTTTTGGCAAGTTCGATCGACCGAACGGGTAATTCATTCGATCTAAATTTTTGCTTTCGATTCGATCGACCGAATGAGGAGTTCGTTCGACCGAAGTGATGATTTGTTTGACCGAATATTGAATCGTTCGACTGATAATTTTCAAACTCATTGAGTACTATTCACACCATTCACGCCAAGGGATTCAGTCGACCGAAATTATAATTCGTTCGATCGAAGGGGTGGTTCGATCGATCGAATCTTTGATTTGTTCGATCGAATCGACGTAAAATGATGATTTTTCCCCTTTCTAGAAGCTTCCTCCTTAAGAAAACTTAAGGGCAAAATGGTTCACCATTTTTCTATAAAAAGGGGTCAGGGGGCCGAATTTGGTGGTTTTCTCTCCTCCTCCTCTTCTTTTCTTCCTCCTTCGTTCTTCCTCTGCTCCACTCACACGCCCATTTCGTTTTTCTTTGTTTCTTCGATTTCTCTTTGCCATCATGCTGCATTCAACCTCCCGAACGCGTTGGTAGCTTTGATTTGGCGTAAGGAGAGCAGAAATCGAAAGAGAAAAGCTAGGGTTTCAGAGGATAAATTGGGGCTTTCGACTTTTCGGGCCAAATTGAAGGAAACCGACCACACCACGAGGTTCGTAGCTCCATTTCTAACACGTCTGCATATTCCTTTTCGTATTTTATGAACTTTGATTCGTATGTACCTTCGTATGTATTTTTATAGATTTACGACTTTTCGATAGGTTTTAGAATGATATTTGAGTTGTAATAGAGTCGGGGAAATCCTAGGAAGTTAGAGAAGTGATTTTAGAGAAAATGGAAAAATGTGAACAGTAATCAGAGTTACTGTTTCGACGAGGCATGTGGAGTCCACATATCAAAATTATGGAATCGAGCCGAAATGCGTCATCCTAGGTGCAATGTGGGTTCGTAGCAATAATAATTTGGTAATTTGAGGGTTAATGAGGATTTTAGGTTTTGTCGCACATTGGTTCGACGTCGGAATTCGGAGTTAGCATGCATTCGTCTTTATATGTATATTTAGAACGCGTATTGATGATAATGTTATATGTTTGATTAGGCGGCGGTTCGAGATCGAGGTACTCGCATGAGTCACCGAGAAACTAGGGGAATTAGGGAATGTGTACCCTCCCTATACAGTGAGTGGACTTGTTTTTAACTGTTTATGTTCTTTATTTCTTTTTTTAAATTGATTGTGAACTTATTTTCAGCCTTAGGGCGATAGAAACTTTTATATTGATTTCACATATGACGGAGTTGGATTTTTATTGTGTGGTGGACGGGAGAGCCCCTTGTTTGTGGTAGAATAAACCTTTTAGGAAATATTTTTATCAATTATTATGTGATATGAACATGAACTCTATGTTTTGATTTTGATAATATGTATGATTATGGTTTGGCCTTTGAGCCATGTTTTTATATTTTGGTTTATGGCCGTTGAGCCGATTTTATTTAAGATGTTGATGATGAGGCCTGTGGGCCAGATTGTAGTTTTGACTGTGATTGATGGCCATATTGGCCTGTTTATATTGTATTGTGATAATGGCCATCGGGCCAAGATTTTATGATACTTGCTTTGGTGATAACGGCCTTATGTGCCGGTTTACTGTAACTACAGGGATGTACCCTGAGGAGGTATTTACTGAGATGTGGACCCCCAGGTAAGGATTATGTGGTAGCCTAGTGTGGGCTAGGGAGGAGGCCATCTAGGTGAGTGGAGACTGCATAGGTGGACCACTATGTGATTATGATGGTGATGGGATTTGTTCACCTATGAGTCTCGTCGAGTTAGTCGCGGATGTCACCCCATGATGGCTCAAGGCAAACGTCAGTGGTGGGCATCTTTTCTGACAAGTTACATATTTTATGATCATTGCATTCAAACCTGTTTTCTTAAATAGCATGTTTTCCTGCATACAAAACCTACTGACGGTCTCAGGACACCCACGGCCAGGGTAGTCTCCGAGAATGGGAGCCTGCCCGATGACTTTACAATGTGATTTAAAGGTTTCAAAGAAAAGAAATGTGCTCATCTGTTTTATTTGTTTTCAAATAGTACTTTCATGCTTGGTTTATTTGGTGTGTAAATATGTATATGAACTTATATCTTTTTGTATATTTTTATTTAGTCCACTCACGGAGTATACGTTTGTATACTCACCCCCTTCACCTTCAAGTTTTAGGGCAAGGGTTGGGTCGAGGTGGTGGTGATCGCTCCAAATTTTGAAGGCTCAGGTATAGCCGTATCGACTCACTCTGTAGTTCTTAGTCCACTGGTAGTCCTTACTGTTCTTTTTATTTATGAAATTGTTATGAACGACAAATAGATTTGTAATAAATATTTTAAACTTGTTTTGGGGATTGAGACCCCCCTGAACTTTAAGAAGATGAATGTTTTATCTATTTCGTGTACTTTGAACATATTGGAAGTGTTTGTGCCTTTGTTTACATACACTTGGAGTTTGGGTGTTAGACTGATTTGTTGATGGAAGTGTTTTGAAAACAGGTTTTGTGAATGCCTTACTGTCTTTGACACGCCCCAGAATACCTAGAGTATGCTTATATAAACATGCAACAACCATGGAATGTAAAATTAAAGAATAT
>JAVXUL010000016.1:10662808-10689886 GCA_035590515.1 Trichilia minutiflora | reverse complement strand
GGGGGGGGTGTTGGATAGGGGTTGTTTGATATTTTGTTTTCCAATTCATTATTTGGAAACATTTATCAGTCTATTTGATCATGTCATCGATAACTGTCATTGGTAGTGGAATTCCTTCCTGATGGAATAAATTTACAGTTAGGTACTTGATTAAAGGCTTTTGTTGTCTCGATCCTGAGATAAGTTGGCTTCCAAGTCACCTTTTATTTTGTTTTATATAGTTGTTCAAGTACTTACCTGATTATTTATCTTTGGATGTGAACATGGGTACTTGACTATGTGGTGCAAATGGTCATCTTCCCTTAAAAAGTTTACTCTGATGAGCTGTAAAATTTTCAATTTATATATTTATGGGTAGCTTTGTCTCATAGATCATGTGTTTGCACTATTCATTCTCTCTCCCTCTCTTCTTTCTCTCTTTTTATGTTTCCCAGTTAATTGGATTTCCTGCTAAAAAGTTGTTATAATTGTTGTCTTTTCTACATAATAAAAATTTTGGGATCTGTTCAGGGGTTATATTGAAGCAATTAGGGAGATCGAGCAGCAGGTTCAGACTGCAAACCACAGAGCAAAATTTGATGATATTGTTGTAGCTTGTGGCAGGTTCTACTGTACTTATCTTTTAATTTTATAGCTAATTTCCCCAGTCCTCTCTCTACCCAGTTCCTGTTTGTTTTACTTGGTCCAGTACTGCATCATTATAATGTCTCCTAACTTAAACTGTACGTTTCATATGCGTGCATATACGTGCCAGATAAATTCAGTATAATTGAAATATTTAATTAGTCCATGCCTTGTGGATTCAACGGTCAATCTTTAGTGACCATACATGCACTTTATGTTTTCTCACTTGAATGTAGAACTCGAAAATGATTTCATACATTTTGGCTTTTGCATGTACATATAGTTGACTACTTCATGTAGAATCCTATTTGTTGCCATATTACCGGCAATGAATCTAATGTTTCTTTTGATTGATTTGCAGTGGAGGTACAATTGCTGGTTTGTCATTGGGATCATGGCTTGGAACGTTGAAAGCAAAAGTAATTATTTCTTATCCATAAATTTATGGCTTAAATACATTGGCTTGGCCCGTTTCCTCTTTGCCACCTGTTAGTTTTTGTCCTCACACATCCCTTTTGGTTTAAGTACAGACAAATTTTAAAATAATATCGCATAAAAATGCACATAAGCTTTGTGATGTGAGTTTTTGGTGTTCCTATTCCTTGACCTGATCTACAGGGGGCCATAGTGGCATGTATGAAACAACAGATTGGCTTGGAAACAGGCCAAGCCACGAAAGAGTAAACCTTGTTGTACCCTAGATTATATTTGCTGCTCCCAATATATCAGTGAAAAATTTTTCATGTTTCTTTTTTCTTGTAGGTCCATGCATTCTCTGTTTGTGATAACCCTGATTACTTCTATGACTTTACTCAAGGCCTAATTGATGGTATCAATGCCGGTGTCAACTCACGCGATATTGTTAGCATTGAAAATGTGAGTGTATAGTTGCTTATAACCTGAATTTATCTTGTCAATGCTTATTTTATAGGGTGAGCTACTTTAGCTAGTGGTTGTCTGGCTGCTTGATAAAAATGCCGCAAGTTCAGATTAATTCAATGATGATACTGTCTCAAATATCCAACTTTTAACCAGGAAAAAAAAAATGTGCTATGTTGTCACTTTCCGATTCGTCTCTCCATCTTATCCTCTGTCCTTATATGTTTGAGGACTAATTTTTTGTCACCTCATATTGCCATATGTTTTCATCACACATTCTTAGCTGCCGTTATCTTCCATTACTCTGTATCTCCAACAATGATCATGGTGACTTTGTTGGATGCTAGCAGAGAGAAAATACATGAACGAGTTTTTGAATAACAAAAATAATGATGTTGTTTAATTTTCCTCTTTTCTGTTTATTTTTTAGCCAGTATTAATTTAATAAAAGTATTTTGGAAATTTTTGCGGATGACTAGATTGCCACCTTATCCCTGATTGGAGTACTGAACTGAAAAAGGAATAAATTTGTAGTACCTTTCGTTCTGGTCTCAATTCATATTACTGATCTTTTTAAAGAAAGAAAAGAGAGCAATCAGCTAATAATGGTGTTTAGTGTGTTATTTTGTGTGTCATTCTACGGCAAAATTTTAGTAATGGCACTGTATGTACTCGAGAACATAAGTTGCATGGCATGTATATTTTCCTTATTTTTGGGGAAGCTAAGTTGGGTTGGTTGCCTGACTTTCTCTTTTAATGCAAAAGTGAAGGTAGAGACAGCATTTTTTCTTGGTTTTTGTTGTGCATAGATGTTGAAAGGGTGTGTCATTTTCTTTTCTTGATGGGTCTACCAACTATATGATTATTCGTTGAGTATGAAATAACAATACTCTTGCTTTTAATCTTCGCTTTTCTACAGGCCAAAGGTCTAGGCTACGCAATTAGCACTTCTGATGAGCTTAATTTTGTTAAAGAAATTGCTGCAACAACTGGCATCATTTTGGACCCAGTTTACAGGTACAACAATGTTATCCTAATTCTTACATTCATTATGGAATATTATGGGGTGTACGCCTGTATGCGTATATGTTTTCATTCAACAAATGGAAATAAGAATAGCCAAATTCAAATATTAACATCCAATCTGTTCTTGATTGGAACTAATCTTATTTGGTTATGCATTTAAACTTTTCTTTTGGTTCTTTGGTTCAGCGGAAAAGCTGCTTATGGGATGTTAAAAGACATGGCTGAGAATCCACATAAGTGGGAGGGGAGAAAGGTCCTCTTCATACACACCGGTGGGCTTCTAGGGTTGTTCGATAAGGTCGACCAAATGGCTTCCCTGGTAAAGAATTGGAGCCGAATGGATGTCCATGAATCTGTTCCCCGGAAAGATGGCACTGGGAAAATGTTCTAGAGCAAAACAAAAAGTGCTTTCATTGATGTCACTTTGCGCTCTCCCTGAAGCATTGCAAAGAAGATGGCAAAACCAATAGCTTAACTTTTGTTCTTCACGTCAATAATGAGATTGTGTATTATCAGTTCCCCTAATGCCTACATTTTTAACTAAAGAAATTTGTTTGGTAAAATAAATCCCATATAAGAAAACAATATGTAGCCCGAAGCAAATGAAAACAAAAGATGGGCAAGCTTCAAAAGAGGCTAAGTTTGAAACAGATCTAAACTAGTCCAAAGATTGTCAGCTCAACTTCTGTTTCATCAAATACGACTACAACACTTTTTGATGTATTTGTAATTATTCTGTTTTGACTTATTTTTGACAATACAACATAAATAATTTAAATATATTTAATAAGCAATAGGCAATTAGGTATGCTATTGAATTTATATTTAATAGGTAGTGATTTTATTTTATTTTATTATAATTATGGATTAAAAGTTATAATATTTTAACTTGTTAGAAGACTATTTACTGGGAGAATGACAAATATATACACACACACATATATATATTTTGTGATAAATACTCTTAAAGTTTAAAATTAATAATATATATTCTTGATGTTATTTTGTTAGCTAATTTCTCTTCTTTTATGTGTAATTATCATTATACTCTTAATTTTTATAAAAGTATACTTCAAATTTTAATGGTATAATAATAATTATACCATGAAATAAGATAAATTAACGGAATGATACTATAGGAAATATTTATCATTAATTTTAATCTTCGTAAAATATTTGATACATACAAAAAGAAGTAAAGGTATTTATAATTTTATAAAATTCAAAGAGTATTTGTTATTTTCCTATTATTCATTTATTATAAATATATGAGGTGTAATTGGGTCATATTAACAATATTTTATCTAAAAAATTAGTATCATTTTTATTTCTTGTTAAGTTCGTCTTACATTTTTCATTTTTTTAAAATTATTTGTGCCTTGTGGTGTTGGACTTATTTTACATTTTTAATTACAAGCAACCAAGAGTAAAATTTAGTTTTAACCATATTTCTCGTGATGTTGTACTTAAGCAAGTGTAAGAATTAGTTTTACTCATATTTCTTGTTACGTTTAAGTTATGTCTAATTTTTTAATTCAAATTTAAAACTATTTGCTTTGTGTTTTTCTTAGACGCATTTTATTAACATCTTTAATTGCAAGCAACCAAGCAAACATTATTTGTGGGTGCATCAAGACGTACAATACATTTTCTAATTTTTATTATAATTTTTAAATTTTTTTGTTATTTATTATTAGCAATAATAATATAGTTTGTGATTTTTTTTGTATAGGTCCCAAAAATTCTGTTTAATTAAATGGATATGAATGAAAAATCTTTGTTGATGTACAATTATACTCCTTTCGTTTTTTTTTATAACTTGGAGTATTTGAGCATATTACTATCTAATTATTCATTTAAGTTACGAGTTTCTTTTTATAACTCGGAATATTTGAATAAATTATCTCTTAATTATTCTATTTAAAATTGATTATAATCAAATTATAAGTCTAAATCACACATTTTAAATTTAATCAATCACTACTATATTATACCTGTAAGTAATACTCCTTTCTTTGTTACTTAAAATAATGACAAGTTTAATAATTGATAACTTGTTAAGAGAAAAAGGAAGAAGAGAGATTTATAGAGTTTACGTATAAATAAAAGCAAATATAAGAATTTGTGTTTTTTTTTTAATTTTTAGGTTTAAATTTTTTATTTTCCCGCAATATTTCTATTTTCTCCTCAACATATAATAGAACTTATAGAAGATACCTACATGAAAATAAATTAAATTTATACTTTATTTTGAAATATTACTAAAAATTGAGGACCCAAATGTTATTACCCCCGATAGAACTTAATTAGCGTTGCTTCCTCTCGGCGTCAATCAATGGGAAAAGAAGACGACTGGCTGGTTAGATTGTCTGGTTTACGACGGACAAATGGAAACGTGTAGGTAAAACGAACCTATCAGGTGAGCCCCACACTTCAACTCTTTCGTGTACGCTAAATTTGTTAAAAATTATTATATATAATAAATTGTAAAATAAAAACTTTAAAAATATAATGAAAATTTTATTAAATGTAATAAAAAATTTGTTTCATTTATACACTATTCATTATCTGCATTATTTATAACCTTACTCCAAAATTTTTATCCTAATTTTTAGATATAAAAATAATATTATAATAATAAAGTTAGTAAAATTATATTATTTTATTTATTAAAAATTTGTGAGATATAGAGAATTTTAAATAATACAAAAAATTATTAAATTTTTAATAAATAAAATGATTTGATATTATTAATTTAATTATTATATTATTTACTTTTTATAAATTAAAATATAACTTAATATACCTAATATTAAAGGTAAGATGAAGTGAAAGATTGTCTGCTATTGATTGTGTCAGTGCCAAGCCCGCATTTTTTTGCAGGTGGTGGTGGGTCTCATACATTGACTCTTCTAGAAAGGGAAAGAGTAGTTGAGATTGATTACTACTTACTAGATATGTTATATCGTAATATAGTGAATAACATATAATTTAAAGATCACCTATGAATTATTAAATAATTATTTATAAATTAAAAATAAAAAGTATTTATAAAATTCGGCACTTAATAAGATATACTCGTAAATATTAATATATGTTAATTATTAATTCTAAAATTATTTAAGATGGAGTGTTTTTAAATTTATTATTATTTTAATTTATTTTATAATAGAGTATAATAAAATAATAATTTAAATTAATTTTAATAATATTCTTTATATAAAATGTCAATTAGGTTGTCATAAAATTTAATTGATTTTTATTTAATTTTTATATATTAATAATTTATATCTAATAGATATTTTTAAAATTTATATAAGATTATTTAATAGTTCTATTTAATTAGATTTTTTTTTTTATACATATGAAAATCCTTTTTGTTACGGTACTTTTTTTTAAACTAAAAGAGGATAAGTAAACCACACCCCTCTGTGGGTTAGAAGATAACAGGTAAAAACTTTAACTCTTACAACAAATTGCACCTCCTAAATTCAAATCTATAACTTGATTATTTAAGTTATGCGCTTTATATCAACAAGCAACACCCTTTATTATTTAATTAAATAATATAAAATATAGTTGTTATTTAATATGTTAGTTCACATCTAAAAAATTAAAACCCACAATCTCCTATTTGAGTTATATATTATACGTTTAAAACAATTATATTATCATATGTGCATACTAAAATAGTAATCTTTCTTTAAAACATCTCCTTAATTACAATCTGTTCCATCTACTAATTAGTATAAGATTAAAGTGGTTTTTATTACATAAATTCGTAACTTGATCCATCAATAATCGTTATACCAACATATTTGATGGCATAAATCAACAATGAATATGTAGTATGAAAATTACATATAATATAATTTTATTATGTCTATTTTTAACTAATCTTATCTTATTTTTTAATGAGATCATATTACATCATAACAAGTAAAACACATTTAAAATATAAAATAAACTAAATACTTTATTTTGTAGATAATAAATACAAAACATGTTTGAAATGATAAAACATCAAAATACAAACTGTTACTAAAAACTATACATTATCAAACAGTTTAAAACCCATGTGAGTAGTATGCTCATAAAACACCTTGAGTGATAAACCTTTAGTGAGGAGATCAACAACTACGGAGTTTGTACCAATATATTCCATGCACACCTGGCAACTCTGAACTCTCTCTTTAATTAGGGGTGGACATATACGGTTTGGATCAGTTTGATATAAAATTTTAAACCGAATCGCATATTGCGATTTGAAAAAAAATCAATCTAATTTAATCTATTAACATATTACAAACCAATCCAAATCAAATCGCAAAGTGCGGTTTAAAGCGGTTTGAAATTGTGGTTTGAACTATATTATAAAATTAAAGATATAATAATTGATTATTATCAATTTTTATAATTTCTCGTTAACATTTAAGAATAAGTTTTATGAATAATTTTTTTAAATCATTTATAAATAATTTTTTTATTAATTATTATTATATAAAAGATATGAAGACAAATCATATATAAATTATGATGATAAATAAATAATAATAAAAATTTTATAAGATAATATTAAGCAGTTTGATTTACCGTTTCGCGATTTGTAATTGATTCAATTCATAATCTAAACCGTGAACCGTGAATAGCAGTTTGAAAAATATCAATCGGTAAGTCGATCCACAAATTTTTTATACCAATTTAAACAGCAAATTTTTATGATTTGGATTGGATCGATTTAAAAATGTCTACCCCTATCTCTAACAATAAAGAACTTGATGTCTATATGTTTTGACTTCGAAGAGCTCTTGTTGTTATTGGAATACAATATAATTAGTTTATCATCATAAAATATCTTTAATGGCTTTTTAATTTCATTCACAATTTGTAGTTCAGTAACAAAATTTTGCAACCATATCCCATGATTGGATATCTTATAATAGGTTATGAATTTGATTACTATAATAGCAGAAGTTATAGGTGTCTGTTTAATACTCTTCCACGAAATAGCTCCTCCAACTAATAGATAAATATAATTTAACATGAATTTCTTACTGTCTTGATATCCCTCAAAATTGAAATTATAATACGTAATGATCTCCAAATGTTTCGATCTCTTATACATAAATATGTAGTATTTTGTTCTCTATAAATACTGTATAACCCATTTGACTGCTTTCCAATATTCCATTCTAAGGCTACTCAAATATTTATCTAATATCCTAACAATATATGCTATATCGAAATGCATACACACTTGAGCATACATTTGACTTCATATTGTTGATGCATAACAAATCTTTTGTATCTCATTCACCTCAATTTCATTCTTGGAATATTGATTGAGATTGAATTTATCTCCTTTAGCAATAAGGGTATCTCTTGATTTGCATTCTCTTATATCAAATTTGCTAAAAACCTTATCGACATAACTCTTTTGTAATGATCTAAGGATATTTCGAGAGTGATTTCGATATATTTATATGTTTAATACAAAAGAGACATTAACAAAATCTTTTATTTCAAAAATCTCTTGATTTCATATAATAAGTCTATATCACTACTAACAAGTAATATATCATCGACATAAAATACTAGAAAAATAAATTTATTTCCACTGAACTTATATAATATGCAATCATCAATTATGCTCATCTCAAATTAAAAAAAAAAAAAGATTACTTAATTAAATTTATAATATCATTGATGAAAAATTCACTTGAGTCTATAGATAAATTTCTTAATTTATAAATATTTTTATCCTAATTTTTAGATATCAAAATAATATAATAATAAAGTTAGTATATTTATATTATTTTATTTATTAAAAATTTATGAGATATAAAGAATTTAAATAATATAAAAATTATTCAAATTAATAAAATTTTAATAAATAAAAAAGTAATATGATACCCAATTAGGTGGTTGATGTGGTAGAAACATGGATTTGTGACAAGCAGGTTCAGGGTTCGAATCATATCAACTGCACGACTGACGCGTCAAGGTAGAGATATCAGATTTTATCTGACCGTTTGGTACTTATCGATCTGGGTGAGTTAGATCTAGGTGAGTCGTTGGCACCTTCAGGTTCAGGGTCTGGGCCCCTTCCCATAATGCTATCCAAGGATAACGGAGGGTTTAGATCCCGACGATAAAATATCATGATGGTTGGTTGACGATAGAAGTTCTCTATATAAAAAAAAATGATATTATTGATTTAGTTATTATATTATTTAATTATTATAAATTAAAATATAACTCAAAATATCAAATATTAAAGGAAAGATGAAGTAAAAGATTGTCTGCACTTGATGGTGTCAGTGTCAAGCTTGTGCCTTAAAGGAAAGAGTAATTGAGATTGACAACTAAAGGCAACGGTTCAATTTTGCCGATTATGTTTTATATTATGCATTTTAATTTTTTGTTATATTTTTAATTTTATATTATTTTAATTTTTTTAATTTTACATATTTGAAGTTGACAAATTTTAGAATATATCTCACAATTTATATTTTTAGTTATTATTTTTAAGAATATAATATTTATTAAATAAGTGATTTCTTTATTAATTTTAAAATATTCTAATTCCTTTATTATATTTTCATGAATGAAAATATTATTAGTTTATTTATAGGAGATTATTATTTACCATAAATAAAATAATTGAAATATTTTTAGTAGTCATAAGCCAAAGTTAAATTTTATAATATATCATATGGGATTAAAATGTAAATATTTTAAACATATATGGGTTAAAACAATATATTTTTATTTTAAAAATTAAATTAATAAAAATTATATTTAAAATTTGTAATTTTTAAAATGTTGTGCGGGCCATATCAACAAGTGTTAGCCAGTTATTAGATGTAATGAACAACTTTATATCTTTAGTAAAGATTCTTTGTTTGTTATAATCATTATAAATTGAATTCTTTGCTTCATTCGATTACCAAAGCATGACTGCTTTTTAGCCATTAACGAAAGGATTATCTTATTGAGTTGTTATTATAAATATAAATATAAATATATTTTTTAATATTATCATAATTTTTTTAAAGTTAAAAATTATCCTTTTTTTGTTAGTAAATTTAAATATTTTTATTTAAATAAAAAATTTAAAAAATCAGTAAAAATGAATATAATTTAAAAATAATATTGACATAAATAAATACTATCAATTATATAATCTGGTGACGATGGATTAAGTTTAAAATATATAATTTGAACGTATATTTTATATTTAATTTAAATTAATTATTTATGATTTAATTAAAATATCTAATTAGCAGTATATTTAACTAATATCTTATAGTTAATATCTTGAATGAAATCTATCAATCGGATTGAAACCTGAATAATATGAATTATTAAAAACAAAAAAAGATATTGATATAAATATTTATTTAAATTCTATTTTTTTTTTCATATTTGCAAACACTACAATACATGAACAAGTTAAAATATTAAACAATATATATCAAAATTTATATTAGATTTAAAAATTCAATATATTCAACTTTTTACTTAAATTTGTTAGAATTAACATTAGTCGGTTATTTGCGTTGACGAGTCATTTTATCACTACAACATAAATTATTGAATTATACGATAATTTTTAATATTTATGTAAATTAAAATGTAATTGTTAAAAATGAAGATCTAGGATAAATTTCAAAATTTATATAAATTAAAATGTTTTAAATAATTGTTTAAATGGAGGTGAATGCCAAATTAATTATTATACTTTAATCAATAAAATTATTTATTAGTTATAGTAAAATTTAATATTTAATATAGTAATTAATAATAAATTTTAATAATTAAAAAAATGTATTTTATTAAATATTTTTTTTAACAAATATCTTAAAGATATTCGCTAACAAAACCCTTAATCAATTAATTGGTGCATTCAAAATAACATTTACAATGAATAACTTTATTAAAAATTATTCAATAAAATCTTTTACATATTAGATTGCCATTATTGTAGCCAAATATTAAATTATAATATTTTGTTTTATTTTAAATTCTTTTTAAAATTATCTGTATCACTTTATTATCATTAATTTTTTTTGAATGATTAAAAAGTTATTTTTAATTAAAAATTTAAAATTTTAATAGTAATTTTTAAAATTTTTTATAAAAAATTAAATTATTTAAATATTCTTATTTTATTTTTATTTTAGTTCTTAAAAATTTATCAAATAATATTAAAAATATAAATTTTTATATAAATTTATAAGTATAAATTAATGTATTAACATAAATTAATATGGTATAAAATATTAATTAATAAAATATAAAATGACATAATATAAATTAAAGAAAAAATAATACTGTTATGTAATATTTTTTATAAAAAATTTTTATTTACAATATTATTAAAAATAAAGTAATTACACAAAAAAAAAGTTTTCTTCAAATGGGATTCTAGCCGCCGTGGCGTGCTTCTCAGCCAAGCCAAGTATGCGTGTCCACTGTAATGTCATCCAAGCGTACAGTATTTAATGCAAATTATCGCATTCCGTAGATTATAGAAACCAACCCACGTCCGCTGGGAGGAGCTGTCTTCTTTGTTAAACTCATTCACTCTCTCGACCTCTTCTTCTCTGTCCTGAAACAAAGATCAGAACAAAGTATGGCGCTTTCCACAACAAAAGTGGAAACTGATGATTATCTATACTCAACTTTTGCTTCAAGATATGTCCGTTCTCCAGTTCCCAGGTAATAGTTTTTGTTCTTATACTTGCATAATCAAATGTTTATGTTTTGGTTTCTTCTGAAATGATGGGGGAAAATGAAGAAAGAGGATGATTGGTTTATTTAAGCTTTGAACATTTTCTTTATGTTTGTTAAACATGAAAAGGATCTTCTTATTTGTCATTTTAATGGCGATTTTGTTTTGCTATGTCATCAGATGTGTTTTTGTTTTAGCTTTTTGATTGAAAAGACTCTTTTTATTTAGCAGCTAATGTTTACTAACATCTATCTTCTATAGATTTGATAGTTTATGATTTCAATGATTTCATTACAGAACAGTTCTGATCAGATATTACCTCGATCTCAAACATGCTCTCAGTTTCAAGCTTGGTGGGCATCAAATATATATGAAACTCGTATTATTATTTATTTTACAACTTGGAAAATCAAGTTTCTAGACAGGGTTCAACCTTCTTGATCCAAAGGACTTTTAGCTAAAATATTTTATTCTATTATTTAATAGTTATTGGATTATTTGTTTATTATGAAATTATTTTTGGAATGCACTTGATTTCTTATAGATTTAGTCATACTTTAGGCTTCAGAGTCGAGCAATATTTAACTAATTTTCTGAAGATCGATAATTTCTAATTTCAATAAATTCATTAAATGTGTGAAATAAATTTGTAATTTGCAACTGTTCATAATTGGCCTGGTTGATTGATTCAGGAATTTATCAGTTTACTTGCCTAAAGAAATGGTGAGGTCTATGACACTGTAGTTATATAATTCTGATTGTATTGTTGCCAATGAAAATTAACAAGAAACAAATAATTTGCCTTTTGAAAGAGAAAATATGAAAAGGATAAATTTGAGAGTTGTTTGTCCATTTGAATAGAAGGAGAAACAGAAGGAATTTTTGTTTTCTGCTTCTTATGCTTCGTTTGGGATCGTGTAGTTTTTCCTGTGCTTTTGAAATTAAAATTAAAAAGTGTTTGATAACATCAATGGTTAATTGGGATTCATCCATTTTGGATTGTGCAGTTTTTGCTGTGCTTTTGAAATTAAAATTAAAAAAGTGTTTGATAACATCAATGTTTAATTGGGATTGACCCATTTTTTTATTAATATTTTGAAACCTAGTATTTCCATCCTACAATACCTTAATAACAATTGAAGCCATTCTTGGCCTTGAATTTAAGCTGTTCATGAAGAAGAAAATGGTTAATCTTCAAGGAAAATTGAAGTATTCTTATCATTTTTTCTTAAAATTAATGAATTCATAGGTGAAAAATTGGAGTAGCTTAAGAAATTTGTTAATTATTACAACTTGTTGTTTTGTTTCCCTTGTAATTTTCAAGCTCCAAATGATGATGAATAAACATGAAACTTGAAAGTTTGAGAGAAAAACAGTGATAAGGGACTCCTCTTATTTTTTAAAATTTGGATTTATGGGGTCGTGAATCTGGACGTAGATTCAAGATACCGGACAATTCGATGCCAAAGGAAGCAGCATACCAGGTAATAAACGATGAGCTGATGCTAGATGGAAATCCAAGGCTGAACTTGGCATCCTTTGTGACAACATGGATGGAACCAGAGTGTAATAAGCTTATCATGGATTCAATTAATAAGAATTATGTCGACATGGATGAGTACCCTGTTACCACAGAGCTCCAGGTACCCTGTCTCTTTTTGTTTGGGAAACAAGCTACATGTTGCATAATCTATTTCACTTGTCAGATTTTTACTAAGCATTACCTAATTATCAGATGATCTATTTTTACTGTTCAATAGACTATCAGTGCCGTCAAAATGTCCTTAAGATTTGGGCACAACTTCTGCTGTGTTGTCTGTATACTGATGTTGCTGTAAATTAATTGTTTATGGACTCTGCAGAATCGGTGTGTGAATATGATCGCCCACCTATTTAATGCTCCTGTTGGAGATGGTGAAGCTGCAATTGGTGTTGGAACTGTCGGTTCATCAGAGGCAATAATGCTTGCTGGCTTAGCTTTTAAAAGAAAGTGGCAGCAGAGGAGAAGAGCACAAGGCAAACCATATGATAAACCCAACATTGTCACCGGAGCTAATGTGCAGGTCAGCTTTAGATTGTCTGTCATCCTTCATGATGTCAAACTTTTAGAGTGTATCTTTTTCCATCTCATTTTATTCTTTTTGTGCCAGAAAAATGCTTCATCTTATTCATTCAAAAACATTTTGTGCTGTAGCACTTTCGGACAGTTGATGCTTGAAATTCTCAATTTTGGCTGGTAACAAAGATTGAGAAATTTGTGGACTGTGGAAATAACTGTCTCATATTTGAATCTATTGATTATTGCTTCTGCTGCAATTCTGGATTTCCCCTGTTTCACTGATTTTTTTGTGATGTATGTGTGAGCATTGTTAATAAGCCAAATGGAGCTCGATCGTCTGTTGTCTGATCAAAACAAAATTTTGTCTTCCAGATAGTTAGAATGATGGGTTTGTTAATCTGTTGAATGTTTTGCTTCATTTACACAGGTTTGCTGGGAGAAGTTTGCGAGGTACTTCGAGGTAGAGCTGAAGGAGGTGAAGCTGGAAGAAGGTTATTATGTGATGGACCCCAAGAAAGCCGTCGAGATGGTAGATGAGAACACCATCTGTGTTGCAGCAATTCTGGGATCAACCATGACGGGAGAATTCGAGGATGTGAAGCTTCTTAATGAACTCCTCACCAAAAAGAATGAGGAGACTGGTTGGGAGACCCCTATTCATGTTGATGCCGCTAGTGGAGGATTTATTGCTCCTTTCCTCTATCCAGACATTGAATGGGATTTCCGTTTGCCACTAGTGAAGAGTATTAATGTTAGTGGTCACAAGTATGGCCTTGTATATGCAGGTGTTGGTTGGGTTGTGTGGAGGACCAAAGACGACTTGCCGGATGAACTCGTTTTTCACATTAACTACCTTGGATCTGATCAACCAACTTTTACCCTTAACTTCTCGAAAGGTAATACAATTATACACTGCACATTTAGGATTAATCCATCCATCTGTCTACATATATATTCTTTAAACACACTTTCAAATGCATTTTTTTTTAGGTATTAGATAAACGAAAACCAAACTACTCCACAATTTGATCCCCAAACCTCTTGTACTATCCCAAGAGGTCTTACCATGTTAACTAGTCCCTGCAATCCTATTTCGTTTTACAAGAGTGTTTTTCAGAAAAATCTATTACTAGACATTTTGATATTTTGTGGAAATTGAATGGTTCCATTGCATGGTAAATGACTTGTAAATTTGAGATTTTTGGAACCATTTTTCTCATCCTTTAGTTTTGTTATCTGGCAGGCTCCAGTCAAATAATTGCTCAATATTATCAGTTTATACGGCTTGGCTTCGAGGTAACTCCTCTTAACCTTTTGCATTGAACATAAAAACTTTAACAAGTTTCTCCAGGATAATTTCCTCCTTCTTGGATATCCCTGTCTACTGTGAATCTTATGATGATTGAATTCCCAATTTTTGGCCCTATTGTTGTCTGTGATCATGGCATCTCTCTAACACAAATGAGGTTGAAAACAGAGGCAATGAGAATCCATCAGTTATTCAACAGATTTTTCTGGTCTCTTCGCCTGTAGCACAAAGAGCACTACAATGTTTCACTGGATATCAAATAATTCTTGCTCATATATTTGATAAATTGTACATTCCGGCTTGCATTTCTCTTGGAAATAACTTCTCATTTTAGCTTCTTTTTTTTTCTTTGATGTCTGTTGAACTAGGGATACAGGAACATTATCGCAAACTGCACGGACAATGCAAGAGTTCTCAGAGAAGGACTAGAAAAAACCGGGAGGTTTGACATTGTCTCCAAGGATGTTGGGGTACCCTTAGTAGCTTTTTCTCTGAAAGACAGCAGCAGACACACTGTGTTTGAGATAGCTGAGGGTTTGAGAAAGTTCGGGTGGATAATTCCCGCCTACACGATGCCTGCTAATGCTGAACACATTGCAGTTCTGCGAGTAGTGGTCCGGGAAGATTTCAGTCGAAGCCTGGCAGAGAAACTTGTGACACACATCCAGCAAATTCTGAAGGAAATTGATTCACTTCCAAGTCGTATCTCTACAAAGACTGCTCATGTCACAGCTTCTCCAGATGATGATCACACTGGCAAGCCACATAAGAAGAGTGTGAGAGAGACTCAGGAGGAAGTCACCCGGCGCTGGAGGCATTTTGTCGAGGCCCGGAGAGCTGGACCTTGCTGAGCTTCAAAGGTGGTTTAAAATATTAAGGCTATTGCTGCTCTTTATATTGATCTGTATTCATATTTGTGTTTTCTTATAAGGCGTGTGTTTTGTGCAATATCAGATGAGAGGGATGATCTGTATGAATAAGTTTTCGAACTGGATGGTTGTGCTTACTAAATATAATCAATGGCCAGGTTGTAACTGTTGTAATTTATAAAATAATAAGCTTTTGTTGTGATTTATAAATAATCAGCGTTTGATTTCGAAATGTTTTTAGTGAAATGCTTTTACTACTATAGTTAAACAGTGCTTCGTTAAAAAAAAAAAGCAGGCGTTTGGCAGTTTATTTCATTGTAAAAGTACTTTGAAAGTGCTTTTTTTTTAACGTTTTTGTTGAGTTTTGGTTATGTGATTAAAATTTATTTTTTAAACTAATAAGATATTTAAATAAATATGCTAAAAATGATAATAACCCATTGACAGATTTAATTTTATTTCTATAATTGTAAATGGATATTGTCAGATACCCCCCTGGAAGTTTGAGAAATTATCATTTTGATGGAAATATTGAATAAAGGGTCAGAAATCTCCCCCACCGTTATTGTTGCCGTGAATTAACCGTCAATGAAAAGTTATATTGGTAAAATTATATATTTATTTATTTAAACACCATTCATTATTATTATTATTTTTTATTTGGAGAGTTGTCTTCTCGACTTCGAACTTGGAACAAACTCTACCAAAATAAAATTTGAATCGAAATCTAAATTTGCAATGAGAACTAGTAACACCAGTGATAATACGTAGTTCAGCCATTAGAGAGTTCATTGAAAGGGGTTCCGGCTCAAAGTATAATTGACAGCGACGCAGCGTGGTTGACTTTTAAGTGATTTCGAACGGTTAAACTTTTAATTTTGAAGGTGAATCGGCGGCAAAGATGGCTGGGATTTGATCTCCGAAGTTTTTAATCTGTCAGTGGTATGTAATCGGTAATTGGTGATGGTTGCATGGCAGCCTGCCGTCTGCGGTGTTCTCTTAACTTAAATTTTTATACTCCAATTTAGATATAAAATTTCCATCATTGATTTATACAATTCAATGTTAAATATAACTATTGAGTATTGAATTGGTTCGTATTAAATCTAACTTTTTTTATTTTAGATCTTAATTATTGAATTGTTGAAAATTTTAATTAAAAAGTTTGATTTATTGAAATTTGTATTTAGATTTAAGTTAAAAATTTAAATAAGGGGAGGTTGACCGTTGGATTGTATAATTCAATTATTGAAAATTTAAGTTAAGAAAATTATATATATTTATGTGTGTGTGTGAAGCTTCATTAACTTAAATTTATAATTTAAATTTAGACATAACTTTTTTATTAGATTAAATTTATGTAATTTAAAGGTGGATAAAATTATTGGGTTGGGATATTTATGAAATGGGAGCTTTGTGGTTTTGCATTGTTATTGAAGAAGAATGATTTTGTTACAAAATTGGAGAATAAATTTGAGGGGTGGTTATTTGATGCTCGTTTGTGTGTTGGTTTTGAAGCAATTTTGATTTGTTCACTTCGAAGCAGATTTCTTATTTTGTTGTTTAATGTGTACAAAGCAAGTGATGGTGATATTTCTTTTCCTTTCATACTACATTCAAGTGATAGTGCTGAAAACGGAAACTATAGTGTCTCGTACAGAGCATGCAAGAGCAGCGCACAGTCACTTTTAGGAAAATGCTTAAGCTATGATGATGCTGAATTTGTATAAATTGACTGAACGTGTATAATTTTTATGAATGGGTTTGTTTCTCTTGGCCGATAAATAATACTTACGCGCGAGTTTTTGTTGGTTTAGATTTAGAATATAAGGGCTTATAAGTAATTCTATTATTAGTGTTAGTCATCAAACAGTGTAAGGAGATTTCTAATTGTTTTCTAAAACTTTTTATCAATGTGATAGTTTATAAAACTTCAGGGAAAGTATCTGAAAATATCCCTAATCCTAAGGTTTGATCCAAAAATAAGAGGACGTGACCAAAATGACCCCTTCACGAATTCGAACGCTCCCTTTGCTAGGTTCTGAAATGGCTAAAAAAAGAAAAATAAGAAATAAGAAATCCTAGAGAAAACGCAAAAATTCCAAAGCAGCCTATCCAGAATTCATCTCTCTCTTTCTCAACAATGTTTCCGATTTCTAATGTCTCGTCGAGAATCTGAACCAGGTGTTTCAATACCCGACGTCGCTGCATCCGGTAACTCTTGTCTTCTCTTTCTGTTATTCTGCCGACAGATTTATTGATGAATTTATTTTCAATCTATTTTACCGCCAAATTTTTGATAAATTGTGTTCAAATTTGATTACAGAGGTTATCTTCAAATTTATTATCCAATGAGGAGGTTTTGCACGTATTTGTTTGCTGCAAAAATTATGTCATTCTCATTTTCAAAGTATACAACTGTTACGACGACATTGGTTTATCACCAGATACCATCAGCGACAAACCCATGTTCAAATTTGCTCAGATTATCTCACCTTTTTTATTCTCGCACTTTATGTTCAGAATTGGATTCAGGGTTTGATTGCAAATATAGAGAAGGTGATGTTAGGAGTAGGAGTTTGGTCAGTGATGTTGCGAAGTTATATGAAGCTATTGTGGAAAATTGGAATGCATATGATAACATGGAGAAAGCACTTGACAATTTTGGTGTTTCATTGACAACTGATTCGGTTGTTGAGGTTCTTCAAAGGCTTCATCTTGAGGAGAAGATAGCATTTAGATTCTTTATGTGGGCTGGTCGTCAGGAAAATTATACCCACGAGCCTCAGGTGTATAATCACATGATTGATATGTTGTCTAGTACAAAGTATAAGGCAAAGCAGTTTAGGTTAGTTTGTAATATGCTGGATTACATGAAGAGGAATGACAGGAATTCTGTTCCAGTGGAAGTTTTGTTAACGATGTTGACTCAATATACTGAAAAGTACATGACTCATGTTCAGAAATTTGCTAAGAAAAAGAGAATAAAGCTGAAGAGGCAGCCGGAGATAAATGCCCTTAACTTGCTTTTAGATGCTTTATGTAAGTGTGGTTTGGTTGATTATGCCGAGGCCATGTGTAAGAGGCTGAAGAGCAAAGTTAAACCTGATGCTAATACGTATAATATTTTATTTTTTGGGTGGTGTAGAGTTAGAAACCCAAAAAGGGGAATGCAAACACTCGAAGAGATGATTCAAATTGGTCACACTCCCGATAATTTTACGTACAACACTGCCATCGATACCTTTTGCAAAGCAGGCATGGTGACAGAAGCTGCTGAACTTTTTGATTTCATGAGAACAAAAGGTTCGACCATCTCCTCACCGACTGCAAAAACTTATGCAATCATGATTGTGGCCCTTGTACAGAATGACAGAATGGAGGAATGCATTAAACTTTTGGGGCATATGATAAATAGCGGTTGCCTTCCTGATGTTTCTACATACAAGGAATTAATTGAAGGGATGTGTCTGGCTGGAAAGGTTGAGGAAGCTTACAAGTTCTTGGAAGTGATGGGCGACAAAGGTTACCCTCCTGATATAGTCACTTATAACTGTTTTCTGAAGGTTCTATGTGACAACAAAAAGAGTGATGAAGCACTTAGGCTTTACGGAAGAATGATTGAAGTGGGTTGTTTGCCAAGTGTGCAGACTTACAATATGCTGATTTCAATGTTTTTTGAACTGGATGAACCTGATGCAGCATTTGAGACATGGCATGAGATGGATAAGAGGGGCTGTGCACAGGATATTGATACTTATTGCATTATGATTGATGGACTTTTTGGTTGCAATAAAGTGAAAGAAGCTTGCTTTCTGTTGGAAGAGGTTGTAGATAAAAGTTTGAAATTGCCGTATCGAAAGTTTGACTCGTTTCTGATGCAACTTTCAGTGATAGGTGATCTTCGAGCCATTCACAAACTTTCAGAGCATATGAGGAAGTTTTACAATCCTGTTATAGCAAGACGGTTTGCACTAAATCAAAAGAGAATTAGAATAAGCGTAAGACACAAGTAAGAAGATGTGAAACTAATCGTGAAACACTCCTTTCAGGATAGATGTGCACAAGGTTTCAGTTCAGCTTACCTGCTGCTTACTGTTAAAATTAGAATGTGCAACACAGATGAATCAGCAACAATAGAATGCTCTACAGACAAACTGGTTTCAGGATAGAGTGGATCTTGAAGAGTTTCCCAAACCACCTCTTGAAGAAGTGGGGCAAAGAGGGAATCTTAGAAAAGTCTTCTAGTGCAAATGATCCTAATTCTGCCGGTGTGGTTACTGCAGTATAGAATTTACTTTTGGCAAATGCATTTTGCATGATACATTGGACAATTATATATCCCTTTCCTAGGTAAAAGCAGAACTAGAAAACATAATTAAGTAACTTATGTCAATAGTCTGCTTAAAAGCTATAATTGGATACATTTATAGTTTAATTTTAATTATTCACTCATTTATAAAGGGTTTGATATTATAAGGTTGACAACACGTTTTCAAAATTAATACACCTTGAAGGCTGGTGTTTTCATTACCTTGAGAAAGGTCTTGTAGAACGGGTTGGCAATTTGTTTTCCTTTGATTACTGTCTCTCTCACACCTTCAAATTACAAGCTTGGAGCTGTGAGTGAAGAAAGCATGACTGGAAAAGTTTATGAAAATCCTTTTGCTACATGTGACATATTTGGTTCACAAGGTTGTCCATTTAAGGCTTGGAACTGTGCAAACCATGTCTGTGGACTTCTCATTCTTGCTTAGGACTAGATAGAACAAATTGAACTGATTTTGTCAGTATGTCTCTTAGTCAGATGCCGTGCGGACTGTGTGAAGAATTTATGCGGATGTTGCTGTTTGAATTGTGCTGCTGCCCCTTGACTTACATGTTCTTCCTGGGGATCAAAGATACAAAACATTGCTGCATAGAGATTCAGAAGTACAAAACCAGTGAAACTGATCATTTGTAAGTTTATGCAAGGTCTGAAGTGAATAATTTTCTGGTCTCCATCTGTTCTGGCTTCCTCTCTAGAATACCTTTTGGTATGAATCTAGTTTAGTTCTTGCCTAATTGGGATCACTAATGCAATACGCGATTATTAGTTACTGAATTTTTCAAAATCTTTTATTCTGGCAATATCAGTCAGGGATTCCCTGATCAACTGACATTGGGTGAGGAAGTTTTAAAGATCGGTTCATATGGAAACGACAGCTGCTTTCCTTTACTGGTGTATGCTGAAACGCCTCATTTCAAATATAGAGGACAGGCCTGCGTAGCAAATTTAATTCTCAGTAGGGTTGCTTGTGTTGTGTCCGTAAGGACCAAGCAGACGTGAGATCCTGGGTTAGGCGCATGGTCACAAGTTTGATTCGCCTTTGTCCTCATAATTTAAGTGTAAGGTTTGGACGATAGTATATTCAGTTAGACTTGTCCTGAGAATTAATCTGATAAAATTGATGTAGTTGGCATGATTTAGAATATCTCGAATTATTAAAAAAAGAAAAAAAGGTTAAGATCTTGTAGTCTGAACCAGACTGCAAGTCTGCACCTGTTGTAGCATCTCATTTATAAAAGCTTGAATTTTGTGATGGGATATTTGACCAGTTCGAAGTCAAACGCTTAAATATTAATATTTTGTTACTAAATTTAACCAACTTACATTTTCACATTATTAAAAGATGAAATTATTTAAAGGGGAATGGCAAATTCCCCTAAAAAGCAAAATAATGCCACATCCCCTCTATAAGGTGTGTGATATTATTTTACTTTTTAGTAGGGAATTTGTCATTCCCCCTTATTTAAATTATATCAATAATTGTTCACTTACTTATTTCCCTTAATGGAATTTTTCCTTACTTCGAAATTGAGGATAAATGCCCTTAATTTTATAATTAATCACAATTTTAATCATATGGGAAAGAAAGAAAGTTTGAAAATTGAGGGACCTATTTGCCACAAATTAAAAAATTGTTGTTGTAAATAGATAATTATAAGAGTTCAGTGACCTAGTTGTTAATTAGGGTTTAGTGATAACAAGCGTTTGGTAAAAATAAATTATTAAATAGTATTCCAGCTGTTTATTTCCCGCTCAAAAGCAGAGCGATGACGAACACCGAATGAAAGAGGGATCTACGTTGAAAAACGAAAAAGAAAAATGAGTGCACAGACGAAGAGAAAGATACAGAAGAAATTGAAATTCAGAGGCTACGGCCTTAAAATTGACGTTCTCGAGGAAATCTTTTGGTTCGTCGGTCGTTTTCCCGTCGCCGAAAACGAGGCCATCGATCTCCTCCTTGATCAGCTTGAAAGAATCCTCCTGTACGAAATATCAAAATTTCGTTTGGTATCAGAATATTTTAATTGTTTCGATTTTTTAGCGATTAATTTATGTTTTATCTAAAAATTGGCGGTGAAATTTGATATCCTATCAAAAAACACTTTTATCAGTACGTTTGTTATGCCAACGCAATTTTAATTTATTTAATTTTACTTTCTTTGTTATTCGATAGTTCTTCTTTACTTTTGAAAGCCAGGATAATGAAAAGTTTGAGAAAATCTACTTGAATTGACGGTTTCTGAAAACATTGTAGGTGTTATCTTCAAAATTATTTTAAAAACCTAAAAGCAATGAAAAAATTTTCTTTGCTAACTTTTTCTTTCTGTTGTTTCTGTGAGATTCGATATTCTAATTGTATCGAAAACTCTAGTTTACTCTATATTCTAATTTTTTATAAGCATTTTTAAATCGGATCTGAGATGCTCCTGAACTTCTTAGCACACGCTTATAAGGTTTCAAACTTGCACATTCGCATAATTTGAAAATTGAGAAGAGAGAATGAAGATAGCAGTCTTTGTAGATGAGTAGTAGTTTAAATTATTAGTAGTGATTGGTGGCCTTTAAGTGAATGTTTTTTCAACTTTAGGCATACAGGCAGTCTGTCTATTCACAGCTACGTTTCTGCACAAGCAGCATTGTGCAGGGATAGGTTTCTGTTGCTGTTTCAGAGGGTCTCTCGTGATCACCATTTTTTTAGACCTTCTTTTGATGTTGAAACCTCAGAATTTGGAAACTGTGAGTTTCTTGACTTTCTTCTTTTCTCTCTCTCTCTCTCTCACATGTGGTTTGGTTCACATATCTCAACATGAAAAGTGTGACCTTTTATTTTATTTTATATTTTTTGAGTTGCACAGATTTCTACAATCCAATCATTGGTTGGGCAGGCAGGGAGATGATGGGTTATGGGTGTGATATTTCAGTTGGAGGATGGTCACTTCTACTTGGAAGACCTTACTGCTTCAGTGGAAATTGATTTGTCTAAAGCAATATCCTTTACCTAATTTTATGTGCTATTTTTCATTTTTTTCAGAATTAATACTTCACGTGTTTGTACTTTACATTTGTTTCTCATCTATATCTGGTTTTAAGGTTACTTCGTTTAAATCAGCTTTCACTATTTTTTGTCTTTTGATTTTCTTTGAGTTCTGCTAGTTTTGGCCTAATTTGAAACCGTTTTACTACTGCCCATTGTATTCTAGCACAGGTCTTCAATTTTTATGTCTATCCATTTTAAGCACCTCCTTATTTATTTTTTATTTTTTTAAAGACAGCTCATTAGTTATTTGGTCAAAATTTGCTTTTTGCTGTCATCACAGTGCAGGTTTGTGTTCCTGCTTTTTATAGTTTTTACTCAGATTAACAAAAAGCAGAAACTTCTAATTTGATGGAAATCAGAGTGGTGATACAAAATTATTGATTTCTTTGACAAGTATTACAAAATTACAACAGGATTTTTTTACAAAAAACACAGTTGTCATGGCTAAAGGCGAGATGCTCATAGATGGTATTTTTCAGGTTAGTGATGTATATCTCCTTTGTGAAAAATTGCTATAATTGCATAATTTTATAACAGCATTGGCGATTTGTCTCAAAATTTACATACTCTTTAGTTTTTTGCATATTAATATTCTATGATGTATCCAAATACCAACAATTTTAATGATGTAACATTAATATCTGGATGCAGTTTTCAAGAGATTCTCGAGTCTATATGTTTTGCTTCACCTAATGGCACCCGGATGCAGATTTCTACAATTTCAAATCTTGATGAGGTTGATTTCAGTTGGTATGCTAATAGCTGTTTCGTCATACAAGTAATTACCTGTGGATTTCCTCCACTGGAGGACAGAGATCAGTCACTGAAGCTGCTTGCAGGACTTGACTTCTTTGATGATGGTACACTAACAAAAGAGGACACTGTATCCTTATCATTGTTTTGTTATATTTCAGTGTTTACAAAACATATTTAATACTTTCTTGGATGTTGGAGTAGCTGTTAAGTATTATGGTTGATCATGGTTTCCCTATTACATTTTTTATAGCTTAGACGTGCAGATCAGGAAAAGAGAGCAGCAAATGACATGTTTGTCATTATCTCTGACATTTGTTTGAATAATGAAGAGGTGAATCACAACCCTACTACAATTTCCCCTTCTTGGCTCTTAATACCTTGGTTTGATCATTTGACTGTCTTGCCCTTAGAAAAGACTATGGGAAAGCACTGGAGATTTTCCTCAACGTTTTTGAGAGTGTGGAGGTAGTGCCTTCATTATTTGTATTTATGGGGAACTTTTGTTCTCGTCCATGCAATCTCTCTTTTCACTCTTCAAGTCTCAGATGAAAGATTTTGTTTTCTCATTATGTTATGAAGATGCAATTTTGTTCTGGCATAAACAAAACAGTAACATACAATTTTGTTCTGGATATGTAGATCACAGTTTGGCAAGCTAGGGCAAATGACTGGAGCCCATCCATGTCTAAAAGAGCATAATTGGTTTCTGTTTATTCCAGGTCAATGATGCAGGTATTTTAAACTGATTATTGCAATGTTTTCTTGATTCTTTCATGCATCTATATATTATCTATCTAAAGGGTGCCATGTGGGATGGGTACTTTTTTGACAATTTCAGGCCCATCAACTGTTCTTCCCAGTTGTGTTTTACCAAAATATCTAACTGAGGAGCTTCAAAAATACATTCCAATTGCCATATTTTCGAGTAATCCTTGCAGGTTAAACTTTCTGAACATTGCACACTAATAATTGATGAGCCTAAGTATAATTCCCTCTGGAAGACATCCTCCTGGACCTTTTAATTAGTGTATACGAGAGTCTTTGAATCATATGGATTCTGTATCGTTGGATAAATTAGGATTCTCTTTTGAGTTGATTATTGCTGTTTTATTAAGATGTCTTCTGAATTGGTTATAGCAACTTGCATGTCTAACTGTTTCAACATGTTATCAATTCTTATGTTTGAATACAGAATCAAGTTCTACATCGAAGAAATTGTGTTTTTCCTCCAGGATCTTCTGTACAGAATGCGTCAGTAATGCTTGATCCCTCCATCTACAGAAGAGACTGATGATCCTTTGAGCACATATTTTCTTCTCTCAGTCTCACAGTCTACTTGTAAATATTTGTGAATTTCGGGTCATGCAGCTATCTTTTTTTGTCTTTTGTTAATTTTAAATCTTTAATTTTAATTTTTTTTCCCAATTTCTAACTCAGCTTGTTGCTACCCTTACACACCAAAGTCATCTGTGGCCACTACCTCTTATGGTACAGCCCATTATCTGGAACTATGATCACTCTCTTCATCTGTATACAACTCCACATACAGTATTACTCGCTTCTTATATTTGTAATGTTTCAGTTTTAATTTTGATGGGATTATGATCACTCTGTTCAATGCAATAGTTTGTTGTCTATTCATTTCTTGGATTACATAAGAATAGCGAGCGAAGGCTACATTTTGGATTCATGTATCATCAATAAGATTTTAAAACCTAGACCGAATCATGAAAGAGGATCATCCAATTCAAGAAAGTATTCGTTTATATCATCTCTAATTTGCGAAGTATTTCTTGTCTCAACAAATAGAAGGAGCTTGATTTTTTGCATGTTTTAACTGTAGGGACAGCAATTAAGTATTCTTTCAAAATTGACTCAAAATTCATAAAAGATAAATCTTGATGCTATCAGAACTACCGAGCGATTGTAACTGACATTTATTTTGTTCCTTCATGCAGATAGTTTTAGGTGATAAGAGTGAACAGAAGGCATTTAAATACACTGGAATCCCTTGTTTTAATCCTGGTTCCTTCTCAGTTGATGGTACCTTTGTAGCATATCGTCCTTGTACTCAGGAAGTTGAATATTCAGCATTGTCAGTATCATAAAAAATTCCATCTTGAATGTCTTTTGTATTGAGTAGGAGAATCCATTATTTATCTGAGTTGGAAAGCCGTCCTTTTTTCATTTTACTTAAGATTTTTCTCATGATTGTAGTTCCTTTAATATCATAGCTTTTAGTTACAAACTAACCTTGTCAGTCTCCAAAAACCATTATTGTAAATTGTCATATGCAAATCGTGGAGAAAGCATGTTCCAGTTCTCTGATAGTGGTATCATACTGATAAATAAATAATTTTTTTTTTCATGTGCCAATGTTTGCTCTATGATGTCTTTCTGTTGGATTTATGCTCCTTTGTAAAGATTATACGTGAATATTCATCAGAATCAGGACCATAAATATTTTTGGCTTAGCCCAACTATAACACTTTGTTGGTATTCAAGATCTCAACAAATTATTTTAACAAACACTTTATGCTGAGCCTTACTATACGAGTATAACACTATGATTTTGCTGGCAATTGATGTTAGTAGCTCCATTGGTAAGGATGCCCGGGCATAGTAGTAGACTGCCATTTGGGTTAGTTTTAGATGGGTTACTCAAAGAAAGGATGGGGGTGTTTAAGCATTTGGGCACTTATTTAGCTCTTAAAATAGACAAAATTAAATTTGTCAAGTTATTTCTTAACATTGTCTGGAATGTCTTTCTTGGGTTGAAATTAGAGAATCATATTCCAGTGATGGAGCTTATCATCTTCCTATATCTACAGGAAAAGAAAGGAGTGAACAAACTCTTCTTTTCATAATTTTTTTTCACTAATTATTAAAAGAATTCTTATTAGTAATTATATTTACAGAAATAATTACAATATAATTTATGGAACTGCATTCTTAGATATTGATAGGTACAGAATTGGCAGATGTGTTGATTTAATACGGGAATGTTAGCCGTATTGAATAAAAATTTCTGAAAATTTCCCTGCTTTTCATCACCACCAGTGTGATTGTTCCCTTGTTAGATTAGCTGTGACAATAAGTTGACCAAGTTCTCAGCTAATCCTGAGAGGTAATCCCAATTGTTTTATAAGTTGCTTAGTGAAATGTAGAGTTGTTAGACGGATCAATTTGAATTAGTTCGGTTCGATTTGATTTATTGTAGGTCATCTTTAAACGGGACAGATCAAATTACTCTATTTATTATACGGATTGATATTTTATCAATCTTAACTCGTTTCGTGAACTAACGAGTTTAAACGGATCAATCCGCAGATCGATTTAAAAATTTTTAAATTAAAATATATATAAAATAAAAAATAATTAAAATATATTAATTATTATCAAATATAATATAAAAATAAATTTATTTTAGATATTTTAATATTTTTAGTAGT
>JAVXUL010000016.1:10636966-10655538 GCA_035590515.1 Trichilia minutiflora | reverse complement strand
TTCTTTATGTAAGTGTGTTTTGGTTGTTTATGCTGAGGCCATGCGTAAGAGGCTGAAGAACAAGTTTAAACCCGATACTAATACATATGATAATTTGTTTTTTGGGTGCTGTAGAGTTAGAAACTCAAAAAGGGAATGCAAACACTTGAAGAGATGATCCAGATGGGTCAAACTCCCTATAATTTTAGGTACAACACTGCTATTGATACCTTTTGCAAAGCAGGCATGGTGACAGAAGCTGCTGAACTTTTTGATTCATGAGAAAGAAAGGTTCGACCATCTCCTCACCAACTGCAAAAACTTATGCAATCATGGTTGTGGCACTTGTACAGAATGATAGAATGGAGGAATGCATTAAACTTTTGGGGCATATGATAGCTAGCGGTTGTCTTCCTGATGTTTCTACATACAAGGAATTAATTGAAGGGATGTGTCTGGCTGCAAAGCTCGAGGAAGCTTACAAGTTCTTGGAAGTGATGAGCAACAAAGGTTACCCTCCTGATATAGTTACTTATAACTGTTTTCTGAAGGTTCTATGTGACAACAAAAAGAGTGATGAAGGGCTTAAGCTTTATGGAAGAATGATCTAAATGGGTTGTTTGCCAAGTGTGCAGGCTTGCAATATGCTGATTTCAATGTTTTTTAAACTGGATGAACCTGATGGGGTATTTGAGACTTGGCGCAAGATGGATGAGAGGGGCTGTGCATATGACATTGATACTTATTGCATTATGATTGATAGACTTTTTGGTCACAATAAACTGAAAGAAACTTGTTTTCTGTTGGAAGAGGTTGTAGATTAAGGTTTGAAATTGCCATATCAAAAGGTTGACTCTTTTCTGATGCAGCTTTCAGTTCTGGCTGATCGCCGAGCCATTCACAAATGTCAGAGCATATGAGGAAGCAAGATGTTTTGCAATGCAGATGTTGAAGAGTTTCAATTCAGCTTACCTGCTGCTTACTGTTAAAATTTTGAATGTGCAATGCAGATGAATCAGCAACAATAGAATGCTGTACGGACAATCTAGTTTCAGGATAGCGTGGATCTTGAAGAGTCTCCCAAACCACCTCTTGAAGAATTTGTGCAAAGAGGGATATCTTAGAAAAGTCTTTTTCAGAAAATGCTAGGAATCAGTTATGTTGCATGATACATCAGACAATTATATATCCGTTTCCCTGGGTAAAGCAGAGCTAGACAACATAATCAAGTAACTTATGTCAATTGTCTGGTTAAAAGCTATAATTGGATACATATATAGTTTGATTTCAATTATTTGCCCATTTATAAATGGTTCGATATTATACGGTGGACAGAATGGTTTTTAAAATTTATACACCTTGAAGGATAGTGTTTTCATTATCTTGTTAATGAAGGTCCTGTGGAACGGAATTTGTTTTCCTTTGATTTCTTCCTTTGATTCCTGTCTCTCTCTCACACCTTCAGCCTACAAGCTTGAAGCTGTGAGTGAAGAAAGCATGACTGGAAAAGTTTCTGAAAATCCATTTGCTACACGTGACATATGTGGTTCACAAGGTTGTGTGTTTAAGACTTGGAACCATGCGAATCTTGTCTGCAGCCTTCTCTTTCTTGCTTAGCACTAGATAGAACAAGTTGAACTGATTGTGTCAACATGTCTCTTATTCAGATGCTCTGTGAAAAAGTTGAACTGATTGTGTCAACATATCTCTTACTCAGATGCTGTGCAGATCGTGCGAAGAATTTAAGTGGATGTTGCTGGTAAATTGTTCTGCTGCCCCTTGACTTAGAGCTGTTTTTCCTGGGATTCAAGGAGACAGTACATTGCCACATACATAGAGATTCGGAGTGCAAAGCCAGTTGACAAATTGATCATTTGTAAATTTATGCAAGGTCTGAAGTGGATATCTTTTGGTCTCCTTTAATTCTCGCTTCCTCTCTATAATATCATGTGGTAAGAATCTAGTTTAGTTCTTGGCTAATCGGGATCACTAATGCAATTCGTGATTGTTAGTTGTTACTGAAATTTTCAAAATCTTCTATCCTGGCAATATGAGTCAGAGATTCCCTGATCAACTGACATTGTGGGGATGAAGTTCTAAATATTGGAGCATATAGAAACGATAGCTGCTTTCATTTACTGCTGTATGCGGAAATGCCTCATTGAAATATAGAGTACAGGCCTGCGGAGAAAATTTAATGCACAGTATGGTTGCTTGTTCTCCACAAGGAACAAGCATATGTAATATACTGAAGTCTGAACCAGACTGCAACTATGCACCTGTTGTAGCTTCTCATTTGTGTGGTTATACATGTATATTTTGGTAATTTTGCCTTTACATGTTGTTACAGTTGTAACTTTAATAATAATAAAAGCAACTGAATATTTAGAATGTTGTTACTGAATTTTACCAATGTACATTTTCACATCATTAAAAGACAAAATTATCTAAATCATTTTAAAATTTGTCCACTTATCTGTTTCCATGAATGAATTGGAATTTTTCTGTTCTTCAAGATTGAGGATAAATGCCCTTAGTTTATAATTAATTCCAATTTTAAAACATATGGAAAAGTAAGAAGTATGAAAATTCAGGGACCTATTTGACACGAATTTAAAAAAATTGTGTTGTAAATAGATAATCATAAATGTTCAGGGACCTAGATGATATTACTTATTAGGGTTTAGTAAAAATAAATTATTAAATAATATTCCCGCCGTTTATTTCCCGCTCAAATACAGAGCCCACACGGAACGAAAGAGAGATCCAGAGAGAGAAAAGCAGAGCTAGATTGAGAAAAAAAAAAGAAAGATGAGTGCTCAAACGAAGAAGAAGATACAGAAGAAACTGAAAATCAGAGGCTACGGCCTCAAAATTGACGCTCTCGAGGAAATTCTCTCATTCGTCACTCGTTTTCCAGACGCCGAAGACGAGGCCATCGATCTCCTCCTTGATCAGCTCGAACACGAATCCTCCCGTACGAAATATCAAATTTTTGTTTGGTATCAGAATATTTTAATTGTTTCGATTTTTTGGCTATTAAATTATGTTTTATGTAAAAATTGGCAGTGAAATCTTCGATAATCGACAAGGATTCAGTTCAACAAGTCATTACTCTTTTATTGGAAGCGGAGACTGCCACCGAGGAAGAATCTAACTCTGTTTCTAGTCATTCTGCTATTCGTGTAATCGATTCCTTTTTGGTTCCCAAATTTCGATACGATCCGATTAAGAAACACTTTTATCAGTACGTTTGTTATGCTAACGTAATTTTAATTTATTTTGTTTCACTTGCTTTGTTATTCGACAGTTCTGTACTTTTGAAAGTCAGGATTCCGAAAAGTTATAGAAAATTAGATTTGATGGTTTTGAAAAGACTTTAGGATATAAACCTCACCTAAAAGCCACGAAAAAGGAATTTTTTTTTTGTGTGTGTGTTTCTGTGAAATTCGATCCTTATTTTTTCTGAAAATTTTAGTTTTCTGAAAATTTTAGTTTAGTCTGTATTCTAATTTTTGACAAGTTTTTTAAATCGGAAATGAGATACTCCTAAACTTCTTAACACAATTCAGTTTACAAAGGTTTCAAAATTGCGTAGTCGATTGAATTGAGGAAAAGAGAAAAGATAGAAGTCTTTGGTAGACGAGTTTTAGTTTAAAATATTAGTAGCGACTGGCGGCTTTTAAGTGAATGTCCTTTCAATTTTAGGCATACAGGCGCTCTGCCTATTCACGGTGATGCTTCTGCAAAAGCAGCGTTGTACAGGGATAGGTTTCTGTTACTGTTTCAGAGAGTCTCCCGTGATCAGCATTTCTCTAGACCTTCTTTTGATGTTGAAACCTCAGAATTTGGAAGTTGTGAGGTTATTCTCTCTCTCATCTGGTTTAGTCCACATATCTCAACATGAAAAGTATGGCTTTTATTTTATATTTTTGGGTTGCACAGATTTCTACGATTCAGTCGTTGGTTGGGCAAGCAGGGAGAAGATGGGTTATGGGTGTGATATCTCAGTTGGAGGATGGTCACTTCTATTTGGAAGACCTTACTGCTTCAGTGGAAATCGATTTGTCTAAAGCAATATCCTTTACCTATTTTTATAAGCTATTTTTCATTTTTTCAGGATGAATACTTCACATTTGTGTACTTTACATTTGCTTCTCATCTATGTCTTGCTTTAAGGTTACTGTGTATAAATCAGCTTTCACTACTTTTTGTCTTTTCATTTTCCTTGAGAGTTTTGGCCTAATTTGAAACCATTTACTGCTGCCCATTGTATTCTAGCACAGGTCTTGAGCATTTTTGTCTCTCCATATTAAGCAGTTCTATAGTTATTTTTTTTTTTTTTAAGACATCTCCTTAGTCATTAATTTGCTCAAAACTTACCTTCTTTTGTCATCACAGTGTAGGTTTATTTTCCTGCTTTTTACAGGTTTTACTCAGTTTAGAAGAAGTGTAAACTACTAATTTGATGCAATCAAAATGGTGATACAAAATCATTGATTTCTTTGACAAGTATTACAAAATAACAACAGGATTTTTTACAGAAAATACCATTGTCATGGCTGAAGGCGAGATGCTCATAGATGGTATTTTTCAGGTTAGGAATGTACCTCCTTTGGAAAAAGTTGCTATAATTGCAATGACTATATAATACCATTGGTGATTTATTTCTCAAATTTTGCATATGCTTTAGTTTTTGGCATATTAATAGTCTATGACGTATCCAAATACCAACAATTTTAATGATGTAACATTAATATCTGGATGCAGTTTTCAATAGATTCTCAAGTGTATATGTTTTGCTTCACATAATGGCATCTGGATGCAGATTTGTTACAATTTTAAGTCTTGATGAGGCTGGTTTCAGCTGAAATGCTAATGGCTGTTTGTCATGCAGGTAATTACCTGTGGATTTCCTCCACTAGAGGACAGAGATCAGTCACTGAAGCTGCTTGCAGGACATGACTTCTTTGGTGGTGGTACACTAACAAAAGAGGATACTGTATCCTTATCATTGTTTTGTTAAATTTCAGTATCAACAACACAGAGTTGATGCTTTTTTGAAATGTGATGGAGTAGCTGTTAAGTATTATGATTGATCAGGGTTTCCCTACTATATTTTTTATAGCTTAGACTTGCAGATTTGGAAAAGAGAGCAGCAAATGATATGTTTGTCATAATTTCTGACATTTGGTTGGATAATGAAGAGGTGAATGACAACCCTACTATATTTTCCCCTTCTTGGCTCTGAATATCTTGGTTTGATCATTTGACTGTCTTGCCCTGGAGAAGACTATGGGAAATCTGGAGATTGTCCTCAACGGTTTTGAGAGCGTGGAGGTGGTGCCTTCATTATTTGTATTTATGGGGAACTTTTGTTCTCGCCCATGCAACCTCTCCTTTCATTCCTTTTCAAGTCTCAGGTCAAAATTTTTTGTTTTCTCATTATATTATGAAGATACAATTTTGTTTCTGGCATAAATAAAAAGAAAAACATGTGACATGGATATGTAGATCTCAGTTTGGCAAGCTAGGGCAAATGATTGGAGCCCATCCACGGCTAAAAGAGCATAGTCGGTTTCTGTTTATTCCAGGTCCTGATGATGCAGGTATTTTAAACAGATTATTGCAATGTTTTCTTGATTCCTTCATGCACAGAGTTATGTTGCTTGAGAACTCTGCTTTTGACAATTTCAGGCCCATCGACCGTTCTTCCCAGGTGTGCTTTACCAAAATATCTAACCGAGGAACTTCAAAAATACGTTCCAAATGCCATATTTTCGAGTAATCCTTGCAGGTTAAATTTTCTGATCATTGATCAGTTAAATCATTGATGAGTATAAGTTTAATTCCCTCTAGAAGATATCCTCCTGGACCTTTTAATTAGTCATATATGAAAGTCTTTGAATCCTATGGATTCTGTATTGTTGGATGAATGAGGATGATCTTCTTTTGAGTTGATTATTGCTGTCTTGTATCAACATGTTATCCGTTCTCATGTTTGAATACAGAATCAAGTTCTACACCCAAGAAATAGTGTTTTTCCGCCAGGATCTTCTGTATAGAATGCGTCGCTCATGTTTGATCCCTCCATCTACAGAAGAGACTGATGATCCTTTTGAGCATGTATTTTTCTTCTCAGTCAGAATCTAGTTGTTGTAAATATTTTGAAGACTGACTTATCATTTGCAAATTTTGAGTCATCTAGCTATCTTTTTTTTTTATAATTTTTAATCTTTACTATTATTATTATTATTATTATTATTATTTTTTATTATTATTATTTTTTTTTTTGCATTTCTTCTGCAGCTTGTTGCTACCATAACACACCAAAGTCATCTGTGTCCACTACCTCTTATGGTACAACCCATTATCTGGAACTATGATCACTCTCTTCAACTGTATCCAACTCCACACACGGTATTACTCACTTCTTATATTTGTGATATTTAATTTTTAATTTTGATTCATTATTATCAGTCTGTTCGATGCAGTAGTTTCTTGTTTATTTATTTCTTGGATCACATAAGAATGGTGAGTGAAGGCTACATTTTGGATTCATGTATCACCAATAAGATTTTAAAACCTAGAGCCGGATCATGCAACAATCTATCATTCAATTGAAGAAAGTATTCTATTATATCATTTCTAGTTTGCAAAGCATTTGTTGGCTCAACAAATAGAAGAAGCTTGATTCTTTGCATGTGTTAACTGTAGGGATAGCAATTAAATATTCTTTTAAAACTTACTCAAAATTCATCAAAAATAAATTTTGATGCCATCAGAACTTCCCAGTGATTGAAACTGACATTTATTGCATTCCTTCATGCAGATAATTTTAGGTGATAAAAGCGAACAGAAGGCTTTCAAATACACTGGAATAACTTGTTTTAATCCTGGTTCCTTCTCAAGTGATAGTACCTTTGTAGCATATCGTCCTTGTACTCAGGAAGTTGAATTTTCAGCGTTGTGAGTATTATTAAAAAAATCTGTCTTCAATGTCTTTTGTATTGAGCAGGAAAATACATTCATTATTGAGGTTGGAAAGGCATCCTTTTTCATTATACCTAAGAATTTTTTACATGATTGTAGTTCCTTGAATATGATAGCTTTTAGTTACAAACTAACCTTCTCAGTCATGGAAAAACACTATTGTAGATTATCATTTACAAATCTTGGAGAAAGCATTCTCCATTTCTCTGATAGTTGTATCGTACTGATAAATAAATATTTTTTTAATCAGGTTCCAATACTTGCTTTGTAATGTCTTTTTTCTGGATATATGCTTCTTTGTAAAGATGATATGTGAATATTCATCAAAATCAAGACCATAAATATTTGTAGCATAGCCAGACTATAACATTTTCTTGGTATTCAAGACCTCAACAAATTATTTTAATGAAATTGATGTTAGTAGCTCCATTGGTAAGGATGCCCTGGCGTAGTGGTAGACTGCCATTTGGGTTTTAGATGGGTTGCTCAAAGAAAGGATGGTGGCCTTTTAAGCATTTGGGCACTTATTTGGCTTTTAAAATGGACAAAATTAAATTTGCTAAGTTCTTTCTTAACATTGTCCGGAATGTCTTTCTTGGGTTGAGACTGTGAGAATCATATTCCAATAATTGAGCTTATCATCTTCATATATCAACTGTAAAAGATAATAGTAAACAAACTTCTCTTTTAACAAACTTTTTTCATTTATTATTAAGAGAATTCTTACTAGTTATTGCGTACATAAATAATTACAATATAATTTTATCGAACTGCATTCTTAGATATTGATACGTCATTGAATTGGCAGATGAGATTTAATGTGGGAATGTTATGCACATTGAATAAAAATTTCAGGAATTATTCCCTGTTTTTCATCACCACCAGCGTGGTGCTTTCGTTGTTAGATTGGTTGTGACAATACATTGACCAAGTTCCTGGTTAATCCTAGAGAGGTAATCACGATTGTTTTTATTGGTTCCTTAGTAAAGTCTCTTATCTTTTAGGTATGGTATGTTTGTATTTTTTTGTTAGCTGTATGATTATCTAATCCGCTAGTTGGGTTAGTATTTGTCATCTACAGATTGAGGTCTCTCTTCTTTATGTCATTTCAGCATGAGGGTATCTTAAGTCTTACTAATACTTGAAAAGTAGCTTACATATTTGAACACTTTAGACGGTTTAGAGTTACTGGAATAAATTGTCAAGTATGGAGAGAAGGAAAGAAAAAACAACTGAGCATATTGATGTTCAACGTTTTGATTGATTAAAGTAGTTTGGTAATTGAATGTGGTTCAACAAGAATTGTTGTCATAACTAATAAACAGACTATTTTTATTAAGCGAATAGCTCTATGATTGTATCTATTAACTACCGGATAAAAACTGAAAAGTTCCTTGCCATCATTATGCACTTCTTGTTTCAGCCCTCCACTTTCTAGTTAGTATCATTGACCGTTGAATGTTATATGATAAGAACCAGAATTTGTGTAGAACAGTGTGAATTGTCGTTATATCTTTGTATACATGCCTACATAATTAGAATGATTCTAGCTTTGAGGAATACACACGTGGATGGAGCTTGACTAGTTGATCACGAAAAGTTTGTGATAGGAGGTGAACTTGTCATCATATTAGTGGCATAAAGAGTGAATTCTGCCACATTCTTAGTATTGTTAAAACTTTTTATGATTCTTTTTCCCTATGATTCTTGCGAGTTTAGTGTTATATGAATATAATCTCTCTGTTAGTCAAATTTGAACTTGGCAAACATAGCAATCATATTGGAATTGTGAGTTATTGCCTCTATCAGCACTTGAGCCGAAAGAAATGGTATTTCAGTGGACTTGTTCTTCATGCCATCGATAGAATTTCCTACTAAACTGGAGATGAAGTTTTCTTCAACTACATGTTCATTACGATAGTGGGATCTATGATGTATTACTTGCAAAAAATAACTTATTGATGTAGAAGCTCATTCTCTGAATCTATCATTGTCAGGATCACGTTTTTAGATGTTTATTATAATTATTATTAACAAAATTCAAGTAATTAGGAAAAGGTTAGATAGGACTTGTTCTCCTTTTGGAAGGGAATTATATCCTTTGATCCTGGAGGCATGTGTTAGAAGTTATTCAGTTGTATTAAACGATGTGAAGGTGTTATATTCCATCAAGGTTAGTATAAAAATCCATTTAAAGGAATGTATCCATGCCAACAGTTTTGACATTAACATCTCTGTCTTCTACCTAATACCCACACCACCTCAAAAGTGATTTTCACTCAAGCAGTTTTTTGCATTTGATATTCTATTTTCCACAACCAAAAAGCACTTTTTGTCCCAATTTTTATTTTATTCTATTTAATCAGATTACTATTTATATTCCAGGAGTTATAATAGTGTTGAAAGAGATGGTCTGGACACCAATAGAATATAGATATAGAGAAATAGGTAGTTAAAAGAATAGCAATATTGCATGTTTTGATAGGTAGATGTACACTTTTCGAGTTTAGCTACCTTTAGAAGCAAAAGAAATCAGTCTGAATGGTGCATAAGTTGGTTTCTGGCAGTTT
This sequence comes from Trichilia minutiflora, assembly GCA_035590515.1. Taxonomy (NCBI): domain Eukaryota; kingdom Viridiplantae; phylum Streptophyta; class Magnoliopsida; order Sapindales; family Meliaceae; genus Trichilia; species Trichilia minutiflora. The sequence continues at coordinate 10,645,996 of JAVXUL010000016.1, read as the reverse complement.
TACAGTTGAGAAGTTTTGGAAAAACTTCTGGTTTCAGAAACCCAAGTCTCAAAATTAGTATCAAATCCGAAGAAAGAGAAGAATATGAAGCATTTAAAATCTTATTTTTGTCCATTCTTGAAGCAGAAAATACAAACTTGATGCTTAAATAAATAGGAGGTTATCTTGGTTAAGTAGAACACTACAGTTTAAGAAGTTTTTCTACAGTTAGATGTTCATGATAACGAAATTCATTTTTGAGTTAGGATCAACAAGTTACCTTCTGATCAAAATCTTCCTAGGATACTGGTGAACCACCAGGAAGAATGTTTGTATCGGCAAGCAAAATATAATTGTCGAATTATGGAGGTTTAAAGTTTCCCTATTTGGAACAAGTACAGATAGAATATGCGTATTTTGAGAAGAACGATTAATAAGTGATGGAAATTTCTGAAACTGCTGCTGCAACAAGTTACAAGAAATCCTAAGAATTCTCCATTCTCGTACTACATAAACTAAAACTAACCCTCGGGAAGAAGAGAAAATCTCTGGTAGCTAGTTGTGAAGTAGGTAAAACAGGTGAACAGTCAAGACTCAAGAACTCTACAAGTAGAAACTTCATTAGAACAGTTAGAATTGTCAGTCAATAGTTTGATTATCGAATTTAATACCATATTTCAATTTCGTTACATTGGGAGGAATCGCTTGAGATTGTAATGTGTACGATTAATTAGCAATCAACCAATTTATTTTGTTCATTTACTAATTTATATTTGGGAAGTCAAAAGTTAAGAAAAACGGTTGAGTTTAGTAGTGAGTGGATTTTAATTTGGTTAAAGACATTTGGTGGGTGAAAGATGGAAAATGGCTTTCTCTTATTACTACTTTTATAACAAGCAATTGTTCTCCAACTTAGGACAATAGTAGGCCAACGGTCAAACGAAGATTTCAATTCATATCATCACCTTTTTTTAAATTATTTTTTTATTTAAATTAGATATTTATGAAAAGTCTTGTTCTTCAGGATATTTTGGGACCGTTAGATTGTAATGTGTGATGACTTGGGGGGACCCTTGGCAATACGACCTGTCGTTGGATCATGTCAACTTATAAGCTAGAGCAATTTTCCCATTGTTGTTTGCCTGCTAATAGTGATTAACTAATGTGGTTAAGTGCTATGTTAGTCGTTTAATTTATAATTAATGATTAATTATTCTATGGCCTTGCTTTTAATATTGAGGTGGTGTAGTTTTACATTTGTGGGATAGAATCACAGGATATCAAGTCCACATTAGTATATATGGTTTATTTTTACTTGGTTTTAAAAGCTTGTAAAAGGTAATTTAACACTGATTTTTAATAGGATGTATTTATATTTTCATTAATATTTATATTTTTAAATTTTATTATATGCAAATTGTAGAGTAACAAACTAACAATCGTTGCAGTCATAGCATCTCAAAACAAAAAATATATTCTAAATATTAATTGAAAAATAGATAATTTTTATTAAAATTAGCATTTATAAAGTATTTTTTAATTTTATTTTCAAGATTAAATAAAAACCAAGTGTTAATTTAAACTCTCAAAAATTTTAAGAAATTACCATTAATCGGATGGCTTCTCATCCACAGGGTGGGAGCTCTCACTTGGATTCAAACCTTTTAAGATTTTATTTACGCTTGAAAAATACATTAAGTACACCATTTAATAAACACTAATTTTTTTGTTTTTTTAAGATCATTTTCTTTTAATCACACAACAGTTGTAATATCAGAGATGCAATATCTCAATATTAAATAAAGGTTACATGCAACTAAATTTTCAATAGTTTTTGCGACAAAACTGTTGACAAAGCAAGCTAATATAATTATGTAATATATTTTGTGAATAGTGTTTAAATGTTGAAATTTTTTCACCGTTAATTTTTTCAATATTAAATAATATACTAAAGCAGACATGATTACGCACAAATAATTGAGGAATTGCAAGCACGCAAAAAGATATATGGTTAATACATAAGTCTCACTTTTTAAAATTTTCCTTAATCACAATGAGTAGGACAAATGCAGATCCATGGTTGGAAATACAATACTTGTAATTTGTTTATATTTTGAATTATATATGTGCATTTTGAAGCATTTTTCTCTAAATTAACCAAATAATTAACAAGAATATACACTCTTTTTATAATTTTTATCTCATTTTACAGCATAACATTAATAAAAAATATGTATATACCTTGTATGGAAGAATATTTAAAATTCTAAGTTAAACATGTAAATAAGAAGTTAAGGTTCACATAGTGTGTGTGACGCGGAACTTAAAGACTTCTTAATTAGCAGAGATATTGGGTGCGATATAAAACCTCAAAACTTCCCAAATGAATGGAGGACTTGGATCAAAAGTGAACCCTCAAGGCTTCTTGCGTTAGTAAAGATCTCGGGTGAGATACAAAATTCTAAAACCTCTCACTTCAAAAAAAAACTTAAGTAAGGCTTAAAATTAGAGTTGTCAAATAGGTTAACCTAGCCCGACTCGACTCGGCTCAATCCATCGCAAGCTAATTTTAAACGGGACAGATTTGGTTGGTTCGTTTATTATGTGAGTTGATATTTTACCAATCCTAACTCGATCCGTAGACTAACAGGTTTAAACGTGTCAGTTCACGGACCAATTTTTAAAAATTTTAAATTAAAAATATATATATATAATAAAAAATAATTAAAATATATTAATTATTATCAAAATAATATAAAAATAAATTTATTTTAGTTATTTCAATATTTTTAGTAGTCAATTAATAGTCTAACAAATAAAAACATTATAAAAATTTAAATTTATATAAATTTTTATAATTTTTTTATATGTAGCTGCCACAAATTAAAGAAAATTTTTGAAAATATCCTATAATATTAATTAAATAAAATATATAAAATTAAATAAATCCTAAATACATAAAGTTGATATTAAAATTAAAATAATATATTTATTAGTCATTAAACATAATAATTCGTAAGTTATATAACTTATATTTGTCTTTTGTATGAATAAAGTATAAACGAATTTCAGGATTAAAAGAAGAAATATAATTTTTTTTATATTAACTCTCATAAAAAAATACAAAATACATATTATATTTTAAATATATAAACTATTTTTTTTTTTGCGGGTTAAGTGGGTCGGCCCGCGGGTTAGACGAGTTGACCCGTTTAACCTGCAGGCTAAACGGATCAGGCCAAATCGATCCACGAATTAAATGGGCTAAATTTTTTTAAACCCAATCCACCAAAATAGTGGGTTAAACGGGATGGCCTGGGGACCGCCGGCCTATTTGACAACTCTAATCATAAATGAGGTCAACATCTCCCTTATGCTAACCTCATTGATACACTCACTCACTTAGACGGCCACTGCTTTAATCCATCGTAGGCTATTTTATTTTACACTCATTTAAATGGCCTTTATTTATCTCTGCTTTAGGCTACTTACTCTGTAACTACAAATCCGACCTCCTTGGTCTCAATATCTATAAATCAATTCAAATACAAATCACAACAATATCAAATCATAATATTCATATACACAAATCATACCCATGAAATTATTATATTTAGGTCAAAAGAATCATTTATAATGAAACATATCAATCTTAGCATAAATCAAATCAGTCATATGCCATATCATTTACTTTTCCAAATCATTAAATATATATATATATATAATAATAAAATATTAAGTTTAGAAAAAATATTTATGAAAGTATGAATAAAGTAAGTAAATCCTACTCACTATATAAGGAGGATGAATACTCCCTAATCAATTCTCACTCTTTGGCATTTCTCGGACGTCTCTTATACAAGCTTTATTGCCTAAAATATATATACATTCATATTTTCATTATTCCCATATTTAATATGATAAACAAAATCTGCGTATGAAATAATCATACTCATGTTTCTACTTTTCTTAGTCGACATCAAATCTATTGAGGCTTTATACTTTATTAAGCTATTTTTCAAGAAAATTAATAAATACATAAAAGTGTACGTGCACTAAGGTTTAAATTCATAATTTTACACTTCAAAGTATGATTAATTCTCTCTATTTATGCATATTTCTAGTGTTTGATGTAAAATTTACTTTATTTGTAATTTTAATTAATTTTTATTTCAATACAGTGAACGTAAAAAAGTTATAACCTTTCATCCAAGAGAGTTATTGAGGTGAATCTTGATTCATTGAAAAGATAACTCATTGGGCTAAAACTTCTATGTTTGGCCTAACCATTAATTCGGGCTCTAATTTAATTTTAAAGCCATCAATCAAGCCCAAATGCTATTCCGGTCCAGTCCGATCATGTTTTAGTATTCTATCCATCTCTTTTGATAGAAATTTTGGATTAATCTGAGATAAGTGGAATTTGAAAGATGAGTCAAATATCTACAACTTTCATGTTTACTACAGAAGCTGAATCATTGATTTTTGAGGTCATCCATGATATTTTTGTTCAATTGGAATATTTCAACTTTATTTGTCAAAGTTTTCCACTTAATTGTCAAATATTACAACTACCTACTTTGACATTTAGCCCTCATGTTTGCCTATAAATAAGAGGCATATTTTGTATTCTAGGAATATAATAGATGTAATAGACTTAGCTTGTAATAAAATTTCGTTCTCTCATCTCTATGTCTTTCTAAAGTACTAGCTAAGGTTAGAAGGTTGATACTAAAGATGTACAGTATGTTCTTTAGATCCCATCTTTGATTTTAATATTAAAGTTCTTTTGATTAATTGCATATCCATGTTTTAAAAATGTTTTTAAGCATTTAAACTCTTTGATTTTTATAGAGACATTTGGAAAATTAAATTCTTGAAAAAACTTTCTTTAATTCATTGTAGACATATGGTACAAAAAATACTTTGACCATTAAATGTCTTAAATGTTTTTCTTACATGTTTTTATCAGTTAATTTAAAGACATGATTTTAATCAAATATTGAATTTTTGAAGAAAATATATTTTTTGTGTATCAAACGATTTTTATCTTTCGATTGGGATAACTCTTTAGTTAATCTCAATTGAGTTAAAATAAGGGATCTAGTTTACTACCATCATTCTAAAATATCAGTTTTCAAAACCTTGGTATTTTAATTTGTATTTAATCTTTATTTGATAATTCTTTCTTTAAAATTGATCCATCATTTATTCTACCTTTCCTATTGGACCTTAACTTGGACATAACCCTACGATAATTGGACTCACCGAACTATACTATAACAAGATTATCTATACTTGGGTACAATAACCTAATTGAGATAAAAAAATCATGTCTTTTAAACCTGTAACCCAAATTGATATTTAATTTATTATTTCTATTTACCTACAGTAAACCTATGTTACAAAAATGTACTAAATACTAAGATTTAAGCTTACATTGGAGTTTACGAGCTTACCAAGAACACAAAAGAAATTTATAGAGTTAAACTACTAGTTAGCTTGTGTGAGACCTGTGTAATTTAGAACCCTAACTCTTTCCAAGCTCGAAACTTGCTTAAATATACAAATGTAAGTTGAATATGAAATAGAAAAGTTGATGGGGTTTGGTTTTGGTTAGAAAAATAAAGATCAATCAATGGAATTTATGAAAAATAAGGGTGGTTTGGTCAAATTATAAAGAGAGAAAAGAGAGAGAGATGGGAGAATTTAAGAGAGAAGAAGACAATGGTAAAAATGAATGATTTCTGCATTAAATCTTCTTTTTATAAAGTTTTGCATAATTACACATTTACCTTTGATAGAGTGAAAGAAGAAAATTTTAAAAATAGGTAAAATAGCCTTTTTATATGGTAGATATTTTATTTCCTTCGTTAGAACGCTATCGGTGCATGCAAATCTGAAAAAGTTTTGATACTTTTGCTATAAAGTATTAATACTTTTCATGTTTTTTCCTCTATATATCAATATTTTTTCTAGTCGTATCGATATATATATTCGTCCTAGTCCTTTCTCTGTCATCCAGATGTATTGTACCTTTTCAAATACAAGTATCAATACTTGACCTTCAAGTATTGATATTTTGAGTGTAAGTATCGATATTTTTTCTTTGAAGTATTGATTCATTTAATTTTGACATACAAGTATCAATACTTTCATACGGAAAACTTTGCCTCCATCTTGATGTATCACACTTTTACATGTATAAGTATCGATACTTTCTTTTTGAAGTATTGGTATATTCAGTCTTGCCACATGAGTATTGATATCTTCCTTAAAAGTATCTATACTTATATTACACTTTATCTCCGCCTCTGCTGAAGTATCACACTTTACATGATATATATCGATACTCATGCTACAAGTATCGATACTATCTTCAATCATATATATGTATCAGTATATTTTCTCTTAGTATCGATATTTTGCCCTTTATGTGCACCTGTTTTGAAAAATGTCATTCGAGTCCACTTATAAATAAAACTAATTTTAAATTCATTCAAATTCTTATTTTTATGACTTCAAAATTCAATCTTACCCAAAGCAAATACCCGAAATAATTATTAAACCTCAACGGAGAGTCGACTATCTACTAATTATGCATGTGTATACATTAAAATACCATACAAAATGACCATATTACCTCTAGGTTTTATGCACGGGGTCATAGTATCTTTTTAAAAAATATTTTAAAAACATATAAAGTTTTATCCACTCACATTCAAAATATTTTATATTTATAAACGTAGATTTTAAAACATAATAAAATCAATTTGTTACTAACTCATGCCAAAAATATTACATAAATAACTTTAATCTTGGAAAGTTAAAAGAAAGTAAAATTAATTCCAATCACTCTAAAAACATTTTAAAATATCATAGACTTTCAAAACTAAAATAATTTACTAACACGTTTATAACGTAGCGAAAATCATTCGGAATCTATTCATATTTAACACATATTGTATACGTAAATATTTCTTTTTCAATACATTTTATATATATATATATATATATAAATTATTCCTCACATATACGACTATAAATCATATAATATAAAATATACGTAAAATATAAAGAGTTTCATTTCAAAACATATGAAACATATCAATGTATCTTTCAAAAATATAAATGAAAACGTAATCATATCCACTCGCCATTGAAAACATGTAATAAAACCATACATATATATAAGCATAGTTTTTAAAACATGAGGAAAACATAATGATATCCACTCACATAGCTTGCTATTAGAAATTGGATGGAATCTGGATCAATGCAAATAAGGTGGACACTCCCTCAACGTATCTATAACACGAATTTTATCAGTACCCATCAGAATAATCAAAACAAACATATATAGAATTAACTAAAGCTCCAATACGTAATTAAACCCCCAAATCCTATTTTCTTACAATCTATCGCTTAAACAATTTATTCTAACCCTAACATTGCTCATTTACTCAATCTACTTTAGACGAATTGAATTCGAAATTTTTTTAAAATAAATAGTAAACCTTATAATAAATAGTAGCATATAATTGAAAATTTACTTGAAAAATTACTTGGAATATGAAACGAGAACCATAATAATGTTGAAAATCTTCTCAGAGGGTTAATCACCCATACATGCTTTAATTGCGAGTAATCACGAAAAATCCCAAAGTATAAATAGTAGACCTAAACTCTTTTTAGCTTAATACGCGACCAAATTAATTAAACGAAGTGTCTAGAATATAGCTCGTGATGAGTACAAATGATTTATAGTAAGAAACAAGAGTTTAAATGGTTGAAAAATGAACAAATTGAAGAAAGTTGAAGAAAACATAAAATAAGAGTAAAAGGGAAGACCTGTTGTGGGGGAGATGAACTGGTTAGAAAATGAGGATTCCAATCCTTGAATACTTATTTATAATGTTTATTGAAGTGTCAAAATGGATCTTGAGAGATTTAAAAGGAGAAAATTCTAGAATAAGCAAAATAATCATTTCTTAACCTAGATATTTAGCTCTCTAGTGTTAGAATTAAGTAGGTACATCATTCTCTATAAAAAAATATCTATATTTTCTTTAAAATATCGATATTTTGCTCTAAGTATTGATACTGTTCTAAAATATCAAAATTTCTGGTCCATGAGAAATATCAATACATGGCATACATATATTGATACTTGTAGAGTATCATTTAAATCTATGAGAAAATATCGTTATAATTCTTAAAAAATATTAATCAAATCCCACTCTAATTCTAAAGATATTTTTTCTCTCGTTCGGAGTCCGATTTCACTTTCATCTTTTCTATAAAATCTTTGCTCTATCCTCTTTCAATAGAAACAAATAACTCATCAATTAAATTTTTCGATCAATAAAAATTTAACTCAAAAATTTAGATACACATATAATATCTTATGAAAACTTTTTCTAAATTCTTTCAGTTTCATCAAACCTGCTCTAATTACTTATAAAATGTTAATACAAATTTAATAACTCGATTATTAGTATTTGAACATGTATTTTCTAAAATAACAAAAATGCCTCTCATATGAAAGAAAATGATTGAAATGCTCTTAAGCGAAAATATGAGATATTAAATTAATTAATTAATAACTTTTTTAAAATAATAATTTTTATTAATTCCAATAATATTATTTTTATAAAGATTTTATTGTACCTATAAGATTTACTTTACCAATAAATTTATCCTATAAATATAGTTATTATATTTGTTTTGGCATGTTATGGTCAGTGTCGTGAGTTCGAATCGCCACAATGTATATCTGACTGATGCATTAAGGTGGAGGTTTCGATTTATTTCTGTACTTGATGTCACTACGGGTGATCCCTGTATATGCGCCTAGTGGTTAAGGGTAGGGTCATGTGATTTACGATCATGAACTTTGCAAGAGTGGGTACCTATCCCCATATATGACTGAACGCCGTAGTGATAACTGAGTATGGGAAGTTCTAGGTAAAAAAAGAAAAAATGTCAACATTCTTGCTATATGCAAAATAAATTAATTCATATATTTTTTTCACAAAATTAGTTAATTTA
>JAVXUL010000016.1:10583318-10636866 GCA_035590515.1 Trichilia minutiflora | reverse complement strand
TTAGTAATCAATTAATAGCCTAACAAACAAAAACATTATAAAAATTTAAATTTATATATGTAACTTTCATAAATTAAAAAAAAGTTTTGAAAATATTATATAATATTAATTAAATAAAATATATAAAATTAAATAAATCCTAAATATATAAAGTTGATATTAAAATAAAAATAATATATTTATTAATCATTAGATATAATGATCTGTAAGTTATATAACTTATATTTATAAAATAAATTAAATATATTTGTCTTATAACAAATTTTAGGATTAAAAAAAAATATAAATTTTTTTATGTTAACTTTCATAAAAAATAAAAAATATATATTATATTTTAAATATATAAAATATTTTTTTTATCAATTAAATGGGTTAGCCTACGGATTGAACGAGTTATACATTAAATAAATTAAACTGTTTAATCCGTAAACTAAACGAATTAGATTAAATGAATTCGTAAATTAAATGGATCAAATTTTTTTAAACTCAAATCTATCAAAAATATTGAATTAAACGGACCTACTGCAAATCGCTAGTCCGTTTAACACCGTTAGTAAAATCTCTATCTTTTACTGTATGTTTGTATTTTTTTTGTTAGCTGTATGATTATCTAATCCGCTAGTGTATTTATTGTCTACAGATTGAGGCCTCTCTTCTTTATGTCATTTCAGCATGAGGGTACCTTAGTCTTACTAATACTTGAAAAGCTAGTAGCTTACATATTTGAAAACTTTAAGACAGTTTATAGAGTTACCGGAATGAATAGTCGGGTATAGAGAGAAGGAAAAAAAGAATCAACTGAGCATATTGGTGTCCAACGCTATTATTGGATAAAGTGGTTGGAAATTGAATGGAAGCTCATCAAGAATTGGTCATCAACTGAGCTATTGGTGTTCAACGTTATTATTGGATAAAAGTGGTTGGGAATTGAATGGGAGCTCATCAAGAATTGGTCATAACTAATAATCAGACTATTTTTATTAAACGAATAACCGTATGATTATTTCTATCAACCGCCGGATGAAAACTGAAAAGTTCCTTGCCATTATTATGCGCTTCTTGTTTCAGCCCTCCACTTTCTAGTTAGTATCATTGAAACTTGACTGTTATAGGATCAGCATCAGAAAGTGTGAGGAACAGTGTGAATTGTCGGTATATCTTTGTAGACACTCAAACATAATTAGAACGATTCTAGCTTTGAGGAATACACACGTGGCATGGAGCTTGATTAGTTGATCACAAAAAATTTGTGATAGAAGGTGAACTCGTCATCATATTAGTGGTGTAAAGAGTGAAAGCTGCCGCATTATTTGGTATAGTTAAAATATTTTATGATTCTTTTTTCTTATGATTATTGAAGAGTAGGTTGTTATATGAATATAAGCTCTCTATTAGTCAAATGTAAATGTGACAAACATAGCAATCATATAGGAATTGTGAGTTTATTGCTTCTATCAACACTTAAGCCGAAAGAAATGGTATTTCAGTGGACTTGTTCTTCATGCTATTGATAGAATTTCCTACTACACTAGAGATTAAAGTTTTCTTCAACTATACGTTCAATACGACTGTGGGACCTCTGATGTATTAATTGCAAAAAATAACTTATTGATGTGGATGCTCATTTTCTGAGGCTATCACTGTCAGAATCACTTTTCTAGATGTTTATTATTATTATTATCTTTTAACAAAATTCATGTAATTAGAAAAAGTTTAGACAGGACTTGTTCTTCCCACTTGAAAGAGAATTTTATCCTTTGATCCTGGAGGCATATGTTAGAAGTTATTCAGTTGTATTAAATGATGTAATGGTGTTATATTCCATCAAGGTTAGTATAAAAATCCATTTAAAGGAATGTATCCATGCCAACAGTTTTGACATTAACATCTCTGTCTTCTACCTAATACACCCACAACACCTCAAAAGTGATTTTCACTCAAGCAGGTTTAATTTGCATTTGATATCCGAATTTCCACAACCAAAAAGAAAAAGCACTTTTTGTACTAATATTTTTTATTCTATTTCATCAGATAATCACTATTTATATTCCAAAAGCAGTTATGGTAGTGTTGAAAGACATGGTCTTGAGACCTCTAGAAATAGAGAAATAGAGAAATAGGTAGTTAAAGGAATGACAACGTTACATGTTTTGATAGGTAGATGTACACTTTTCAAGTTAAGCTACCTTTAGAAGCAAAAGAAATCAGTCTGAATGGTACATGAGTTGGTTTCTGGCAGTTTTACAGTTGAGAAGCTTTGAAAAAACTTACTGGTTTCAGAAACCATAATCTGAAACTTAGTGTCAAATCAGACGAAAGAGCAGAGTCTTAAGCCTCTAAAATCTTATGCTTAAATAAATAGGAGGTTATCATGGTTAGGTAAAACATGACAGTTAAGAAGTTTTCCTGCAGTTAGATGTTCATCATAACGACATTCATTTTTAAAGTAGGATCAACCAAATTAACCTTAACCAAAACTTTCCTAGGATATTGGTGAGCCACCAGGAAGAATGTTTATACCCGTAAGCAACATATGATTCTCGGATTATCGAACCATTTGGAACAACTATGGATAGAATATGCTTATTTTGAGAAAAACCATTCATTTGTTTACACTCATGGTTGATGGAAATTTCTGAAACTGCTGCTGCAACAAGTTACAAGAAATCCTAATAATTCTCTATTCTTGTGCCAGAGGAACTAAAACTAACTCTTGGGACATCTGGAAAATCTCTGATAGCCAGATGTGAAGTAGGTAAAACAGTTGAACAGTCAAGACTCAAGAAAGAACTCTACCCTTAGAAACTTCATTAGAACCACTAAGAATTGTCAGTCAATAGTTTGATCATCGAATTTACAGTAGGATGAATCAGAATCTCTTCAGCTTCTAATGAATCCAATTAATTTGCGATCGATCAATTAATTTTATATATTTATTTCTTTAATTTGGAAAGTCAGAAGCTAATTTTTGTAGCATTTGGTGGGTGAAAGATGAGAAATGGCTTTCTCTTAATACTACTTTTATAACAAGCAATTGTTCTCCAACTTGGGACAATGGTAGGCCAACGGTGAAACGAAGATTTCAATTCCTATCATCAACTCTTATTTTATTTTTTTAATTTTAATTAGGTATTTGCGGAAAGTCTTCTGCTTAAGGATATTTTGAAACCGTTGGATTATAATGTGTGTGATGACTTAGGGACCATTGGTAATACGACCTGTCGTTGGATCATGTCAACTTATAGCAAATTTTCTATTTCTGTTTACCTGCTAATAATGGTTATCCAAAATGGCTAAGTTGATTTAAGGTCATGGTTTTTCTAAGATAGAATCATAAAATATTATATATTAGTTAACAAAAATAGGTGGTTCATGCTAAAATTAATATTTATCAAATACTTTTTATTATATTTTTAAAATTAAGTAGAAATCAACAATTTCAAACAAAGTACATGACTTCATTTGGTATTGGTATTGTGATAGTGATTTTTTTGTCATAATTATTGTAAAATAAGAGATATACAAATATCAAATATTCATGTAAAAAAGTGTATAGATCTCACTAAAAGTTAGTGTTATCAAATACTTTTTTAACTTTATTTTTAAAATATACTATAAACATCGTAAAGTCAAACGAAGCTTATGTTGACTTAAATTTTTATAAATGTTTAGAAATTGCTCTTAATTGGGTGGCATCTCATCTCCAAGGGAGAGATTCAGTTGAATTCAAATTCTCTAAGGTTTTATTTGGGATTATAGTTCTTTAATTATATTTAAAAATAGTATGTAAAAATATTTGATAAACACTAATTAATAATAAAGATTACTCACTTTTTTACTTATATATGATATCAAATAATTTCACCTTAAGCTTAAATACATTGGCATAGTTCATATTATGTCATATTAACATCCGCTTTGAATTTAGCTAGATATGTCACCCTTCTTACAAAACAAATGAAATAAAATCTTAGCTCATAAATATTTGTTCTAAAATTTGATCATCTAAGAATCTTTAAGGTATAACTAATAAAAAACTATAATATATGATATATGTAGTTCCATTAGATAAACATATTGAAATTGTACTATATATATGTCTAAAAGTTTTCTATATATTCAAAGTACAATCGTACTAAATTTGTCTATACGTTATTCTCTAGTGCCAACATCTAGGTTTGCCTAGGTATATATAGCATACATTTTTCTTTAATTTCCCTTCCCTCTTAGAAAATTATGAAACAAGCATACTAGCATAGTCCATGAAAACTTTTCAAAAATTTGATCCTCCTCCCGATGTCATGGCCATCATCCGTTTTTAAGTTATTTGCTTATAAAATTAAACCTGGATGTGTTTTTCTTGTATTAAGTTCTGCCATTGCTTTCGTGATTGGAATTTTATGTGCTTCATCATACCTAACTAGGAAGAATCTGTCTTCACGATTGCTCAAACGTAAACAAATAAATTAAAAGGTATATCTCTTGTATTATGTGTATGTATGGAAAATCTGAAAATTACTTGAAGTATCTCTGTACAACTGACCCAAAAAATAATGTTGGGTTCATTGCCTATATATGATCAAGTGAAAATATTTTGATGTACTCTTTAAAGAGCAAGTAACTAGCTAGACTAAATGAATGTACTTTTGTATTAATATAGTGCCTAATTGATTAATCTTATGTATGCAATTCTTATTTATTGATTGATTTTTTAATATAATTTAAGAGTAGTGTTAGAATTACAATTTTTTTTTTTTGCATAAATTGATGTAACAATATTGTATAATTATATCACATGCTCTATATTTTTATAAAAGAAAAAATTTATAAAAAAAGAAAAGAATAAATTATGTAGAACATGTGATAATTATATATACAACACTAGCTATTATATTAGTTTGTGTAATGAATTTATATAAAAATTTTATATTCTTAGCATTATTGATAATTTATGTTCTAATTAATTTAGGGAGATATCATCTGTCTAAATTAAATGTACTTATATACATCAAGTTGATATATTTGATTTAATTCACAATTTTATTGTATTTTCTGTATACATTTTGATGCATTTTTTACTAAATGAAATCTAGGTTATAGGTAATTTTTTAAAATCAGATGTATGAATTTAATCATATTTACAAATATGGAATATGAGTTTTTCTTAATTTTTTTAATATTACAAGAAATTAATATCTAAACCCTCCTCTTCTTATCCAAATTGATTAGGGATTTTATCAGTTAAACTAATTAATACTTACAAATACATAATAGGGATAATTTTTATATGCATGTGTGCTTTATATATAATTACCTACATGTTGATAAATAGTTATTGTCTATCTAATTAATAAGGAAATAATGTTGATATCTTCAAAGGCCTTCAAACAAATATCTCTATTTCCTACCTTATTTGTAGGTATTCAGCAATATTGATTGACCTAATTATGAACTTCGGTTAAAAATTGATATGTTTTGAAGTTAAGGGAAAGGGCATTTTAGACAACCCACAAGAGTTTTAGGGCATTATTTTAATTTCGCAATTTTAACAGCAACCCAGCAACAAGAGGATGAAGAAGAAGAAGAGAAAGACTAGAAGTTTGACTCAAAAAAAGGCAGTTAAACAATGGCTGCTAAAATGGTTAGTTAGGTTTGAAAGGTAATCAAAATAACATCATACAAGTCTGCTGTCTAACAACAATACCAATATCCAAATTTTATTTTATTAATTAATTTAATTATTTATTATTTGTTGTAATTAATATATAATTATTATATATATTGTTTACATAAATGACTAAATGCATTGCGTAAGGACAATCTGGACTCTCCATTATCAGATAATTAACAAGTTTTGGATTATTTTAGGGTTAGGGTTAGCTCACCAGTAAGTTGTTTATGAATCTATATTTAAAGATAAGATTAATTTTTTAATTGATTTGATTAATGAATATTAATGACTTAACATTAAAATATTACCGCTGGGATTTTATCCAACAATTGAATTAAGTTTTTAATTATTTAATTAAGCTATGTTATTAAATAAGATTACTAAATAAGATATCGTTTGATGTTTATTGCTTGTCTCATCGAATCCAAATCTATTCCATAATCATTAATAAATTATGGACTGATAAAAGAGTAATATTACGTTTACAAATTAGGAATAGAAACATATTCATATTCAATATAATAATTATAGAATTATTTGTTGCATCATTTTTAATTTTTAAAAATAATTATATATAAATTTCTATATAACATTTTTAAGCTTAATTTTTGTTGTGTTATTTTATTTTGCATAACATAATTAAACATGGTTAAAAAATAATAATTTTAAAATTTATCTCATCATATAAATAATTTCTTACGAAATCTAACTTGACTTTCTCTAAAATTTATTTGGTGTAAAATGCAGAACATGATGATAAAAAAAATTTGGGCCTAATTTCTATGCTTTATTAATTATTAATATATACATTTATTTATTTATGTTTGTATATAAATATGACTTTTATGTAAAATAATTTATATATTATTATCATAAAGTTTAGCTCCTCCTAAAAAATGTTCTAGCTCCATCACTGAATATGATAATACATTTTTAATTGTATCATGTTGCATTAATTTATATAAATAAATGCATATAAATAATTTATATATGCAATTTTATTCTTGATCGAATGTACTGACAATGCATGATTGATCCACTCATCTATACCAACTAAATCAAATTCACATTATAACATGCTAGGAGAAATATATAAGATTAATCAAATCAATAGTATTTACAATAGAGAAACCCCATTTTATTAATTAATATGTTGTCACTCTCTTTTATATTCTTTCCTAGAAAATAAAATTAATATAATGGAAGAAAGTAGAAAAAAAATAATAATATAATTCAATAGCAGCAAGGTGGGTTATAAGTAGGTTAGAAACTTGTAAAGATGTTGAAAGCAGAACGAAATTCACCCCATCAAGCAACCTTTATCTATCGTTTCTTTCATGTATGTATGATATCAATGTTTGCTGTTTATAAGTTGATTACTTACAAGCGTTTGTTAGCCTAGACGTTCGCATCAATCTCTTCTCTTCCTACAGCTAACAACAACATTTCTGTCCAAACCCTTCCCACTCTCTAACGGAAAACCTAAAAAAAAAAAAAAAGAATTCACTGTTGGGTTTTCTGTCTTTATATATTCTCTCCTTTTTCTTCATCTCTTTCAGATTTTCTCTCTTTTGGGTTTGTTTGGTTCATCGGAGAGCTTGATTCAACGTCGAAGACGAAAGAATATCTGGTGTTCTGTTGAATTAGGGTTTTCAGCAGTTAGTTTAATTAGTTTTCTTAGCTATATTTATTGAGATTTTGTGATATTAGTTAGATCAGATGTGCACAAGAGGACACTGGAGACCTGCTGAAGATGAAAATCTTCGAGAGTTGGTCGAAAGGTACGGTCCTCATAACTGGAACGCCATAGCTGAAAAGCTTCAAGGTCGATCAGGTATATACATATAAAAGAAAATGAAAATCACAGTGTAACTAATTTCTGTCTCTTTTAATCTTTAGGCCAACAGAAATATATTAATAATATACCCTTTTAGGGTTTTGATATTTAATTTAAATATTTATACAACATTTGTAATTTGTGATCAGGGAAAAGTTGTAGGTTAAGATGGTTCAATCAATTGGATCCAAGAATAAACAGAAGTCCTTTTACAGAAGAGGAAGAAGAAAGACTTCTTGCTTCTCACAGAATCCATGGAAATAGATGGGCTGTGATTGCTAGGCTTTTTCCTGGAAGAACTGATAACGCAGTGAAGAATCATTGGCATGTTATCATGGCAAGAAGATGTCGAGAAAGGTCGAGACTTTACGCCAAAAGAACTGCTCAGTCGATTATGGTTAATAAACAAACTTATTCAACATCTTCAAAACCAGATGCAATATTTTTATTACAGAACAACGGTTGTAGTAGGACTACAGAGGATCATCATCATCAGACGAATCTTACTTCGTTTGTCGGAAATTTTGATTACACTTTCCCTCAAAATCATCTTCAATATCATCATCATCAACAATATTTCAAGCGGTTCAACCCCCAATATACAAATCGTATTGCTGCTACCAATCAAGGTGACTGAAATTTTCCCGGAAATTTTAATTGTTTGGTGCTGATTACACTGATAAGACGGTTAGGGTTTGAATCTGCTTCATATTTGTAAAGAAAAATTAAAATAAAAAATATTTGTTTGATATCGTTCTTATACGTGTTATATTATTTGTTTGAATTATTTCAGATAAAAATCATCCGGTCGAGTTTTATGATTTTCTTCAAGTAAATACTGATTCAACAAAGAGTGAAGTGATAGACAATACAAGAAGAGACGATGAAGAAGTTGATCAAGAAGCTAGAGAGCAGCAGCAAGGCACAACGGGGATTCAGTACATCGATTTCTTATCAGTAGGAAATTCTTCTTCATAACATTTCTGAATATTTCTGAATGATATGATGAAGATTAAAAAAGAAAAAGAGAGTTGTTTCATTGCACACATGGGTTAAGTATCTGACTAACTTACAAATTTTACCTATAAATAGTTGTTAAACAGTGATAGAATGAAGAACAAATATATATTTATTTATGTATGTTTGTTGCAATTGGGGTTACAAAATTACAGATACAAGTAGAAGCTTTGTATTAATTATTATATAATATGCATGGAATTATGAAGAGGTTGTATTGTTATATTGACCCAAGCTGTGTTTGTGTAACATACACAAAATGAAATCATGGTTAGGAAAGATTTGTAATTCAAGCAATTCCACTATTGTCTTTCTTTGCACATATATGGTTCATTTTGCTTAGCAAATTAGTTGTGAATTCATTGTTTGTTGTACCATGCATACATTGATAACTACCATGTAGCTACTGTTAGTAGGTATCGTATAAAAGTTTGTATTTTATAAAATATACGAAAATATATAATTTTTTATGTGGATCGAGATCTAATAATTTTATTGTATTGTGTTTTTTGATACATATCTTAATAACTACTTAGCGTATATCATTATATATGTAGCATCTCATATATAAATTAAGTTGAAATTATGAATTATATATTCGAATAATAATATATATGATGGCGTCGTTTGATAGATTATATGTTTTATGTATAATATAAAATCCTTCCAAAGCTTAGCCTGGTGGTAAAGCTTTGAATTCCAAAGGAGTTTCAGATGGGTATCACCCTATTAAAACGTCAAGAGGGTCAGGTTGTTGATTTTATTTAAAATGTTCTTTCGACAAGTGACGACAGACCAGTTCGACTGGTACTTATACTCGATTCAATAAATTAGGATTTCTCACGTGTGTGTATATATATATATATATATAAATAATATAAAATTTTTGTAGACTCCTTAGATATTAAAAAGATGAATGCATACATTTTTCATCCTTAATTCTTCTCTGTCTTGCCTATAAATATTTGTTTACTCTTTGAATCTGAAAAATTGAATAATGCATGCATACACTGTATTTACAATTAAAATGTGAAATTAAACTTAGAATTAAAATTTTAAAATGTTGATTAATTTGCATTAAATACAAGTATTCCATTCACTGATCATTTCTTTTATTGGATATTGGAACCCTAATTTCTCAAGCACTAGAAAATTGTTCTCCTCTGAAATTTATATCTATCAATTGGAGTTGCGTTAAGGATTTGTAGTAATGAGAAAATCAATTAAATCCACCATCTGCAATATATATATCATAATGAAATCCATCATAATTTAATTTTCAAATTTGACGTAATTTAGGAAAATGAAATCCAAATGCCAAAGGCAAAGCATTTATATTATAGTAGTGGTAAGTATACACAAACTTAATCATACAATAAATTATGATGAGAATAAAAAAAATAAATTATGCATTAATAATATAATTATATCAATTATCAAAGAATATATCTATTCTAAATGAGATGAACCGTGCTTGCCTTTTGTAAACGTAATGCATTAATTTGTACAAAATTTATATATCTAAGATTATTTTATCATTGTGCTTCTTTTTTTTTTTAATCCCCTTTTAAATTCTTATGTTATAGTTTTTATTTTTTTTATTATATTTTTTTAAACTTATATGATATATGGGCATGTACTACAACTTTGCCCTAGATATATATGATCTTTGACTAAATTTATAACCAGTCAATATGTATACACATAATTATCTATCCCTAATTTTCATTTTTCACAATTTAATCACTAAACTTGTGCTTAATTAACTTATTAATGATTTCTTAATTTCTCATTCTACTAATTAATTATTATTACCTTTCGTAGTGATATTGAGTTATTAATTTCACATGTGTTGTATTGACCCTAATCTCAACCAAGACCAAAAGGATTGGTTGTTAATTTCAGCCATAGAGATGACAATTATCTTGTTATTTTTAATAATTTTTTTACAATTTTATTTTGTTAGAATTAATTTCAAATGTTTACATAATTACTTAAATTTTTATGTCTAATGGTTAAAAATTCCTTCAAGATTGTAATGTTTTTACTATATTTTAAAATAAATTTAAAAAAATATGTATTTAACACTTAATCTGTAGTAAAATTCAATTATTTTTTATTAATATTTAATATTTTCGTTTCATACTAGATTTGATTATAAAATCAAAACATCTTAATAATTAAATATTTAAAAAAAATCTAAATCTAATATTAAAAATTGAGGGTATATCTGTTTTTCCATTTTGACACGTATCTATAATCAATTAATAAATTCACCTTTTTTTTCATGATGTGGGAACATTTGATTTGTAAGGCCTTATTTCAAATAACAATATTGACTTTTTAATTATATGATAGCTTAAGATTTGTATCTTATCAACTAACCTTTTTTTTAAAATTATTTTATGATAATTATTAAAAATTAAAAGTGTTGTTTTTTTAATGATTTTTAAAGGAAATTAATATCTGCACACAAATATTATACAAATGATACATATATATATTTTTTCTCTATTTTAAAATTTTATATGAAATTTTTAATATACTTAAAATATAAATCCTTGTACAAATTTTATTATTATTATTATTATTATTATTATTATTATTATTATATTGCAACATATTTTATATAATTTATATTTTTTATTTTAATTTTATATAATCAGTTTTTATAAATAAATTTATATAAAAATTCATATATATATATATATATATAGAGAGAGAGAGAGAGAGAGAGAGGGAGAGATGTATTAACTAATATTGTCCTTTATATAAATATATTCCCTTAATCATTGTAATTTGTAGTTTTGCAAAGGAGTCAAGAACCTTGCCCTTGATTTTTTTTTTTATTATTTTTTTCTCCTCCTTTGAAAATTAAAGAAGAATAATTTAATTAAAAAATATTGAATAAGTTTGAATATTATAGATTTTTGTAGGTAGAATTCGATACTGTTTTCGTCATATAGCCACCACTAACATAAGGATTAATAAATCTTCAACACGTGACCAAACCAAATGCTTTGAATAATCATATCATCGCTTTGATACTAATTTGACTAATAATGGGCAGATTAGATGGTTAATAATAATGGTTATATTGTTTAATTAATTTGGTCAAATGATAGAAAATCTTATTATAATTAAATAAATAGATGGTATTTATCTTCTTTTTTTTCTTTTAGCACTAATTGATTTACAATAATACTAATTTATAAACAAACTCTATTTTTATAAAAAATATATGGAATTTATTTTTATATTAAATTGTAAGACATAATAATAATAATAATAATAATAATTGAAAAAGGGCAACTTTTAGAAATTGTAGAGATTAATTAATATTTAAAAATTATAAAAAAAAAGACCAAGTAATGAAGTAATAACCATTAACTCTTTCTAATTAAAGATGAAGCTCGTGCTAGCATTTGAAATCATTTTAGAGCTGGGATTATGTTTAGCCCACAAATCAAACAAATTCATATCACACAGAGCACTGGACATTCAAAATTTTGTGCTAAACTGCACAGTAAATAAATATATGACAAAATCATATAATAATAATAAGTGTTTTACAAAAGCAAACAGTGCTTTTACATTTTAGTGCATTTTACAAGGAAAAAAACAAAGCCTAATTCAGTTTTATTGGAAAACAGTTCCACTGTTCCAGAAGCTTTGGCAAATAAGCAGATTAAAAGATATAAATATGAATGCAGCGGAAAAAAAATAAAGTGGTTCTGCGAGATTATTTCAGAGTAATCAAAATCCAATTACTCACTTTTTCAGTAGCATTGCACTGCATTGGGCCATAATCTTTGATGCCCTGGTGATAGAATCGGTCATATAGAAATTCTCGACTGTTCTACTGAAAGGTGTTGTGTTCATTTTTCTGGTGATCTTGGGCCTCACGGAAGGGCCAAAAGTTGCCAGCTCTCTCTCGTCCAAGTGCAAGAGGTTTGGTGCCACAGTACTGATCCTGGATCTGATGGCTCCAATTGAATCATATGGTAATGTAATTCCCGCCACCTCAGAGAGTGCGCGAGCAATCTTCGAGTCGTCTCTGGCATCACCAACTGTTGGAACTGCGGGGAATGTTTGTTGAGTGCAACCTTCTGTATTTTCATATGTTCCCTCCTTCTCACTAAATGCTGATGCCGGAAGGATTACATTGGCACGATACACACCATGGTCACCGTGATGGCCCTGATAAACAACGAAGGCATCTTTTGGAAGCTTATCCAAGTTCACATCATCAGCACCCATGAGATAGACAAATTTTGCTGACTCAATGCTGTTGGCGGACTCGGGTATGAGTCCAAGATCAAGGGCTGCAGCTTGAGCAGCATTGAGAAGCAAAACATTGAGCCCATTCCAGTCAGGTCTAATAACATTGTGATTTTTTGCAATGGTTTCAACAGTGGCAAAAATAGCATCCCTGTCTTCCCTCTCAAAGACCCCAGCACCAACAATAATGACTGGGTTTTTGGCATTTGAGATGGCAGAGGCAAATGGGTGGCGGCCCTCAGCAAGTTCAATAAGCGTTTCAGACCCTGCGCCGAGATGCTGGTGATTGTAGTTGAAATCTGTGGCAGGGCCAATGTAAGCCACCTTAGCGTTGTTTGCTCGGACTGTCTTGCAGATTCTGGCATTTACCATAGCAGCTTCTACTCGTGGCTGTCGAAACAAAGATGGAAACACAGGATTGTAATTAATATCAAATCTGGAGCACAAATTTTACAGGGAGAGAGAAAAATGATGTATGAGCGTTACCTGGGTACCGATCAAAAGGAAAACATCTGCCTTCTCGAGACCACTGATGCTAGTGTTCATCATGTATCCTGATCGTAAATCAGCATTGGGCTGTGAGCCAGTTCCTTCACACCATACATTATTTGAGCCCATTCTGTTTAATAAATCTTTTAATGCCATCATGGATTCCGCATCAGATAACCGACCAGCAATCCCAACAATTTGCTCTGGTTTAACCTGAAGTGCAACATCGGCAACCACGGCTAAGGCATCTCTCCAACTCACGGCCATAAAGCGCCCGTCAGCACCACGAATCATTGGATCACTCAGCCTCTGCCTCTTCAAACCATCATAACAAAAACGAGTCTTGTCCGAAATCCACTCTTCATTTATGTCCTGAAACATGTTGGTACAGTCAGATAAAATAGGAGATTTAGATCATCAAATTTAGATCATGCTAACATGATCATTCAATTTCCATCTCTAATGCTCCATGGATATCCTCATAGCACAACTACCAGATTTTTGTCCCTTAAAGTGTGACACAAAACATAGATAATTTATCAAATAGATTCTATTATAACAGGCATATTAATCATACACATAAAATAACAATGTTAAATACTTGAATCAAATACATTGCTCCCAAATGTCCGGTAGCTGAGAACAAAATCAGATGTCTAGCTCGAGCCAGTCTTAAGAAAAGGAAAACAAAACTCCACAGTGCTACATTAACCAAAAGAGAGTATGTAATAATTTTTTTTTTTAATCAAACAAATGAAACTTGAATTATATTGAAAAAAAGTAAGGCAATTACAAGAGAGCACATAATGTTAGTTGTCTACAAGACACAACTGCATCAAGGCAGTCATGGAATCAACCATATTTAAGCAGTCAATCAGTAAGGATTTTGGCATTCCTAAGATCACTAAACTGTATTCACTTCAAATTTATATTCATATCATATTAAGTCTAAAAGCACTCAAACAGTAAACATATTCAACATTCAAGAGCACCTAAGTACCAAATGGCTGAGGAGGGATAAGCGTAAATCCAGTGTTCATTATATATGCAAGTCACCAGCAAAAAATGAAAGAGCTAAATTTATTTCCCAAAAAAGGATCAACTTGAAAGAATAATACTGCTTTTAGTTTCATATCTAATGGGATACCTGCACAACAGTCACCACAAGCAGATATGTGTGATACATGACCAGAAAAAGAAAATTTTTCCAAATTTTTCCTCCCCTGCCAACTTTGGCGGGAAAAGGGAAAGAAAATGCTCATTAAGAATCCAAATTAACAAGATATCAACTATTTCAAACAGATCAGCGCAAATCAACAAGATATTGACTATTTACAAACAGCTCTAATTTTCCTGTGTTTGAACGTTGGCGCTTAGTAGCAGGAACAAAATTTTGACAACTCAAGTTTCACCATATGGTGTTCCATCTAAAAGTTGTCTTCTCCTAGAACGCCTTTTCCTGTGTACAATTTTTTTTCTTTTCGTTTTTTTTTTTTTTTGAAAAGCAACATTTAACAAGCATAGTTGTTATCTTTCATATAGAATAAAAACTATCATTAGCATATCATCATGCATAGTAAGACAGTGATATCAAAACCAAGTACTAAGTAACAAACAGCAAGTTTTCAGAACAGAAATAAAATTTTAGTTTTCAAGTACAGAATTATGAGGGTACTGCAATGTAAGCTGGATGTAAAGATCTGTAATAGTATTTGGTTTATAATGCAGAAATTATATATTGACAGAAGTAAATTAATGAGCTTTTGATATCTCCTTGCATTTTTTTCAGTAATATTAGTTTCCTGTTTCAAAGCTCAACCTTCCGTATGAATAAACTCCAGCACAGCATACCAAAACCACCAGATAGACAACTGCAACCAAAATTAATTATAACTGACACATAATAGCTTTCCCATTTCATACAAAATGCCATATTCTGACTAACAGAGCACTTCTGCAGATAGCATTCATGGCCATCAACGCACAAGACACTGTTCATGCTTGACAGGATTTCAACAAATTCCGCCTATCATTACTATTATTATAATAATTTTTTATGGATCAAAGTAAGTCATGTTGTTTGGCAATACAAACTAGCCAGTCAATTTGCTTAATCTATTCTTCAAAAGGAGAGATCACAACCTTTGCATTATTGAAACAATAACCTAACAGTCCTTGACGGTGCAAGACTTGCATATATAAGGTAAGAACTTCCACGTTTTGGTGGAGATAACCAAGAAACAATAATGTGAGCAAAGAAACGTAACATACAATTCAGTTAATGAAAATCTACCTCATTCAACCGTGGTACAATACGCATAACCTCTGGACCCCTGCTATCAATTCGAATGTTAGATCCAACTGCATCAGTAACATCAATAGTCTCTGTTCCCTTTAACTCCCAATTTCTTGCTTTGAATGCGAAAGGTTTTGAAGTAAGGGCTCCCACAGGACAGATATCTATCACATTTCCTGAAAGTTCACTTGTCATAAGTTTTTCAACATAAGTTCCAATTTCCTCTCCACTGCCACGACCTAACATGCCGAGATCTTGAACTCCAGCAACCTCTGTTGCAAACCTGACACACCTGTTGCACGGTAAATGAAGGCTCAGAAGCTTGTCTGAAATTTTACAAGTAGAACAAGGTGCAGAAAATAGCTCAAATCAAATTTAAAATACAGCACATTAAGGAGCTTGTTAGGAAGTAAAACTTATGAAAAGATCAAACAGATCATTAATTACCTATTATAAAATAATTGAATTTCGGATCACCATTGGAGAAACAATACTGCTTTTGTGTTTTGTTTTGCTAGATGTTAGCACCTGTTTCATACAATTACTGACCTTACTGTTTCTTCCTCAGGAAATTTTATTAATTCTAATTTTCGTTTTTTACAAACCTTAATATGGAGTGGTAGAGGAATTGTCCTCTTGGTAAGTGAATTGCAATGCTTAGTCTTCTTTCCACTCTTCAGAAAGGGTATGAGACCTTGATTGTTGAGGTGTTGATTGATGACCATTCTAGAAAGTTTTCATTTTGAAGTCCCCAGCTGCCTAAAAGTTAAATACTTAGTTTAACAATCTGAATTCCTCTGTAATTGATACTTGTGACATCACTTAAAGTGGAAAATCATATCCTGTAAATTTAATCTCCTACTCAGCACCTTCCTCAAAATTCCACCAGTAAAATAGTCCTCATAATAGCTTGGATAATAGGCTAGTTTTGATATAGCATACAGTAATCTTGATAGCGTGACTTCTCTCTCTATATTGCCAAGTACTAGTTTTCAAAATAGCTAAGTTATTTAACACAACATAACGTAT
The DNA here is from genome assembly GCA_035590515.1 of Trichilia minutiflora. NCBI lineage: Eukaryota > Viridiplantae > Streptophyta > Magnoliopsida > Sapindales > Meliaceae > Trichilia > Trichilia minutiflora. The sequence continues at coordinate 10,620,246 of JAVXUL010000016.1, read as the reverse complement.
TCACATTTTAAGTACCATCTCTGCACAAATAGAATCTCTGGATGAAGGCTCCATCTGCCTAAGTAGTTTGATTACCACTAAAAAATGTTTCAGAGGTAGTACAGCCTTCTGATGGAGATGAACTTTTCTCACTATGAACGCATAGAAGAAGTTGCCTAAAAAGCAAATGAAATCAAATATTTTCTGGATTCTAACCTTGTGCACTGGATACATCGAGTCATGACAGTCTTCACCAGTGGCCCGAGATTCTTGTCAACCACAGATCTTTTCATTTCAGAGAACCGGCCACGATCTGACCCAAATGCCATGGACTGATCTTGAAGATCACACTCTCCACCCTGATCACAAATTGGACAATCCAAAGGATGGTTCATTAACAAAAACTCCATCACCCCTTCTCGTGCCTTCTTAGCTACTGGCGAATCCGTCTTAATTTTCATCCCTAAAGCCAAGAGATTCAAATAAATCAGACAGACATACAGATTAAATCATAAAACCCAAAATGAAAACTAAAATTAGAACGAAACTAAAGTACACACCAGAAAACCATAACCAGGGGAAAAAAAAAAACAATATGTAACAACAATTAACAAAAGAGAAACTAAAACTAAAAATAGTGCAGATTATGGACTTTTGAGAAATAGAAGACAAAGACTAAGCCTAACTAGCTAAGATTGGATAACTTGAACGAGAAATAAGTCCAAAAATATGAATTATTAATTAAAAATCACAGCACCCTAATTGAAATGCATCGAGAATAAGAAGAGAGAACCGGGAAGAGCAGGCATGGCACAAGAAGCAACAGGCTTGGGTGATTTCTCGACCTCAACGAGACACATTCGACAATTTCCAGCAATGGAAAGTCTGCTGTGGTAACAAAATCTCGGAATGTCAACGCCAGCTACCTCACATGCCTGCAAAACAGTCATTCCCTTAGGGATTTTCACCGGATAACCATCAACAAACACCTCGATTGCATCTTCTGGGTTGGGAAAATGGACCCGGGCCCCACCCACGGGGGTTCGGGGAGGCAGATCCGGCTCTGGCGGAGCTTGAGCTGCCGTGGAAGATTCGGGCGATTGGAGTTCCGGTTTGGAAACGATGGTACGGAGGAAGACTCTGGAGCTTGAATTTCGGAGGGGTCTCATCGCCCTCGACGCTAACAACCCTAACCCCATTCTTGCCCTCGCTCACTCACTGGTTCTGGGTGGTGTAGTTCTTCTGCTGCGTTTGTTTTCCAGCCGAGTGTAGTAAAAGCGAGCTGGCTTTTTGCCGATCCAAATGTTTTGTCTTTGGGCTTCAATGGCGGACTGCTATTATAAAATCCTCTTATATTCTGCTTACACAAATTCAGGTTGTTGCTATTGAAAGTCGCTGTGTTAAGAAATATTAAGAATGGATTTAGTATTACTAGTCTTTTGTTTGGATCAGGTTGTTGCCATTCTTTGGGCTTCAATGGCGGACTACTATTATCCTCTTATATTCTGCTTACACCAATTCAGGTTGTTGCTATTGAACGTCGCTGTGTTAAGAAATATTAATAATGGATTTAGTATTACTAGTCTTTTGCAATTTTGCAATTCCGGGCAACAAAAAAGTTTTGCCATGGACCCAATAAGGGTATTCCTCACAACCAATCAAAGGCGCACCCTCAAGTTTTTAAATGCACCCAAGTTTAAAAGGCTATCTGGGTTTGTTTAATCAGAACATCGTTGAAGTCATATTTTATTCATTTCAGTACCCGCATCCAAATCCCATGGTTTCAGTCATATGACAAAAATATTAGAAAGAATATTATTATTTGCGTCTTTAAAAAATAGATGATATAATAATATTATTTTTTATTAATAAAATTTTATTTTACATACAATTTATGCATATATTATTTAACTCTTATTTACAAAATATGTGATTTATATAAAAAATAATTAGATATTAATACAAAATAATATAAATTATTACTTTTTATGAATAAAAATTTATTTATAATTATTTTTAAAATAAATATTTTATAATATAAGATTATAATATCATAATATAATTTTTTTTTTTAGAAACTGGAAACCCCAATCACCAGCCAACATCGCAAGACACGTATCGCGAGACGCGCCACGAGGGATCATGCCCTCAATTGCCCTTAAACAGATAATCGGGACGGGGCACAAACCCTAAGTCAGAAAGGCGTCCGTAAGAACAGTCAACCGTAGTGGAACAATCAATCACGATGGTACCAAACGAGCGGGTAAAATCCAGACTATCCCAGACTCTTACGGATGATATGTGAACAAGCTCAGCCCTGCACTCAGGATTCGAATCAGAGATTGCCCCACACTCTTATAGGTGATATGTGAACAAGTTCAGACCTGCACTCAGAAGTCGAATCGAAGACCTCCACTGAAGCCCCCAAGTCCTTATCACTGTGTCACACCCCAAGGCATCATAATATAATATATCAATTTATAACTTTTCATTATAAATTATAGATTGAATTTAAAATATATGATTTTAATTTTGAGTTTAAGGTTCATCGAGGCCAAGTTAGAGTATTTTTAATTATTAAAAATAAAAAAAATATTATAAATGATTCTAAAATTAATTTTAAAAAATAGCTTTATATTTGCTCTTCAAATAGTAACAAAGCTAAAATCACAAATATTTTTCACATTGCAATTATATACAATTTATAATACAATACATCGTCGATCTTTCAATATCAAACAACACATGAATGACCGCAACATACAACCAAAAATAAATAATAATAATAATAATTAATTTACTGATTAGGGTGAATCATCGAATTGTGGCATGTTTGATGATTGTGCATATATTGCTGATAATGCAAGTGCCTTTTTCTGCGCATATTCTTCCTGATGATTGATGTTGGATTGAAGGTGTCACGGGAATTTGTCGCACATCATCGGGTATTATCCAATCTGATTAATAGCCTACGGCTACGGGATAGATGGGCTCTTCAAATTTGTCAATGAGAGAATTATTTTTGTAGTAACTAAACCACAAATTATGGACGCTCGCGTTGATGTTTCTGAATCAAAAGGATATTTTAATTTTACTAAATTAAAAATTTCTCATTTTTATTTTTATTTATCGATATTTTTTCTATTTTAAATGTATTTTGATACTCTACTATACTTTAAAAGCTAATTGTATCATCGTTTATATTACAAAATTTAAAATCCAATAATATTTACAAAAATTAAATTAGTTGCATTAAAAATTTTCAAAAAAATCTGTGAATATAACTGAAAATGGATATTTTTTTCACTTAATAGGACTAAAATATTCTTTCGGAAAAATTTTAAGGTCCAAATATCTTTTTTTAATAAAATATTACATATTATTTTAAAGCATATAGAATATTTAGATTTTAAAATTTAATTAAAAAGATATTTTAATCCCACTAAATTAAAAAAATATTTATTTCTATCTTTATCCACTTATTTTAGACATTTTTTTTACGTGTAATTAATTTGATTTTCATCAATATTATCAAATTCTAAATTTTATGATACACACGATGAATTAGTTTTTACCGTTGAACATTGAAAATGTTTAAAATAAAGAAAACATTAACAGATAGAGAGGAAAATAAATATTTTTTAATTTAAAGTGATTAAAATATTTTTTCCACTAAATTTAAGAGTATTTTAAAATTATTTTTAAATTATTCTAAAAATAAAAACTCAAACTACATACCAAAGAGAGATATTTAATTATAAATCTACCATAAAACACAAATCTAATAAAAACAAAGGAAAATATTGTTATTATATATATATATATATATGAGAACTAATATGTATACAGTCTCGTATTCTCGTATTGGAAACACTGAATTAAAAATAATTATAATAATAATTATTAAAATATATAAAATAAATATAATTTTGAGGAAAATAAGATGTGGTTGCCAACCTCTTGCACGTAGTCTTGATTACGTTAATTTATTTTAACTTATCATGATAACACGATTTCTGCTGCTAATTGTTTTCAATAATCATCAGAAATAATTCTTTTATACTGTGTGTAGGTTGACTATCCTAATTAAAAAGTATTAAGATAATTAATTATTTAATTTTTACTAATTAAATAATCTTAAAGCAATAATCAAATATTATATATATCCGATTGATTGGAAAACTTAATTTTAAATCAATGAAATATTTATTAATTTTTATTTAAAATTATAGTATTTGTACATTATTTTAAAAGTAATGTTAAAAATATATTTAATAATATTAAATTTTAATAATTTTTTTTTTGTTAATATTTAACATACAAAAATTAAGTTTTATTTATCATAAATTATAAAAATATGTAGATAAAGACTTTTTTACAAATATATATACTTTTTATTTTATTTTTTAATAACTACTAAAAAATAATTTATCAAATTCTTTTCTAACTCCGTGTACCCAGGTTGGGTTTAAACCTTATATTTGTTGTATTAGCTCAAGAAATTTTATCAGTCAAATCATAAATTTATGACATGGCATTACATGTACACAAGTTCTTGTATGTTAATTAATTTCTATTAGGAAGCTCCCTCTGTACCAGGGTTTTCTTTTAGCCTTCTTCTTCAATGACAAGCTGGCTGCTGTACTCAGAAAAATCAATTTAAAAAAGAATGGATTTTATCTTATTAAATACAAGTCAAACTGAAAATATTATCTACTGAACTTACCCACATGTGGTTAACCCTGTTAATAGGGATGAGCTTTAAACTGTGTGGTTAAGCGCATGATCTGGGATTCGATTCTTGGAATGCGCTGCAATTTAAAAGAGGGATCGCGGCGGTGGGATGTTGTGCTAACCCTCCCCAGGATTAGTCAAAATGCGCATAAACTAACCCGGACACCTGGGTTACAAAAAAAAAAAGATAAATATAAGTTAACTGCAAAACCATAGACAAAGTTAATAATTAAAAGCCTTAATTATAAATGAAGCACTAAGTTTAAGTTATATATAAACCTAGATAATGCAGCACTTGCATAGATGTACAGCCAAGTTTCTGCAAATCTGGCTTTGAGGTAAAGGGCTGCTTTGGGGTCCAATCAAACCCACATTAGGTACGTTTTTGTTTTATTAAAAGCTTCATTAAAATTAATTTTACCAAACAATTTTTATAATTTTATTTTAAAAATTATGTGAAAATACTTCAAATATCATATATCAAAATAAAATTAGTTGAGTTTACTAACATAGCCATTACCTTGCTTCTAATATACAATAGAATTACCGTACTATCAAACAAAAACCTTTATCTAATTGTTTTTTTATTTTTAAATCATGTGGGCATATCATATTAGGTATCCAGATGATGTTTATGATCGAACTTCGGATGGAGCAGATGGACTTGGAGTCCACGGAGTCATAAGCCAGGCATTAACAATTGATGTTACAACAGAAAACAATCCTCCAGCAGTTGTTCTGAAAAATGCTGTTGAAGCCCAAAGTACTTCTCACATAATACTACTATTTACTGATCCTCCTGCGAAGCCAACTCCCATCAACATTGACACCTACTTCTCTGAAGTGCTTCCCCCACCCTCTAAACAGAAAAGATCATTTCAGCTTTGTATTGATGACAATCCTATTTCAGACCCCATTATACCTCCTTTTGGAAGTGCTTCTGAAGTGTATGTTACGAACAGAATCGCTTCTGCAAGCAATTCTTTCTCTCTTCAGGCTACCTCTGATTCTACACTTCCTCCCGCAATGGAAGTTTATACTGTTAGTGATCCACTAACTAATGGAACTAACATCAAAGATGGTGAGTTTCTTGTGCTTCATTTTTTAAACAATGAAATTTATACCATTTTCTACCTTTTTATTATTCCTTAAAGTTTCTTTTGTTTTGTTTCTGTTGGTTCAGTGGAAGGTTTGTCTATTCTGCAAAGTGTATTCAAGGTGTTACAAGGATGGGGAGGTGACCCTTGTCTTCCATATCCATATTCATGGGATTGGATTGAATGTAGCAATGATCCCTTCCCTCGTGTAACAGCACTGTTAAGTTAATATACATAATACATACCAACAACATTCATATCGAAAGATATTTCATTTCTATTAGCTAGTATGTTCAATCAAATATTTATAGCATATTTACAAGCTTGCATTTGCTATTAAAAAAAAAATAAACACAGAAATCTTAGTGGCTATGCACTGTCTGGTTCTCTTCCGGATTTCAGTTCTATGGATGCCCTTCGAACAATGTCAGTATCCTATCATTTTAGCGTAAACCTTTCCAACGTCCCATATATGAAATGATGTACACCCATCTAATAAAATTATTACACTTTGAATGCAGTGATCTGAGTGACAATGGCTTAAAACGGAAGTATTCCTGAGTTTCTTGGAAAATTTCCTAATCTAACACTATTGTAAGCTTTTACCCCAAGATATTACGCTCAACACACACGCTTATCAGGAATTTGAAATTTACTCCTTTCTTTGTACAGGAATTTGGCGAATAATAGATTCAATGGAACCATGCCAACTTCACTGTCAAGTAACAGTAAGTTGAAAATAGTGTAAGTTAGATGCTCGTGCCCTCGTCCTTATGCGTTCGGTGAGCTAGATTTAAAAGCAAAAATTTTAGGGGTCCATCTCTCTGTGATTTTATAAAGTCTGTTTCAGATTTAATAATATAAACCAAGCCTGACCTCACCTCAATCTTATTGTGACTGATATTTAATCCTAAAATTTTAGATATATTTAGTAAAAAAAATTCTTTTGACAGGGTGACCGACAATTGCCGAGCTGGAATGTCCTGTCCTCCTCCAAGTCCACCACCGCCTATGGTGGCTCCACCGACACAAACATCACCTCAGACTGATACAACACCAAGCCCGTTTCCGTTTCAAAATAAGACACCACCACCATCTTCGTCAACTGGAAATGACTTATCCCCATTTCCATTTCAAATAACTCCAAATATCTCAGGACATGGCAAGAGCCTTAACAAGCTATAAATAATTCTCAGATTCACCTCAGCGCTTTATGTGCTTTCCAGAAAATTTTAATCATTTTACAGCATATTCTTACTATAAGTAATTGTGTGATCTTTACTAGAACACTAGGTAGAATGAAATTCAAGACATCCATAAACTGTTTGAAACTTCAGGAAAATCGAAATTGTCCTGTGGTTTTCTGATACAATTATGAATTTAAATTATTTTGAATGAATGTGATTGAAATTGTTGAAATTTATGAGCTAATATTTTTGAGTATGATTACACCATAAATGAAGATATGTTCTATATCCTATTGCCCCTAAAGAACTGTAGGCATAATTGTATGCATCTCTTTACATCGATACTGTAACGACATTACCGCCAGAACTGAGAATCAAGATGCAAAATGTTTGTTAGTTATGAAAGCATGTGAAAGAGTGAAGCTAATGAAAATTTAAAAAGATTTTTTTACTACAAATAAAAGATCTAGCAACTAAGCATACATGATACATCAAATACTTGATGAGATTCAATTGATGAGAATTGTCAACCAGCTCAGCAAGCTAGAACAGTACCTTAAACATAGGATTTTTCTCGTTCTCTTTTGCCCATGTCAGCGCCTGAAGGAAAGCTTGCCAAAACAGCTTTAACACCAGGAGAGGCCCATTCAATCTCAGAAGGTTTTCAGTACTTCTATCAACTTCAGGAGGTCATTGTAATTTATCTGAAAACCAGAGTAATTACTGATATACACAGAGCTTCTTCAAATCCCAGCAGAAGCAACTGCCCATGATGCCGCATGTTGGATCATCTATGCATCTTGCAAAAGAATTTCATATATATCTGTCCTCAAATTCAGTTCCTTATCTCGCATTACTTCTTGGAGATCTGACAGTTCTTTTGCAGTTAGGATGGTATTCAGTTTGAGAAAACCATCAAGCCATAGTTTTTTAGACCTGGAAGACAAATTGATCAGGACTCATAACAGAAAAACAAGCAACTTCCAACTCAAAATCGAGAGGGAAACCAAGTCTACGCCCAACTACCACTATTTGTAACTAAATGATGTATTATCTAACAGCTAAAATACTTTGCAAGTCAAGATGAAGTTTTAAAACTTCAATCTTCATAGAAATTTACAAATTGAATGAATATTGATTTTTGTTTAACTGAAATCCCATACAAATGGAGTATTCCAAAATGTGCATCTAGAGAATTAATCTCTTTTTCTTAAATGTGGATGCTAGTTGGTTTGGCTGATAAAATCTCTTACGGTGGTACTAGAGGTCTGCAGTCTAAACCCCACTCAAATCAAGTCGGGAAGATGTTTGTGTTTTTTTTTTTGTATTTGAAAAAAAAATATCTCTTTTCTTACATATGCGTAGGGCAACAATTGACACAAATTTTTGCGAACAATGACATAATACATTAAGTGCTTTCTGCATAGATTAAAAACTATGGTCCATGACGTAAATGGTTGAACACAGTCCACCCATTTAGACAACAGGATAATGATAAAAAAATTAGGGATGCAACTTTTTAGTTTATTATGTATGAAAAACCAACTGGCTAACCGCAACTCTGCCAGCTTATTATCTCAACAACTCAAGACACAGATCAGAAATAGGAGACACTCCATTTTTTGGAAACTCATTAAGGGAGCAAGCTCTAACCATGGGCAGGCATGAATAGCTCGGAAAAAGATCCGCCTTGCAGCAGATGGATTCCAAGCAATATAAACCTCATATGCAATATACCAACGCCAGAGTACAACAGAGCAATGGACTTTATCATTTGCCAGCGCCCTTTCAAACAATCCACGGATTCTGTGCGGTGGGCCTCCTCGGCTCATCTCAAACGCCAATGCAAAAAGCCAAGTAACTACAGATGGTTTTCTACAAAAATATATATATACACACATCATTATCAACACCAACAAACACATATGGAAAAATGATTCTGAAAGAGAATCATAGTTGTGACAAAAGACATTTCAAGGTACACCCAACAAATGACATGCAAGATGCAAGGAGATTAAATGAAAACATAAAACACATAATTGCAAACAATCTAAACTGATTGAACAATCACACAAATACTTGTTTTTGATATTAAGGGAAAAGAAATAATAATTTTTGTTGAACGAAACTGGAAATTCGAAAAAAAACATTTTTTCTCAAAAGAAAATTGGCAAGCAATGAAATGATATCAACCTATTCCTCAATTCAATAGAAGCCCAAAGAGGTGATTAGGGTCCCAAATAACCAGAGGTATGTAAAGTGGGTCCGATTACACCTATTCCTATTTACTTCGAACGTGGCTGCTTCAGTATTAGCCACTCAAATTTTCAATATTCCTGTTTATTTCTCCTCAAACAAATGACACATGGGATTTTCAAAGAAACTTATCAGAAAACAAAATGCAATGTCAATCAAAAAGAGTAGTCAGCATCAGCCACTCAAATTTTCAATATTTCTGTTTATTTCTCATCATACGAATAACACACAGATTTTTGCTTGTAATCGGTAAAAAAAGTCATTATGTTTTGGCGAAATTCACAATATGAATTTAAAAAGCAGTGAAAGATAAGTTAAAGAGGTGGAGCAGTCCACCAAAAGAAACTTATCAGAAAACAAAATGTAATGTCAATCAAAAAGAATAGTCTAACCACAAGTTGCCAATTTTCTCAAATAAAAAGACAGAAACTACAAACAGACATTGCACACAAAAATATTATAAAGCAGCAAGTTGGTTATATTCAGTAAAAGATAAAAAATAATTATGCATTAGATTAGATAAACATACCATTTCTAATTAAAAATTTAATGTATCAAAGATTTGTGTCTAAGCAACGAGTCTGCTCATCATTTCATAATCTCTAGTGACCAATGAATTAGCTGAAGTGTAGATGAGTCATGACAATTCACAGTGATTCATAATCTATCTCAAATTAGACAGTAAAATGATTGATTAACTTACTTGTGACAATAGAGATCAAATATCCATCGCAGCTTATTAGGGGTGGTGTACAGATTGCTAATCTCCACCAAAGTATTAAAAAGTTCTGAACTATAAGGATATATCTGGAGTCCTTGCATAATGGTCTCCCAAACTTTGGAGAGACTTAATTGCTTATGATGTCTCTGAAGCATTCTCAAATTAAAGTTGAACAAAAATTCAAGTTGATAACTGTAGCTTCTCCTTTCTGCAGGTTACAAATAGTAAATTAGCTGCAACAAAAAGAAAAATTGTATGATAATTATTCTAGAACAGGAAAAAAGCATTCAGTTCATCAGTGATGGTTATTACTATTACAATAACAACTAAGGACAATAAATTAACATAAAATGCAGAACAGATGAGAAAGATGCAATCACTTCAATGTAATATGTTAACATTGATTTTGACAAGTGATCTGTAGGCAATCTTGCACTATGGCAGCAAAATTGTACCATAAAATTTCTATTTGCAAGTCTTCCTATCACCCTAATCAAGAAAGAAATGTTGTAGAGCACGCAGCAGGGCAGTTAATTCAGAACCAACATAATGTTACATCTTATATTTACAAGATTAAAATATAAGATGATATTTATAAAGCAAACTTATAACCCGCATTTTGGAAATAACGATGATAATTCCAATACCCTTACCAAATAAGCAATGTCAAAAGAGTTTCAAGGTTAATTAAATATTTGAGATAGATGATGGAAAAGTTTTTTGATTGGGGTGGGTAGAATATCACAAGAAAGTAACAATTCTCTTGAAAATCATGCTCGTTCCTACAAGGAAGGTACGTATCATATTCCTTATTTCCATCACCCCAATTTTATTACTATATGGTATTTTTACTTATCTTAGGCAACTCAAACTGCCACTTCATTCAATGAACCGTCAAACAGTTTTGCAGAGTTAAATGACTCTTTTCAAGCCAAACAATTAACATAAAAATTAGAGCCATTTCTCAAATGGCCAGTTGGACTTTTAACTACAGGCTCTAGTACCACATGCAAACCACTAGGCAATTGAGATTAATCATACGCATGCATACACCCGTGCACACATTCACATACAAACACCGTACATAGACACAAACATGTTGTGTGTCAGTGTTTATATGTATCACCAACATTTTATAGGTTGATAAACAACAACGATGAAAAGAAAAAAACATCAAGCCTGAATTACCTGGAAGGACCATGGTAAAAGCCTGATGTAAAACTTCAATGCCTGCAGTCCATCCATTGGTCAATTCTTCAAACAAAGAAGCTGAACAGATGAGAGCAATAGATTGATCATTTATGGCACCACGCAGCCATGCTGATTGTATAGCTTTTATTCTTTCTGTATAACCTTGATGAGCTCTTAGTAGTTGCAAACTTGACGGTTGACATTTATATGGACTATAAGGGGAACCACTTCCTAAGCAAGATAGAACATGTATTGCACGAAATGATGATTCTGAAGAACTGCCAGAGTTATTGGCCAGCTCCACCTCAGCATACCATAAGTATAAAAGAGGAGCATTAGACTTTAGATCCTGCTCATTTGAGAAAAAGTTAATAGGATATTAGCTTCTAATAGTCCAAGCACCTACAAACTTGGATAAAATCTAAACTGAGCGAACAAACATAGATGCTCAGAGAGAGAGCAAGGGATAATACCCAACAGTTATAGTGTTAAAATGAAAATCAAGATCAACTGGCCAATCAATTTACAATGTACAAGAGTGAATTCTCGACAGTAGAAAACATATCATCAATTAGAAAAATAATAATGTAAATTATCCATCTTCTAATATACTTAACACGATAAACAATATATCTGTTTAGGGATATAAATCAAAAGAAATCAATTATGCGAAACAAGAACCACCTAATGCTGGATAAAATTCATTTAATTCAACCCCCTTTCCATAGAGATAAATAAATAGTGAAAAATAAAGGAAGAATTAGGACATTTAAAACAATTACAAGTGATTGATTAAAGAGCTACATTTGGAATATGTAAGAAACATAACTTTCTATTCAACAGGCAAGAACAAGTTACCAATCAAGAAGTGGTGATCAAAACAGAAAACAAAAACTCTGAAGTTACTCCAGGACTATAGATCCAATTACAGATGCACTATCTTTACAAGTATTAACAATAAACATAGTCATAAAATGTGATTCAACTATTAATAGGTTAAATCTCAAATCAATGGGATTTGCGATATGTGCCCAAGCAGAAAAACAGGAATTATCAATGGGAGACTTCTTGATCATTAACTTACAAGAATTTCTTAGGAAGGAAATAAAACGTTTCTAGTCGAATAAGCTTGCAAGCAAAGTTGGTGGAAAATATAAACAATATGGCTAAACTCATAACCAGAGTTTGCAACTCATTGCTAACCTAACCACCTCCCCCATCCTTAGTCACCGGCATTTTTTGATGTAGATGGTTACATTGAGATTCAGATCTTATGCATGAACTACCTAGGTGATGCAAGTTCTAATAGTCAAGTGTTGGCTGCAACCTTTCCACTATCTAACAGTTCTTAAGCAATTGCAACAAATGCACATTCTATTCTGCATTCTCATATCAGATTGCTCATCAATGAACATGCAATATATATACTTCAAAACACAAATAACTGAGATATAGATAGCACATAAACTAGTGGAATGAAGTTGTCTTTATGACTACATAAGGTGCCATTGGTGATCACGAAATAAGCAACCTAAATGAGAACTTTGTTTTTGACCTAAAACTTGTTTACAAAGGATAGCAGCAAAATAAATAAATAAATATTGAATAATACTTCTATCATTTAGCACAAGCAAACTTTCATGTCTGGAACATGTCTATTTAATAAGACACATTCAACAAAACATTAAACTTTACCGGTGGAAGCCCTTCAATCGATGACAATGCCATGTCAAATACTCTTCTTGCATGATCAATATTACCAAAAGAAGCCTCTCTTCGTGCATAAACTCCACAGAGCAATACATCCTAAACAAGTGAAAATCAGGGACAATAATGCAAAGTGAAACTAAAATAACCAACAATACCTAAAACATAATAAGATACAAGTTCTACCACAGCAATGAATAGTAATAAAAATTATCTCTTCGGGCATCTAAATAGTGTAATCTTTTCAAAACGCACCTTCACTTAAACTAGTTAATTTTCAAAAACAAATACCTGTCGATCACTTTTCAATAAGCCCTTCGCCAGAGCTCGGCACGGGGTAACTGAACAGCTAGAGGAATTCATTTTAGTAACGGAAAGCTCTTCAGCAACAAGAGCAGCTTCTTCCAGGACAAAATTACGTGGAAAAACAGTTAAACATAGTAAGATAGCATTGCGAAGAAATGTCATCATCTCAGTCTTCCTAGAGATGTCATTGGTGCTGCCCCAAAAGATATCCAGATTGTAACCACCAGAAGTGCTTTCTGTCTTGGCTAGATCATTATCAATCTTTCTCAAACTCTCTGATAAGAAATCAGGCAACGCATCTAGGGCTAGGAGTTTCTCATTCCAGGTTGAACTGTTTGTACAAATGCTGGACGAAGAGGGAAAAAGAACACAATGAAAAATTTGTCAAAACTTGCAATAATACAAAGCCCAAACCAAATCATTTACGATAGTATGCAAGCAAGAAAAAGATATACTAGTGTACATAAGTATCAAATATTTACAAGGCAACAAAGATGCACAATGATAAGTTGAGAAAGTTTTACATTATCTCATGAAAGGTGCATGTTTTGCTTGTTCGTTTACTCTTTTCACATGGCATGTTGTTTATATGTTTCTGGACACCCAAAAACCTTTTGACCTTTCTACGTTCACTGAATCCTAAACCAGGACTAAAAGAAACCTAAAACCATGGTAGTCAAGAAACTCATGGGATATAAAACAGATATAAAACATCCAATGTAAGTGGCCTACAGAGATTTCCACCCTGAACTCATTTATGGCAGCAGTCCAGTAATCAATAGAGAGGTTAAGAAAACTGTGACAACTTACAAGTTGTAGGACTATCGTCATAATCTTATAAATGATACAAAAGGAAAAAATAAATAAGAATTCAAATTAGTCTATTTTATAAAGAAGAGAAAAAAAAAGTAAACAAATAAATATTAATGATGCAAAATTACAAACACATCAGAAAGAGAGTCAATAGATATTATATTTATAATAACTTACCCATGAGATATTTTCCCACCAAAGAAATCAATGAATCGGGATAGTAGAGATAAGCGAGACTCTTGCGAGCTTAATGAAAACAGATATTCACTGACATCTTCATAAACTATGACTTTCAAAATTTGCTCATCTGCTTCTCGATCCTCAGTTGCATCACTATGAGAGATCGCAGCTGTTCCACAGTCAAATTCAGTTAACTATATGAGTTACCATGATTTTTTCTTTGTTGTGGTTATAGTAGGCATGGCCCGATCAATAAAACTAATTTATTTCCCAATAACATTTACCTTAGACTCACATACAAGTTAAGGGAAGAAAAAATAAATAAAAAGCAAGCATGTAGAATCACAGAGAAAGAATGAGAAGAAAGGAGTTACCATCATTTGTATGAACAGGCAGCCACTGATCACAATCGCGTGATGACTCTTCTTCCGCCCATCTAGTCCAGGTTGAGGTGTCTTTAACCTCAACATTGGCCCCGGTATCAACATCAATGCCTAAAAGTTTTAGTAGAGCTTCAGTATCATCTTCCTGCTTTATCTCTTCATTATCAATTTCCTCTTCAATATCCTCAGCAGCCAAATCATCATTAACTACATTTTCTGGATTTTTACTATCGTCCTTACTTTTGGATATTGGTTCCGACCAACCAGTCCAACCGCCTTCATCATTATCATGTGAAGACTCCTCTTTCATAATCCTTTGTCTATTTTCTTCCTCTTTCTCTAACCACATAGACCAACCAAGGGCACCCTCTTCTCCAACTCTTGCCCTAGCAGTATTCCAAAAGTGCTCAAACAGTCTGTGTTTACTCTGCTCTGATAGAAGTAAAGAAGGGCAAAACAAACTGAATTCGATTTCAGCTTGAAATAAAGCAGTGGCCAACTCCTGGTAACCAGCCTGCCACTCTAACCTGCAAAGACTGAGAAATATATCAACCAGACAAAGTTCCAGTTGAACGATAGCAGGATCAATGGGATACTGGACAGTTTGGTTAACCTGCATCAGAAAGCCATGGAATAGATTCCAAATAAGAAACTTATTACCAAGACATTTACTATTCTTTGATCCTAGAAAAACTTGATAAAGGTTTAAATAGAGAAGGAAAACAGAACCTTATAAGTGAGTTTCTCTAGAAAATGCGTGCAATTATGTGATTCAACTTTGCATCCAAATTGAGTGCTGGGATTCAGTTAATAGCATATGCAAAAACATGCTTTTAAACATGTTACGGTTGACGAAACAATAAGCGAGAAGTGTACTTCAATATTGGCAAAGAAAGGGGATAAAATTTGAGCTAATTTTAAAGTTCTTCAAGGGGCTTAGAAACCAAAGGCAACTATCATCCACAATCAAAAGTCCCTTAAACTGCAGTCAGAGCTTCTCTTCTAAAGAAAACGTATACCTTAGGCCCGTGAACAAGTAACAATAGCCATTAACCATACACAACCAACTTAAAAACACAAACAAAACTAACAAATAAGCTCTGCTATTCTATAATATTGGTTCTATAATAACGCTCTACAAGTACTGGGAAACTTCATCCAAGGTTGCTGTAATATTTTATTAATTTACCCAGTATATCGCATGCCCGAAGGATTTTGCATCATTTCTTGCCCACTTATCCCAAATGATAAAATACACTAAATAAAACACCTCTTCAACCAGTAAAATATGCAGCACTACAAAAGTATATGCAAGACATGCTCCCAATTTGTTGATGGAACTTTTTCAAATCAGTAGCATCAAAAAGCCAATATATAATTAGGTTTACAAGGGAATGAAAATTTCATAGCAAGTGAAAGAAAATTTTCAATATATTAACTTAAGAACCTGCCTAAGCTGCTTGCTGCATGCAGCAGATAGAGCCTGGATTGCGTGTGCATACATTTTCCTCATGTCTGACACCTTAAATCTCGAGAACTCCCCTTGAACAACACGTAGAAACTCTCTCCACAAGTTATAACTCCCTGAATGCTGCACAAGTACTTTCTCCCATCTATTAATTAACACATCAGTGCTGTCTCTACCCTGGTAAGCTTTCATAAGAGAAAGCAACAGTAGTTCATTATCAGGGTTAAGCTCAACTGCCTTCTCTAGTATACTAATCTTCTTTTCAAGAATCTGCATGCGAACACCTTTTTTCGATTCCTTACTCCCAACTGTGTCTTGGAACTCTGCAAACTCTAGCCAACCTTTCACATCATAAGGATGCTCTCTCGTCAATTTGTTAAATTCTTTCGTTTTACGCAGCACTTCATCTTCCCAAGATTCTTCAAGAACTAAACTATCATCCAAACCTTCTTGACAAACTTCGTTCTCTACTAAAGGAATGAAACTGTCATCATATACTATAGCTGAAGCCTTCTTGGGCAGTGCGACAAGACGAACACGCTTAAGATTCTTGTGGCGTTCAAGAGCAGCATACTTTGCAGACCAATACCGACCGCCAGATTTCACTTTCCTGTCCATTCCGTCAACATCATAATCTCCATCTAATACTGACTCTCTGTTATTCAACCTACGAAATCCTTCAGAATATAACCTAGATAATTTCTCAGGATTATAAACTTTATACCGAGGAACATCCATCCTGCATCACAATAAGTCAAATCATGAACTTCATCAGAAATAACATCAAGATAGTTAGTTTTGATTACAGAAATCGTCCCGAAAAAAACTTGCATAATAATTTTTAAGAATCATAAACTTCAATATAATATCAAAAAATTTCATTTTCATTACTTGTAAATACGACCGTAGACCAAATTATCGCGATCTCCATGAGAATCGAAGTAATAATCCTTAGATTTTGTCGAAACGAAAGCATCCAACTTCTCTCCTCTTTCTTTCGATCTCTTTCTCTTCTTCTTATCTTTCCTCTTCCTTCTTTTCTCATCATCCGACTCTTCTTCGACTAAGTCATAGTGAGGCAACGCAGACGGTTGCCGTTGATCCTTGTTTTCTTCTTCATCTTCGTCGTCTTCTCCATAGGCTACTGATGAGGTTAAGACGGCATCGTTTATGACGGAGACGTCGGTTGTGAAACTGCTGTTACAGAGCCACTGATTGTTGAGAGAGAGAGGAGTTTGCTGTGAAATTGAAGTGTCAACAGTTGGAAAGAGAGGGAACAAAGAGGGGTTTGGTTTCTCTTCTCTCTCTTCGGCTGCTACTGCTGATTTCTCCTCCATTTGCAGAATGAAATTGCAGTTCAACTTTAGCGATTCCATTTGCCATTAGAAAAGAAATAGAAATTTGATGTTTTGGATATAGTTGGTATTGATTCGCTAGCCCGGCCCAATTTCGGTTTTTCTTAAAATGGATTTGCACATCAAATAAGTTGCCTATAAACTCCTTAAACTTATTTTTTTTTAAAATATTTTTAAATGTGACATAATATATAGAGAGAGACAGATAAACAGATATATAAATATAGATATGTATTTAGAAAGAATTCATTTATATATATACAGTAGAAAACTTTAAACTTACAGAGACATAATCTACCCTACTCAGTTTCTGAAATCCTCTAAAAATAAATACGTTTGCTCTCCGTCTTTACTATTTTCTTTTCTCCGTATAAAAGGAGCTCCCTCTTCGATCTCTCAGTGCAAGTAATATAATTGTTTCTTGTTGAAAATTTTCTTATGCAAATCAACCATTGATGCAATGAAATATAGTGTACTGTTGATGTTCCGATAATAGTTAGTTGGTTTCTGTTTCTTTAATGAAAATTGTTTACGTGTCCCAAAAAATGGGAAGGTCCTGGCTACACTCTTTTAAGTAATTCGTACATTAGGTTGTATGATTCAAATGCTATAAAAATAAAAATTTATAAATAAATTAGCATTCTCTTGGCATAATACGATGCACAATGTTAAGGCAAAGCTACACATAACCTGTCAAACACAAGCAATAACACAAAAATATGATCACAATCGACCCAAAAAAATCCAATAAGGTGGAATAACGGCATGCTACTAAAAGGAAAGAGTCCCAGAACTCAAAAGGGCCCAGAATACATGAAGCGAAAAAAGAAATAATTAACTTCAAATTGCAAAAATTAAAAATCAATTTCTCACTGGGCCAGCACCAAACTTAAAAGAGTGCAGCAAATTGTGTGATAAGCCATAAATCAAAATTGGATAAGCAGCTATTTCACAAGTTATTACTAAATAACCTAAAAGAATTATCACACATCATGTACAACAAGATTTTAAGATTTCCTTTAACACCGGACCAAACAAAGCGGTAGATCAAGGAAACCTAAGAATACACAGTAACGTGCAAAAATTACATTCTCAATTATGATAAGATTGAAATACAACTTGGTAAGGGGAAGGAAGAAAATTCTATCACCAACACTGAACACACCTTTTAATTCATTGTGCAGGTATGAGGAGGGCCAAAAACTTCTTTGAAGATCACTTAAAATAAGATAACGGATTTCAGTTAGTAATCAAATCCGACTCCTTCCCTCCCAAGAAGAGAAGTAAAACCCGAACACTGAGGGCACCTGCAAAATATCTTGACCAAAAGAAACTTCAGATGGTTCAAGCCGATATGGGTTCATAGGGGTAAGTTAGCCACGGGTGCTTCAGAGCCTCAGCTGCAGAAGGGCGCTTCTTAGGATTTACTTCAAGCAAATGAGCAACAAAGTCAACGAAGCCCTGGTCCCCCATAGGCAGTCGGTGCCGTAAGGATGTCTTTTTTGGTATCAAGTATTCAAGTCTGTTGGTTTCCTGAAGAATTTGAGGAGTAACACATTTCAATTGTATGTAATCAAGACTATTCAAAAATAAAAATTGTGGAGGCAAGCATACAACCAGCATTGACAACTCAAGGAAACAAGATTATTCTGATGCAATTTTTGAGCAGTCAAGAGATGACTTACAAAATTTTCTGCTACTTACTATCCGATAATGGAACTGAAAATAAAAATAGCATATGACATAAGAATACTCAGGAAATCTAAGTTGGACAAGTTCCATACAGAAAATATTTGATGATGAAGGTTCATTGTTATTGTATACCAAATGAAATCTTTGATAAATGGATGTTGCAATGAACAAAAATGTCTGTTTACACAAATGCTATCATAAAAATTGTCCTTCGAGGTCAAATAGCAAGTAGTAGATATTCACATTGTTTGCC
This sequence comes from Trichilia minutiflora, assembly GCA_035590515.1. Lineage (NCBI taxonomy): Eukaryota > Viridiplantae > Streptophyta > Magnoliopsida > Sapindales > Meliaceae > Trichilia > Trichilia minutiflora. Next base: position 10,600,924 of record JAVXUL010000016.1, on the reverse strand, counting down.
TAAAGGCAATATATTTTCAGAATATCCCTAGTAAACTGCCAGAGCAAGCAGATACAATGATTATAGGTATCTGAAATCAGTTCCGTGACAGACTGAATGAACTATTTTAAGAATTCTTCACAGATTCAGAAGAAAGAGCACACATTTACTGAGAGAAACTGATATAGTGATATGAAAAGATACTCATCTAAAACATTGTAAAGAACGGGAAATACGTTGCAAGGATGCTACACAGATAATGTTGGAGCTATTGGTTAAGTCGTATCATAGGGTGTCTTAGAAACATTCATGGTACAAATCTTTTTACCGGGGTACCTGTATTGATACAAGACAGACATGAGAATGCTATGCCTAGTGAAAAATTCATTGCCCATGTAAACAGATGAATCCAGCACGCCAGTAGCCACTAGATGATCACGTGTAGCATAAACTAAATGCTCCGGTTACCACTACAAACCAACACAAAATCACTACCAAATCCATGTAACATTAATATCCATGATGTACTCCTGATCTTTTTTTTGGAAAAAGAAATCTTTCTATTCTTTTGAAGCTGATATGAATGTTGGTCTTACAAGCATAATATAACCGCATATTAATAAAGACCATGAAAACCAGAGAGGATTTTACCTGGTTCCGTTCATAAAGCATGTGATTTTTAGTAAAATATTTGTATGTATCCCGTCCTTTGGCAAGCATGCCTTGATCAATGGGACCAATGATTCCAATAACCCGTGCAAGTAATGTTGCAGGGGAATCGTTTTGGAAGAGGACCTGCAATGCAAATTTCATTCATAACCAATTTGCTCCAACCTCCAAGTATTACAGTAAATAAATCACGATACAGTCCTAGGTAAAATTACACAGGCAAATGGAAAATACAGAAACTATAGTTAGTCCGACCCAAAAAATTATGGAAACTAACAAAATACAAGTAACCAATTATGAAATGAATAGCCAGTATAATATCACTCACAGAAACAAACAAAACTGGCTTAACATCACATCAAATACTAGAAACTGAATCACAGGCTGTCGTCCTTGAAATAGAATGAATTAATGCATTGATATTATACTAAAGAAATAGAATTTCCACAGAAAATTACCTCAGAAGGAAAAAAATTAGTTTCACATGTCAGTTGTCAAAATTGAAACATCCCAAGAGTAGAAAAAAGTAAAATGACACAGACCAATATGAACAGAAAATTAATGGAAAAGACAGCTTCAAGAAGAAAATGGAAAATTTTACAGTGACCTCAACCTTCATTCTTCAGTTTCTAATCATCACCTTAGCCACTACCAAATTCTATAAGAACCTAGCACAGTGTGCCAAAACAACTCAAAACTGGAACAGTAAGAATAAACGAATGACACTTTCACCTGCTATTGAGAACCTATGAATTAGCTTGCTAACTGTGTGATTTTCTTCCCCTTCAATTCAAGCAGAGATAATGTTTTCCATGATTATATATGAACTGAGCAGAAGAAGATTATAATGTTTACACAATCTAAGACTTTCAGGTCCATGGTCATAAATCATGATCAATTTCCTCATTTGTGTACTTCATTTCATGCACATGATAGTCATCACTACTAGTAATCACAGATAAGACCCAATTGTAAGTGTCTCCCAAATGAAAAAATGAAAATGGATGCTAAAAGGGATCTTTACAAGTAAACAGTCTAGCTTAACTTGGTGAATGTGCCTTTCTCAACAGACCCCTGAACTAGAAACTTTTCTGATATGTTTTCCAGATTCTTTTGACCTCTGCCTGAGGCAAAACCCCTGGGTGCTCCATATTTTGACTCCCTAACAATTTATCCATCATTTCACCATAAAGCTATTTAAAAATAGCAACAAAAACACAAAAATGAACTGAGGATGGGTCAATGAAATTATAAGGAAACGATTGAAGAACAAAATTCTCAAATCATCTCATCCAGACTTCATGCACAGTATATGGGAAAGCAACTAATATTTCAGGAAGGCTGAAACTTACATTTCCTGTACAAAGTTCTGCCAAGATGCAGCCAAGTGACCATATGTCTATCTTTTTATTATATGGAAGTCCAAGGATAACCTCTGGGGCACGGTAAGACCTGGATTGCACATAGGAGCATAGATGATCGGTCTCAAAACAGCTACTGCCAAGATCAATGACCTTCACCTCACATCTACTATAACTTTTCACTAATATGTTTTCAGGCTTCAAATCACAATGTATAAGTCCGAGGCCATGCAAGAACCGAAGAGCTTCCAGACATTGAATAGTAATAGACTGCACAGAATTTATTCCAACAAATTAGGAAACAGCAAAAAATTAAAATAAAATGAAAATTAATAGAAAAGGCTTTCAGAATGAAAATGGCATCCAACAAACCTGCAACCTTGGCATTGTAAAGTAGACCTCCCCTCCTGACTCTCTATTAAATTTATGGAACTCATATAAGTTTGCCTTGAGAAGCTCACATACTATTAGCAAATGCTCCTGCAGAGCAAAGGAAAATTAGCTTTAGTCAATTCAACATGTACAGCAGACTCAATGTGCAAGGGTCCACAACAAGGACCACAGTAAAATTATTATTCTCATGGAGAAAGAATTTATAATTTAAACAAGCAGATTCAGCTTGGAACAGAGACAATAAAATCTATTTTGTGCTGGAACCATTGGCCTTTCAGAAATGTGCACGTGATTGAAACACATTGATTACTTAGAAGTTGACTCCGGTATTTTGTTTGGCATAGTCGAATTCTAAACACAAGAAATGAAGCAAGTTATTGGAACCATGGTGAGAGAGACATTCATGATAAAATAATCTTGACAGTGTATACAACTCCGTTAACCATTGAGACTCACGAAAACGGGAATTGTCAAAGTTGGGGACAAGTGTAGTGCAATGTGTTGTCTCAGCAGCCACCGGTACAGACCACATGCCAAGAGCTGGGCATGGGCATTTAGAAAATAACAGAAAGAGGAAAAAGAATCACAATAGATAATGGAAATCCATTACATAGGAAACAACAGAAACAATTGTTACCATCACCAATTAAAGTATAACCACTACTTACTCGATAGTAAAAGTAATCATACAACCGCAAAATGTGATATTTGTCACCAGGATCATGCTTGTTGACATATTTGAGAAGCTTTATCTCATCAAGGCTCTGATCAAAAAAATCCTTGTTGTTTTTAATGATTTTCACACAAACATCCATGCCTGTGTGCAGGTCATGAGCTTGTATAGCCTTGCTAAATGCAGCTGATCCCAGATACTCAGTAACATGATAGCGTCCAGCAATGACAGAATTCAAAAGAACGTGGAAATTCTTATCCTCCTCAAAGCCAGTTCTGTGAAGCAAAAACTAGTTACTTCAGCCAAAGAAGATTGTTGAAATCAAACTTAGTAACCAATAACAGAAATTAACAGGCAAGAGCTTCTGTCATCACCAACAATACATAACTAATTAACAAAAGCATTTCTTTATCATTGAAGGACACACAGCAACCAATTCAAGAGTGCATTTTTTTTTTTTTTTTTTTTTGATTGGAGGGGACTGAAGCAATTCATCTATTTTGTCGGTGCATTAAAATGAAATTAAAGAGGATAGAAATTAAGATATGTTCTCATCCAGTAGGATGAAACCTCTCTGCGTATAAACGAGCACAAGCCAAACAAAACCTTGAAATTTAGAAATATATAAATATTATTTGCATCTCACGTTTCTAAGGAAACATTATATTTCCTCTGCTTTTATTGAGAAGGTAAGCAATCACCAATTCAAGAAATCCCAGACACTTCCCTTGTCAGCCTCCATTAGCCAAGCATAAAACAACAAATGTACCATTTTTCTATTCCCATGTTTGTGTATATTAAGTATTCAACTATACAAGGCCCACGAATATTTAAAATGATAAGAGAAATAAGAAATTGTACTGAACACTTCACATTTGGGTTCAATGAAGCCATTAATTATGTAATGTGCAAACCACGAAGTTAAAACAAGTGTCATCAAATTTGCCATTTTACTATAGCTCTATCCACATTTCTGTTAATATTGACTAGTCCATCACATGAATGTGGGTGAATGACAAAAACATGTTAGCTAGGAAAAGAGTAGTGCAAAAAGGTAAACAGCCAATTTGGGGCCACCAAGCAACAATCTGAGTATGTCCACAAATTCAGATAAATTGTTATCAAAGAGGTTTAAGGATTAGACATCTAGAGAAAGATGATATTTTGCAATAGTATCCATTAACTCTTCAAAGTAAAAAAAAAAGAGAGAGAGAGAAACCATGGCTTTTGAGAAATAGCCCATTAAGGTTTGAACTCAATCAGCGAGTGAAGAAGTAAAAGTAACTTGCAAATAACATGATCAAGTAACAGATAAATCATATGAACTGACATGCCTGTTTTTTCGATGCACAATCTTTAGGTTGAAGGTCTCAAACTCCTCCTCCTGAGATTTGATTTGCCTTACTTGCTCTTGAACAGCAGCTGCCTCCTCATCCTCAAGTGATGCACCTGGATCTTCTTCTCTTATGGCGGTAACTTTTTCATCCTCTTCTCTCTTGGCATGCTCCCGTTCATAATTTGAAAGTGTTGAAGGGGTAGAATTTCCTGATGTTGCAGCATTTGCAATATTTTCGTCCCTAGAGCTTTTGACAGTTGAAGAATCACTGCTTTTCTGCCTCCATGAAGCAAGCATATCATCAGTCCCCATCAAAGCATTCAAATGATCATCAGTTTCATCATTGATAATGGGATCACAATTGTTTGACCATAATATTTTACTAGAAACTGCCTGCACTAGCTGTCCATCTCTTAGTGGAGGAGGAAATGAAAAACCTCCATCAGTAAGATTTTTCATTTGTGTACATGTACCTTTATCATTCCCAACGATATATTTATTGGATTCCTGCTTGCTTAATTTATTTTTATCCTTGCTTTTCCTATCAATATATTTCTTGTCAGATTCCTGATGAGAGGATCTGGATCCGCCAATTCCAACATCATGATCACGGAAATACTCTAGATCCCCTCCACTACTACATCCAAGCAAACTATCATGTACTTCACTGCCCATTTCTGCTGCATCAATGTTGATCCCCACACCAATTGACCTAACAGAGCCATGCTGATCTTCATCCATACAAATATCATCCAACCGTGGTCTTCCACCCTCGTTCAGAACTTTTCCATCTCCTAACATGATGAATTCATTTGTCTGAGTGACAAATCCCTGCCAGACCGGCTCTGAACGCATCAGATTCAGCTCTTCTTCATCCATCAGCTGCCCATCATATTGACCTATTAAATCATTATCAGTCCTCCCATACATTTCAGTCAACCGTATAGGGTCATCTGAAGCTGTAACTGGGTGAACATTTTTAGCTTGAAAATATTGTTCACCAGAGAAGTATGAATCTTCCTCGGCAAATGATTGATCATCATCTTCATCCTTGGTTGGAACTCTATCCTGTGGATCTGGAACACTACCATGCCCTGTACCTTTTTCATTATCACTAGGGTAATCAATTTCATGTGCCAGAAACCAGGTCTCATCCTCAATAGGTTGTCTCATGTATCCAGCATCATCATCATCATCGTATTCATCAGAGTCCCAATATTCATGTGGATAGTCAACAGATTCACTTAATCCATCACCAATAGTAGCAAAACCGGAAACCAGATCAGATGTATCCTCTGCAATTCCCTGACTTACAGATAGCCAACTGCCTCCAGCAGGCCTTTTTCCACCTATGACATCACAACAAAAGTTAAAGCTGATTCTGAAAGGCACTAAAAGAAATAATTACAGGTGAAACATATCATAAAGCAGGATCCAACAAACAACTAAGCACCATCTCTGAAAGTTAAAATTGAAAAACCATCACATGGATTGCAAAAATCAAGAGTTTATCTGAATAAGCATGCTCTACCTTCAACAAGTTCTTCGCTAAGTTCGTTAATTTATAAGATAAGAAAACTTGCAATTGAATGAGCATGCAACGACTATATTCAATTCAATTTATAAGATAACTAACTAAAATCATGCACTTAATGGGTGTTATTTGCGATATTGCATACATATAACAGATGCATTTAAGAAGTGCCTGAAATGGCCGATAAAAGGGATGCTGCATAATATTAAAGATGAAATGTTAATGTGACTGCAATATTATGATGGCAACGATGTAACTGTTAATTAAATATTAACAGTACACCATACGATTTAGGTCATCTGGCTAAGAATGCCAGCGGGACTGAAGTAAATTGGCTTTGTAATCATTGCAAATGAATAAAACTAGTAATCAAATGCAAAAGTTAGGTTTATGGTCTCATTCGATTATTTACACAGCATGCTACTGCAGAGAGAGGACCAGGCATCCATGTCCAGTCATATAACTTATATTTCCATTTTGTGAAAACTAAATTGAAGAATGATTCAATACTCTTGAAGATTCACTATCAAAACCAGACAAACCTTCTCATCATTGAACCCTTATATTTCCATTTTGTGACAACTAAATTGAAGAACGATTCAATACTCTTGAAGATTCACTATCAAAACCACACAAACCTTCTCATCATTGGACAATTTCATATGAAGCCCAAAAAGTAAAACTCAGTCGCGATATTTGAATCTAAATGGAAAAGCATACAAAACTACTTTTTGGCTCTGTCCTCCTAATTTAACATATCAAGGTGTGTATTTGAATAAAAGTGTGCATATTAAGTTTACAGTTCAGAAGGGAAAAATAAAGTACATTATGTATTTGAACATGATATTGTCTAAGTACACAAACTGACAAACATCAGATTTCCACCATGGTATAATGAGTTTCAAATAAATTAATATGATCCTATCGGCCACAAGTCAACTAGCGTGCTAGTGATCCTTTTGGAGTTATGTTTGGAGCATGGTATTTAATCAAGCCTTTCGTCAGAGACTAGGCTTATCAGTGACCAAAAACACAAGATTAGTATACATATCATCATAATATGATAAACATTCAACTAGGACATTAAAGTTGTATAGTTATTCAATAATCATCTCATTTAGTTTGGTAAGGCTTTGAGACAGAAAAGATATGACAAGAGCATTCAGGTAGTTCTAATCCCTCACTCTCCTCAGAAGGCATTAAAATCTTAGCTAAGATAGTATCATCACGATTACAAGTCACTTAAAACATTCACAATAAGAAATATCCATATTAATCAAATAAAAAATAGATGTCAGGTTTCATATTCCCAACAGTTTACAGAAGTTATAGGCTTTTATTGTATTACTAATCAATGTCAGAGACAAAAAAATATATGCATACACCTAATTGCAACTTTTGTATACTAATAAGGAGATTTTATTTTACTATTGGATAAAAGGCTACTAACCCAAATCATTTGATCATGAAACTCTCTCTTCTCAAAACCATAGGCTTTTCTACCTACATGTGATGGCCTCGATCTAAAATTAACAAAGATTCACCACAAGGTATTGGAAATTACTGATGCTCCAAGCATAAACAGATTTTTAAGCTAATCATATCCTTTAACAGAAAAAATCAAACAGTAAATTACAACTATCAGAAACACAGCAAAAACAAATACAAAATGGCAAATCTGTTAAGCTGACAACAATTATGAAATCAGTAAATCCAAATTAGCTCTGGACAATAAACAAGCCAACAACTATCACTACCACAAAGCAGAATGCACAGTTTTGCATAAAGCCTAAACATATTATCCAATCATTCATCATGAGACTAACCTGAAGAGTGGATTTCTTGTCCAACAGGAACATCCAGATAAGTACCTATAAGTAGGGTATTATCAGAACTAACAGGCTTTGCACTTGCTCCATCACGCTCAAACTTTTCGTCCCAATTAACACTGAGTGGCTTCTCTTCCGACTTGAGTTTAACTGGTGGTAGTCTAGGGAACTCTTCCCGTGGATTCTCAGTTGCCAGAGGAAAACCTATCCTGGTAATATTCTTCTGCTCAGAATTACACTGAGACTTCCCAAAGTACAAAGCCCTTCCAACCTCGTCCACCTGCTGCTTAATTGCTGCCCTCACATCAGCTGTGTCTGTTTTCTTTTTCCCTTCCCATTTCTCAAAACCATCAATGTCATAACTGGTTGACACATCCCCCTTGGAGAAAGGAAAAACAGTCTTGACCTGACATTCTTTCCACAAATCTGAAGATGAATTACTTGATTCCTCATTTCGAGACCATGGGTTGTCAGCAAAAGTTTCTTTAGAGTATGTGCTACCACTAGGCTTGAGTTGCTGATCAACCACCTTAGGTTCACTTGTTTGAATTTTTTCATATTTGGATTCCGCATTGGCTTTACTAGTACTTTCAAGCCATGAAGCCCTCTCCTCACCAGAAAAGAGAATCTCCTCTCCTGGATCCAAATCTCGAGGTCTCAAATTGAATTTACCAGTGTCAGGAATTTCACTTGGACAATATCTTGATTGCTCCAACGTCTGAAGCTCAGAGATGTTTTTGGTACTATTGCCAGTATCATTTCTGTAAGGATCCGAAGGACCATTGTTAGAGTTAAACTTCCAAGAGTACAAATCGAGTAAGGTATCCTCTGATCCTTTGGAGAAACTGAAGTTCTTGTCACTAGTTACAATAGCCTCATTATGCTTATTCCGCTCCCCAGTAGAAGCAGCATTTCTCCATTTACTTTCAGACCCATTTCTACCAGTGCCACACTCAACTTCTTTCACAATAAGTTCCTTAGAGATTTCACCACTATTTCGAGAACTCGAACCTTTATTCTTACTAACTGATTTGCATTCATTCTCTTCTTCCAGCACCTTAGTTGAATCCTTCTCTTCAAGGTTAAGTTTCTGAAGAAATCCATTCAAATCAGAGCGGTTATTAATCTCACTACGCAAAGCTGCCTCAGCTCTAGTGAAGTGATTTCTCCTCAAAAATTCCAGAATCACGTCAACCGAGCTTGTATCTTCCATTTTCAACCACTACTGATATAAAAGGAGATACTAGAAAGAAGAAACCACTGAACCTGAAAACAACCAGTGCACAGAAAATTGTTCCAGTTTAGATTATCCAATCATGAAAAATTTGGAAACTAAATATAAAGCAAAAATTCTTAAACCTTGCTACTCAAAATAGAAAGTTATGATTAACTGAATAAGATTATAATGTTGCATTGGTACCAAATTTCAAAACCTTGATTCCCACAATTTGTCAGCTTCATTTAGAGAGTTACCATAGTCGTTTCCAAAATGCTTTAAAGTGAGAAAATACAGCAAACCAAGCTCAAATCCTCGAGCAGAAATAATGTCACTGCTTCATTATTCTGTAAAGTTACTTTATTCTGCTTTTCACGTCACCATGAATCCAAAAATACAAATTCTAAAACATGAAATGATTCACATTGCGCATTTTTTCCCCTCAAATAAACAAAAAAAAGCATAGAAAAGTTTCCAAGTAGAAAGCCTCACAAATCAAATCCGCCGATGCAAAGATTCGCGGCTTTCTAAGCAAAACCCTAGAAATTCAAAAACACTCACGAAACCCAAGATTCACACTCATACAACATATTAAAAATAAAAAATAAAAAATAGAAAGAAACCGCAGATGCAAAAACAACAAATGAAAAAGAAACGGCAGAATCAAAATAATAAAAAAAAATAAAACTCCACTTACAGATCGAAGGCGAAGAAATGAGAGCACAAATATCCTAGAGAGAGAGATTGAGGGCGTAATCCATAGCCATCACAAAATGGAAACTATCATAATTTAAGAGATCGAAGAACTGACGAGATCGAAGAACCAGCAGAGCAGAGGCAATGAACACTCGTTGAGAAAGGGGATTTAGGGTTATGAAATAATAAAAAAAATCGGGTACCGAATATAATTCGGTACCCGGTGGCTTAGGACCGGATCCAGTCCGATTGAAAACCGGATTTGAATATTAAAATCAGATCCGGTTTTAATTAATTTGGGATCCAAATTTTCGGGTACCGAATTTTCGGATCCGGATCAGTACCCAAAATATTCGGTTATTTTGAACACCCCTAGTTGCAATGCTGAAAGTGGTAGGAGAAGGTTATCACCAATCATTCCTCAATTTGTATAAGAGAGAAGGATGCCATTTACCATTCTTGAGATATTGAAAAAGGGAATTTCACCTACTATCCTTAAAAATATAGTGGGAAAGAATATTATCACCAGGGGGGCGGAGCCAGCTTATTAACGAGGGGGGCATGACTCCCCCAAATTTTAAAAATTTTCAAAATTTTATATTAATAAAAAAATATTTTTTTTAAGTTCTTTTCTAAAATAAATAAAATTTTATTTTGACCCCCTTAATTTGACCCCCCAAAAAATATTTTTGTCACCTATCATCCTTAAAAATACTTTGATAAAGAACAATCATTTTAGTATATAATATTCTAGCTTAATTACATTATAAGAAATGATCGCATCTACTACTTATAAAATATTGAGGACATATATTTTTTTTATAATTTTATTAATATTTATGGCACAATAAATTCTTATCAAATAGTTTTTTTTAATTTATTTCAAAAACGCAATAGAAATATCACAATCTCGAAAGAAATCTTACTATACTTGAGTTTTTTCTATTGATTTTTTTAAATTTTGTAATAAGCCAATTTAATTTAATTTCAAGAAATTTAAAATGGATAATGTGAACAATATATAAATTGAATATCCAATCAAAGAAATAATTTTATAAACTAATATTTATTAAATTGATTATACGTACACCAAACTAATAAAATTATAATATACATATAAAAATTTATAGTTTATTTCGTATTAAGATTCTATAACTTAAATATTTATAGGATGAAATTATTTAATGTCAAATATAAATAAAAAATAATTTAATTAAAAAAAAATTACACCTCATCAAATATTTTGCATTTTTAAATTCTTTTGGAACCTTCAAAATCCTAAGAATAATTATAATTCTAGTGAAAGCTCAATTCCACTCCATCGAAGTGGATTCATATTAATTAAAAACAGAAGGCTCAATAATAGTACTTTCGCTTTAATGTAATAAACTTGGGCCACAAAGTGTAGAATGAAATTATTTGGGTTATTGAGTGGGCTTAAAAGACCATACCAACCCATTATAGAATATGGGCCTTCCTTGGGTTACGAATTTCCAAGGATTGAGGACATTTTTGTCATTATTTGAAATGAAAAGGGTAAAACAGCATATTAGAATGAGAGATACAAGCATATAATCTACTATAAGAAAGCTAGGGTTTGCTGCGGCGCGTTGCAGAGGTAAAGAGAAATCTGAACAACAAGCTTCAGCTTCACCTGCGTAGACGTCACCATGGGTCGTATGCACAGTAGAGGGTGGGTCTTTTTTCTCTTTACATTCGGTTATGTGCTTGCGTACTTATTTGGAGTCAATGATTTTATGTTTGTTGTTTGGTTGCAGTAAGGGTATTTCCGCTTCAGCTCTTCCTTACAAGAGGACTCCACCAAGTTGGCTCAAGATTTCAAGCCAAGATGTGAGTCTTCTATGAAATGATAGCTTTTCTTTGTAACTATCTGGATTAGAAACTTCACAATACTCTGTTTGGCTGCTAGTAGAATAAAATAAATTGAGATTTCGCTTTCTGGGTAACTAAATTTGTTTACTGAATTTGTCAAAAACAATGATGTGTTTTCTATTTTAGGTTGAGGACAATATCTGTAAGTTTGCAAAGAAGGGTCTGACGCCATCCCAGATCGGTGTCATTCTTCGTGATTCTCACGGTATTGCTCAGGTTAAGAGTGTTACTGGAAGCAAGATATTACGTATCCTCAAGGCTCATGGTAAATAAAAAGTATATTTATTTTTTCAATTGTCTTTAATTTTACTGCTGGGAAAATCTGTTTGTTTAGAGTGATTAGGATTTTGGCCAAGTTATCGAAGGGAATAAAGTTTCAGATTTTTTTTTTTTGGGGTCTCTTGTCATTTGATCTATGTAAATGTTGTCTCATTTGAGCCAGCTGGGATATTGAGGCCAGCCTGCTTTGTCTTAGAATTTTACATGGAAAGGTTTATCCCCATCTACGATTATTTTTTTGTTTCACAATTTATCAATTACCTATTGTAGTAATTTTAGAACTTCTCTTCTTTTTTTTTCATATTTTCCTTGAAATGTTTTCGTATTTATCAATGCTTATCTAATTAGTTGTGTTGCTTGTATAGGACTTGCTCCTGAAATTCCTGAGGATCTATACCACCTTATCAAGAAAGCTGTTGCAATCAGGAAGCATTTGGAAAGGAACAGAAAGGACAAGGACTCCAAATTTCGCTTGATTCTTGTTGAGAGCAGGATTCACAGGCTTGCTCGTTACTACAAGAAAACCAAGAAGCTTCCTCCTGTCTGGAAATAGTATGCCTCCTCTCCCCTGCAATTTGTAATTTCTGTAAATTGATATGTTTGGAAGTATAGGATTTTGTTTTCTATCATACTACAATTGGTGTACGTTTGGCTAGGAAATCTCATTAAGTTTCTGGTAGTGCTTGTCCGTCTAAAACTCCTAAAAACTTAGGCAGCCATGTTATGGAAGCATATTACTTTTGTGTAAGCAATTTTAATTATTCTACTGTGCATTAGAACATGTTATGTAACTAACGTGGAGAGCTAGGATGTGAAAGGTTATGATAAACATGTTGTGCAAATATTGGAACTTATCTCTATAAGTTTGCTGCAAGAGGATTCTTGCTTTGTAGTTGCTTCAACCGCATCTTATACTTGTGCACTTGTATTGCATGGCCTATATACATGTTCAAAGTATGTGTTATGTGCATGGAGCGGGCAAGGTACTTGATGTGGTGGTATTATTGCTGTCATCCATATACACCTGCACAAATATGGACCTTTTTTAATTTTTAACATAACACACATACCCCTCTCGTTTTCTATGGGAAATGATCTTTTGTAGTTGCAAAGAGTTAGCTGTTTTGAGTTCTAAATGGATGTGACGTAATAATGTTTTGTCTCTGAAGTTGATTTCTTTGCTTTCCAATTAAGAAGTATGACATGATGCTTTATTGATCATCTTTAGATTTAAACTGCTGTTAAAAATACAAAATCATTTGAACTATTTTTTTTGTTTGGTTCCCAACATTTTTTTCTTATGTTGGTTGCACACTTTTAATGCATAATATAGTGACTTGATGAGCAAAGTAGTGCATTTGATTTGATGCAAGTTCCAACTATAATATATTGGTAGCTTTGAAAAATCTTCTTTCTTGTGCCTATCACAAATGTCTACCAAGCTATAAGACTTTCTCTTGATTGATCTGTCCACTCTGCCAAAGTAACATTAGCTGTTAACTTTCATCGTTTGTATTTTATTATAATCTAATGATTCAACCATTTGTTTTGCAGTGAGTCTACAACTGCCAGCACTCTTGTCGCTTAGGCTTGGCAAGTTGCTCGGCAGCATTTGGGTTAATCCAGTAGTGGTAGGGATAACCATTACTGGTAGCAATACCCAAATGAAGAAAGATGATTTTATGGCCGTTTTAGTACAAGTTCAGTTGTAAGACTTTTATTTACATCACTTTATAAACAATTTTGCCTTGGATGGAAGAGAATATGTGGACGACTTGGTTTTGTTGCTTAAGGTTTGTTTCTATTTTGAGTTTTTGTATTTTGATACACTTCTTTTTGCAATAGTCTTTTTATGTTGAGTTATATTTTTGCTGGCATATGCTACTTTCATCATCAAGAGAACATATTTCATCTTTTTTTATTTTTGCAAAAGCGTCTCTCCCTCAGCTTGCCTGGACTTTATGGATAGAATTTCTTGTTGTCCACTAATGCAAAATTTATAATTCTTCATGGTTTCAAATAACTATAATTGATTTTATAATTCCTCATTGTAATTTGAGCATGTAATACAATTAACAGAAAGTTGATTGTAGATATGTATTACAGTAATTTATATATGTTTTAGTTGGGAATATTGCCTAGGAGTATATATTTTATCGCATAGAGGCTTGTGAATCAAAGTGAAATTATAAATAAAGTCAAATATTGTTACGTGACAATACTCATTTATGTTGACCACAATGTAACTAACTGCTTACTAAATCTGAGAAAATTGAATAATATATATATGGGAAACATTTTATCTAGCGATGTAATTTTTTCTAAAACTTTCACTTGTTATAAAATGGGTTCATTGCTCCAATGACATTGAATTTGTGCAAATTTAATATCTAGTACAGAATATAGGAATAGCTTGTGGTATAATTGTCACGTTAGTTATATACTTGAATTGCTCGAATTTTATATTTTTAAACAATATTATCTTATATTATATAAGTGGGATAGGGAATTTGTAATATTGTAATGATATATTAATTTATATGTAATAAATTGTATAAAACATTTGCAGTTGTGCATTAATAAAAATTGAGGATACAAATTACACTTTTTTGTGGTGAAGAAATATATATATATTCATAGACACAAACACACGCACACACATTGCCTAGAATATTAGAGTATAAGAAAATAATTTATATATTTAAGAATAAAAAATATCTTAGTTATTCAACGGTTACAGCAAATTATAAAATTAATAAAAATATATATAGGGATGATGATGGGTTGTTTATTAAAATTTTTTCACATTTAAACAAAAATTAAAATTTTTAGCTTTTTCCATTAAGGGGTAAATGTAAACAAACATTCCCCAAATCTACAACACTTTTGCAGTTTTCATTACTTGTGTCCTAGTGGCTTTGCCTAGTTTAACCGTTCATGCTTCACGTAGTCCTCCTCGACATCGACAGAGAAAAAATGAAGTTTATATGGTGTAAATTAAAAAGGCTCTCCGATCAAAAATCAATGTTCTGCTATTATCGATCAATATCATTTGGTTTATAGAATTAAAAATAGTTGAGGTTCAAAATTGGTGCATATTAAACTACATAAAATTTTATAATGCAATCCTTGAACGAAACTGCGACTCCTAGATATATCCTGAAGAAACAGGAAAACTTCTGCTTCTGCAAAAATATTGCCAACCCAGCTGAAGTTCGATGTCCCATTAATTTTTCTCAGCATGAATCACTTTGCTGAAAGGTATACCATGATGTTGTATATAAACGCCCAAGCATTATTAGGAGTAAAAATCGAGAATACTATTATAAGTAAAAATTCTGTCAACTCCACGTCGGTATCTATTGTCAATGATAGAAAACTGATATCTACGTGAGAAATAAATTCCGTTATCAATTCGGAGGTTTCGACGCCAACGTCAGCAATAGGTCTATAATTAACACTTGTACGGAAAACAAGTCCCGTTATAAATCCAGAGGTTGCGATACCAGTGTACTAATAAAAGTCCACAAGATCCACCTATGCTCGTAAAGCCAATAAGCCATAATGCTCACACAAGATGGGAGGAATTTAGCTATCTTGTTATAACCTGTATCACCCCTGACTTCCACCAGAATCAAAAGTAAAACGGAAAAACACACCAACAACTAAGTTGGGATAATGATTTTAGTAATCATATCAAATTTGATCCAAAGACAAAATTAGCTAAATAAGATAAGTGGGTACTTCGAAGTCACTATAAATTATCACTTCATATTTAATGTTTCGCATTACACAAGCTACAACCTATAGAATTATTTTGATGTGCTCGGCCAATAGGTAATGATTGAATATTATCCAGTAGTCACATACAAATCCATATAAAAAATGCATACTATTCCCATTCTCCGATGTCTCATACTTATCAAGGTTTGGAAGGTATGCCATAAGACAATATAAATACCAGCCCTATCCCAATGGGCAGAAGGGGAGCTAATTAGAAGAGGTTGGACACAAGAAGAGCTAACATCTATACTTTGCATTGGTATTTATGTCATTCTCCTTTTCTTATTACTAAAATACAATCTCTCTTTTTGATCCTGCACCTAACTTACGCATCAGAGTTTATACACCAAAAAATGGGCATTACTCTTTTAACTTGTTCTGTGTTTTTAGAGTGCGAAAGGTGGGTGCTGCAGGTTTTTTAGCAACGTGAGGAGAGCTCAACAGGCTATGCTACAGATAGGCAAAAAATAAATCTATGTGGTGTTTGTAGTGTTCGAGGTTTAACACTTAGAAAATTTCAAGCATCAACAATCCTCCTCCACGTATACTAGATAAAAACTAGAACCTAGTAAATCTTCAACAGCCATTCCTTTAACCTTTAATCTTAACCTGTTATTATTTTCCAAAAAAATGAATGATAAGCAGGAAATGTGTTATTTCTGGTTCACTAAAAACTTGATAAAGCAAAAAAAAAAGTCACAAACAGAGTCATCAGAAGATGAACTATAGCGAAAGTAATCTGCTTTACCATAATAGTGAACCTAAATATGGCACTAGCACATACCCACTCTTGTTAATTTCAATAAATTCTTTTACTACTTTTAACACGTAGTAGTTTTAGAAGTTTGTTTCCATTGACATTCGCTTTCCACCAATTGGCAAATAATAACATAAATTCAACACAAAAATTTATGATCATATACTATTGGAGAGAAAAACAACTACTATTAAATAACAAAAATAAAACCCTGATCACATGGATAGAAAAGTTAATTGAAGACACTGATCTAAAAATTAGGACAATGTCAAGAGAGAAGGCACCTACTCTTATCATGTCATCCTCTTAATCACGTGATCAGAATTACTTTTTAAAACTCGTTAACTTTTTCAAAGTTGGGACCTTATTGATATTATTGATTCAAGATTAGGAGTACTATTTAAATCCTTTGAGACAAACCCTTCAATAACATTTAGGAACACATCTTGACAGGATCTTAGAATTTTTTTCATTAAGCTAGGAGTTACCATTCCTTAGCTTATTTTTAACAACTGTAGATCGATGATAACAAAAATGGAGTCTGGTAAGGGACGTCACATGTCAAACACTACGTATGCATTCTCTTTACTTATTTCTACACAGCATCGTTGCATATTGGACTACCCTTTACGCGTATATCATCAAGGAAGAGAAAGTACAAAAATGGGAGTGCGGTAAGGGACCTCATGTGTCAAACACTACTCATGCACTCTCTTTACTAATTTCTACACGGCATTGTTGCATATGGAACTGCACTTTACGCGTACATCATCGAGGAAGAGAAAGTACAATGCGATTATTACAATGTAATCCATTGGCTAAGGCTTACGCATAACCTACTTACGAAAATCACGTTTCAATCCCATTCTCCAAGAGTTTACATGAGAATACTTGTAAGACATGGGAGCAACACCTACAAAAGGGAGTCAAATCTAATAAAAAAGGGTTGTTATTATTGAACTTTGAGATAAAAATATTTTCACTGTTTACCATCTTCCTCGCCCTATTTCTCCCTAGTGGTAACCATTAAAAAAACTTTGCTTTTGCTCCTTTGCCTGCCTTGAATTTTGAATCTCATTAACCTTTTTTTTGTCGTGCTCTGATTTTGATATCAGAATTTTGTTGCTGGGCATCCAACATAGCTTTGAAGTTCTCTCTGTCACAAGGCCGTGGTCAAAAATCGATCAAATCTTTATTTGAGTACCAAC